>JARQOC010000002.1:357278582-357453221 GCA_033576535.1 Allobates femoralis
TTTCAGATAGTCCTTCTGAACAAAATGTTGTCTTCTGTAGCATCTGCCATACAAAGCTGAGCAGAGGCTTGTGCAAAGGCAACCAAAGCACCACTAGTATGCGGAAACACATGGCAGTCAAGCGCCCTAGCCGGTCGGCCGAACACCAAGGTACCACATTGGTGTCTGCGGATCAAACCTCTGCTGTGTCACCTGTGATCCATCCTTCCCAATTTGCTGGGCAGGAAGCAGGTGACCATACCTCTTGCTCACAAGCTGAGGTTGCACAGATGCATGACACAACAAGCTCATCCACTTGTTTGTCCCAGCCAAGCATCCAGTTGTCCATGCCCCAGATCTTTGAGAGGAGGTGTATATTCCAAGCCACGCACCCACAAGCACAAATACTGAACGTGCACTTTGCCAAGTTGCTAGCTGTGGAGATGTTGCCGTTTAGGCTTGTGGGGACACAAAAAAAAGGAGGCTGTCACCTTTTTTCTGAACAATTCAACAGGTACGAGGGAACATGACAACTTCGTTCTCAATCTCCTCTCCATCATCCTGAATTGTAATTATTTTGTCTTTGACGGCACATTTTTCCACCAAGCATCCGGAATAGCGATGAGGGCACGCTGCAAGTCTTCGTATGCCAACATCTTTTTGGGGTGGTGGGAGTAGATTATGGTATTCAAGATGCCAAGATACCAACAATTTGTGTACCGATGGTTTAGATACCTGGATGACGTTTTACTACTATGGACAGGCTCGAAGGAAGAATGCGATTTATTTGTCGATGAACTGAACAGTAATTCCTTGAACATATTTTTGACTCCACAGACTCCTTCCACGACAGTGGAGTTCTTGGACCTCAAACTCTTGGGAACGAGGATTACAACAGACCTGTACCGTAAAACCTACTTCAACGAATAGTTTGTTGGGAG
Organism: Allobates femoralis; assembly: GCA_033576535.1. Lineage (NCBI taxonomy): Eukaryota > Metazoa > Chordata > Amphibia > Anura > Aromobatidae > Allobates > Allobates femoralis. Next base: position 357,279,503 of record JARQOC010000002.1, read on the forward strand.
CTTCCATCCTGCCCATTTGAAGAAGGGGATCCCAAAGGGACAATTAATTTGTTTGAGGAGGAATTGTAGTGGAATTGAAGACTTTAAAAGACAGGCCTTGGATCTCACTGGGAGGTTCAAAGAACGAGGTTACCCAAGAAAGGTAATTGCCAAGGCATTCCAACACTCAGTAAAAATGGAAAGGGGACACCTACTTAAATCCAACCACTTGAAGGACCTCCAAAATCAGGGAATTAACATAATTACAGAGTACAATAATCAGTGGGAAGATCTGAGGGGAATCCTACAAAGGAATTGGGGAATCCTCTTGAGTGAACCTTTAATTTATTGTTGTGTCCTCTGACAGCCACGTTTGGTGGCACGTAGGGCAAAAAATTTGAAGGACAATCTAATTCTAGTCACTTCTATCGGCCTACCACAAGAATTGGGAGGGGCGTCAATTTGGAGGGTTCATACCCGTGTGGGAATTGTAACTTTTGTCCACTGATGATGACTGACGATACTCTCTTTTCTGACGTTTTCCAAACAGTGAAGAAATCTAGGGGATATTTCAACTGTAAATCCCGGAATATTGTTTATGCGCTATTCTGTGAATGTCCAAGGGTATATGTTGGACAGACAACATAGGAATTCCGAAAAAGAATTCAGCAACATCTTTCAAACATTGGGACAGCCAGGGTAGACCAGAGGAGAAGGAAAAGAATATCTCATCAGTGGCACCCCACTTTTTGGAAAAACATGGATGCAGTACAAGAAAGATATGAGTAATGGGTCTGGAAAAAGTAAAAACGAACATCAGAGATGGAAGCAAGACAAAGGAGTTGCTACAATATGAATCAGCCTGGATATATAGACTAAACAGCCTTGCTCCAGGAGGAATAAATAAGGAACTGTCATATACAGGATTTTACAAGTGACTCAAATGTTCCAACCAGCAACCATCGATTGCCCATATAGCTCTACCATTAGGGATGTACCCCCGTAGAGCACCTTTCCTCAAAAGGCTTTGGGATATGACTTGTGACATCTGCCTGCTTTATACGTGCTACCAGTTTTTATGCTGACTGGGTTATAACCACCATATATTATATTCTATGTACTACACCTTGTATCGCCATAACGTCCGTTATGGCAATTTAGTACACTATATGAATTCTTGATCACTAAGGGCTATACTATATATAGGATGAGGAGTGTTCCCCACCCCTATATATCCCTGAGGGACAATGAGTAAATCCGCACATATTGGGTCTTTGACCAAGTGGTACTATATGCGCCGTTGTTTAACATGCGCCGTCGACCTAATGGGAATATCCAATATTGTGATTTCAATATACTTAACCTTATACTTGTATTATACAAGGTGTATATAGAAATTAAACCTGTCCATGGGGAGTTTTACATTTGTTGTTCTCTCCTCCCCCTCTCTCTCTCCCTCCATTTTATGAGCTTGCCCCTAATGCATTCATTGAGGCAGTGTTCAATGTATTCTGTGTGATTATGCTTAATAACAGGGCTGTAATATCCCTGTATAATTCCGGAAACCAACTTATTATAATGTAATTTATAATACACTAGAAATAGGCCTAATGCTATTGCATCGGGAGTGCGGTGAAATGAAAATCTGTGTATCCTTAGCAGTGCTAGCAGGAGCAGTGGACATGTGTCACACAGTTTGCGCTTTCCAACATACCCATTCTATGTCATCGCACAGTATATGGTGTCTCAGTGGTTAGGACTGTATATGGTGTCTCAGTGGTTAGCACTGTATATGGAGGCTCAGTGGTTAGCACTGTATACGGTGGCTCAGTGGTTAGCACTGTATACGGTGGCTCAGTGGTTAGCACTGTATACGGTGGCTCAGTGGTTAGCACTGTACACGGTGGCTCGGTGGTTAGCATTGTATACGGTGGGTGAGTGGTTAAAACTGTATGGAGGCTCAGTGGTTATCACTGTATATGGTGGCTCAGTGGTTAGCACTGTATGGTGGCTTAGTGGTTAGCACTGTATACGATGGTTCAGTGGTTAGCACTTGTGAGGTAGCGCCCCAGGGGAACCCTCTTGGCACAGGGAAAATGACATTAGTGACTACATTTTTAACGGATAACATAGCACACAGTAGTTTATTTAACGCCATAAACCACTGGTAACACACAACACCCTTTACATTTTCACATATAATATGCACATTAGTACATCACATGACATTATAATACAGGACATTAGACTTACGTTTTCCCCAGAACTTCAAGGCATCACCCACCGACCCTTGCAGACCTCAGTCTGGTTCTAAAGACAGCTATCAACGTCTATCCCCCTGACAGGGATCTTTCCCCATCCTGCTGTAGGGATCCTCAACCTACTCCTAGGGAGTCTCAACCCACACTGCATCATACATCACACATGGCACTTTTCCATAAGCTATCACATCCATCACACATGGCATTTTTACATAGTCAACGGGGCCATATCACGACTAGCACAGTCAGTCCCAAAGTCGGCTACACTTATGACCGCCTGGCCCTTGAGCCGTCCTCGGTCTCTCTCGCCATCCATATGACCGCCTGGCCCTTGAGCCGTCTTCGGTCCTTAAATCACACATATGACCGCCTGGTCCTTGAGCCATCTTCGGTCCTCATCACTGGCTGACATGCACACATCAGGTGCACAGGCATGGAGCTAGCAGGCTCCCTTCACTTCCCCCACCGGGGATGGATCACTTCAAGCACGTCTTCACATGGCAGTGGTCTGGTCTGCTCTGATTCCCATCGTCCTCTCTCATTCAGACACCTGGCAGGTTCTTATCCAGGCTGCCTCACTCACAGCTGCAACACAGTGAGTCAATCAGCACATCTCACTCACACACAGACCTGAGATGTGATTAACCTCCTGTGCACTATTCAGGTTTAGCCCAGCAAAGCACTCATACACAGGTTCAGACACAGCCGCTCATTAGGCTCATGAAATAACCCAGATCTTCAGCACTCACACTCAGCTGTTCACTCAGCGCATGAAAACCCTTCAGCTGTTAACCCCCTGTACACCGGACAGGTTTCACACAGCACACACAATCAGGAAAACCGGCCCATGTGAACAGAGACCTGCATTGATAACCCGTGTGATGCACCCGGCCAGGGGCCACATCACCACACACTGTATATGGTGGCTCAGTGGTTAGCACTGTATATGGTGGCTCAGTGGTTAGCACTGTATACTGTGGCTCAGTGGTTAGGACAGTATATGGTGGCTCGGTGATAAGCACTGTATGGTGGTGGGGGATTTGAAACCCCCGCCAAAGCCGCGCCGCACCACTCATTGGCTGAGCCAATGAATGGTGCAATGCAGGATTTGAATCAGCTGGCGGCAGCTCAGCAAATGAGCGGTACCATGTGACTTCGGCAGGGGATTTGAGCAGCGCAGGATTCAAATCCCCCGCCAAAGCTGCACAGCACTGCTCATTGGCTGAGCTGCTGGCGGCTGTGCCAATGAGCGGTGCGGGATTCAAATCTACCGTGCAAGTTTAGTGGAGGATTTGAATCCAGCGCCACTCATTGGCTGAGCACAAGGGGTGACAGCGCAGTGTGGGGTGACAGAGCAGCGCGGGGTGGCTGTGCAGCGCAGAGTGGGGCAGAGCAAGGAGAACAGAACGGGGGTGAGTGGAGCAAAGCAGGGGGACAGCAGCAGTAGAGTGGGGAGACAATTTAGCAGAGCAGGGGATAGCAGAGCAGGGGTGAGCGGGTGGACAGCGCAGGGGAGAGCAGAGCAGGGGAGAGAAGAGCAGAACGGGAGGGACATCTGCAGTAGAGCGAGGGGACAGTGGGGCAGAGCAAGGGAGAGAAGAGCAGAGGTGAGCGAGGGGACAAGGCAGCAGAGAGGGGGAACAGTGCAGCAGAGAGGGGGACAGCACAGCAGTGCGAGAAAAGCAAAGCAGGGGAGAGTGGAGAAGAGCAGGGGTTAGTGGGGCAGAGTGGGGAGACAATGGAACAGAACAGGGGTGAGTGGAACAGAGGGGATGGCAGTGGAGCAGAACGGGGGACAGCGAGGAAGAGCAGGGGTAAGCGGAAGGACAGCACAGCAGAGTGGGAGAGAGAGGGGCAGAGCGGCGGGGACAGTGGAGTGGAGCAGAGAAAGAGTGAGTGAAGCAGGGGGCAGTGGAGCAGACCGGAGAGAGTGAGTAAGGACAGGGGTAAGCGGGGCAGAGGGGGGAGGAAGAGTGGAGCAGAGTGGGGGGGGGCAGTGGAGCATCGTGGGGGGGTCAGCAGAGCGGGGTGGAGAGAGGGGCAGAGCAGGCGTGAGGTGGGACAGTGCGGGGGACAGTGGAGAAGGAGAGTGCAGAAGAGCAGGGGTAAGCAGGGCAGAGGGGAGGGACAGTGGAGCAGAGTGGAGGGGCAGTGGAGCAGGGCAGAGGGGCAGTGGGGCAGAGTGGGGTGCAGTGGAGCAGAGAGGGGGCAGCGCAGGGGGGCAGAGAGTGAGGCAGTGGAGCAGAGCAGGGGGACTGTGGAGCAGAGAGGGAGGGCAGCGAAGCAACGCAGGGGGACAGTGGAGCAGAGAGAGGGGCAGCGCAGCAGAGCAGGGAGACAGTGGAGCAGAGCAGGGAGAGAGCGGAGCATTGTGGGGGGCAACGCAGCAGGGCAGGGGACAGTGGGGCATTGTGGGGCAGTGCATCAGGACAGGGGACAGTGGAGCATTGTGGGGCAGCACAGCAGGTCGGGGACAGTGGAGCATTGTGGGGGGCAGCACAGCAGGGCAGGGGGACAGTGGAGCATTGTGGGGGGGCAGCGCAGCAGGGCTGGGAGGACAGTGGAGCAGTGGGGGGGCAGCGCATGCAGGGCAGGGGGACAGTGGATGGCAGTGGAGCATTGTGGGGGGCAGCCAGCAGGGCAGGGGGACAGTGGAGTGGCAGTGGAGCATTGTGGGGGGGCAGCGCAGCAGGGCAGGAGGGACAGTGGAGCATTGGTGGGGGGGGAGCGCAGCAGGGCGGGAGACAGTGGAGCATTGTGGGGGGCAGCGCAGGACAGTGGAGCAGTGGAGCACAGTGGGCAGGGGGCAGCCGAGGCAGTGGAGCATTGTGGGGGCAGCGCAGCAGGGCAGGGGGACAGTGGAGTGGCAGTGGAGCATTGTGGGGGCAGCGCAGCAGGGCAGGGGGACAGTGGAGTGGCAGTGGAGCATTGTGGGGGGCAGTGCAGCAGGGCAGGGGACAGTGGAGCAGTAGGAGCATTGTGGGAGGGCAGTGCAGCAGGCAGGGGGACAGTTGGAGCATTGGGGGGGGCAGCACAGCAGGGCAGGGGCAGTGGAGCAGCAGTGAGCATGTGGGGGGGCAGCGCAACAGTACAGTGGAGCATTGAGGGGCAGCGCAGCAGGGCAGGGGGACAGTCGAGCAGCAGTGAAGCTTTGTGAGAGGGCAGCGCAGCAGAGCAGGGGGGCAGTGGAGCATTCCAAGGGGCAACAGGGCAGGGGGGCAGTAGAGTGGGGGGAGGGCAAAGCAGGAGGTGAGCAGTGGATACTGGGAGAGCAGTGGGTGCTGCTGTCTGTACCTGTTCTCTGCTCTCCACTCCGTATCTGCAGTGCTAAAGGGCCTTTGGTGATGTCACAGTCATGTGATGTGTGACTCCGCCCACAACTGTGACATCACCACAGGTCCTCCAGCTTTTGCAACGGATTTGTGGGGGTATGGGAGTGCAGAGATCTGGCGGGCATGATCGGGTGGTGTGAGAGTAGGGACACGGGTGAACTGTTGGGAGCGGTGGCAGGTATGTGGAGGGGGAGTGCGGGGACTGGTGGGGATGATCGGGTGGTCGTGTGAGTGAGAGACACTGGGTGGACTTTGGTTGGGTAGGAGGGGAGTGCGATGGGTATGTAGCGGAGGAGGCAGGTGGATGTGGGAGCAAGCGGGTATGGAATGGTGGCAATCGGTGAGTGAGGAGGGACACTGGGTGAGACTGCTTGTAAGCAGGTGGCAGGTATGTGAAGGGGGAGTGTGCGGGGACCTGGTGGGGTTGATCTGGTGAGGAAGGTGGTACAGCGTGGGTGACAGCTGGGAGTGCGGTGATTGCCATACTAGGACACCATCACTTGGGTGTCCTAATATGGCGGTTGGCGCATTCCGGCTGTCAGCTGTGAAAACAAACATGGGCGCCAATCTAAGTGCGTTACCAATGTAACTCTCTGGTGCCCTTTTAATGAAGTTTTATGCACTCACCTCTTGCCATAAAACTTTAAGCATATGGTTTTTCCAAAGCCTCCTCACGCTTTGGATATTTATCCGGGTCTGCTGCTCGCCTCAATTTATCCTGTGATTGGGTCCTGCCATGGATTCCCACAGGCATAAAGGTATTCAATGGAAGTAAGCAATTTATCGGATGCGTGCTCCGTGTGTAATGATTTAAGACTTTTGTCAAAAAAAATTTATTACTCAACTCTGGATATTAAAACTAATACACGTTGGGAAACGCCTTCCCAGGTATCTGAGCGGTTGTCTCACGAATGTTTACTTTTAATTCACTGTTTGGTAATAAAATTTGGGGACAAGAAGTTCTTAAAATCATTACCATGGGGAGCGCGGCCACCATAGAATTGGATTACTTCCTATTGAAGTCACTAGTGAAGTGATACTTACATTGGCTTATTGATAAACTATAGAAGACTGTGGCTAAAGATTGATAACTATCTTCAGCAGTGGACTTGTCCGAGGGTGAACATTCTTCTCAATGAATAGGACACTCAGATGGTCAACGTCACAGAGGACTGGTTAAAGGGACGGAGATCTTCGGATGGGTGAGCAGCAAGCATGGAAGCCTGGTTAAAGGCGCGGTGAACCAGTCAAGGGAACAGTGGCCTAGTCGAAGGTATAGCTTCTCAGTAAAGTGAGCAGAAAGTGACATGAGCTGTCTCTTAAGTGTTAAAGGCAAAAGGGGACAGGCCATGTCAAAAGAAACGCTCTGCCATCTACAGTGTGGGATTTGCAGCCTAGCATGAGTGTAACATGTGGCTCCTGTTAGTGTCTGGGCAGTACCTATTTCGAAAGGTAATATTACCAAGAGAGAGTTTCTATGGAATCAGCATAAATACTGATGGTTTGAAGTCCAATATATGATATTACTGTTAAACGTACATATACAATTCTATACGTTATTGTACATCCAAACTGTATTTCCTAGAATAGGACACACTCAACTGCTGTTTTTTTTCTTTCATCATGTCTTTGATATGATATTGGCAGAGAATGACTTTAAACCAGATCCTTGGTCCTTATTTCTAGGATCCAGATTAAAGGTAATTTGTCTATGTTACATTTCTGCAAAACCATTTTATGGCTTTTCTGAGATGTCAAAATTAAAGAGGACCTGTCACCAAACCAGGCATGGTGATCTAATTACAGCACTGGATGCAGCATGTCTGCAGCATCCAGACAAGGGGTCACCCAGCACTTGAGCAGCCCTGTACCCGAGAATAATACACTTAGAAAACTTACATCTCCAGCCATTAAGGAGGTGGCTAGGGGCTGCAGCCAAGGACATATTCACACCCCCTGCATGTGTAATCTGCCCACCGCTGCCAATCAGTCTCTCCCTCTTCACAGTCATGGTTAGGGGGCGAGGGCCAAAAGCAAGTTCTGAAAAAAAAGTCTGTTTAATGCTGCTGAAGAGGGAGAGAATGATTGGCAGCGGTGGGCAGATTAAACATGCAGGGGGTGTGAATATGCCCTTGGCTGCAGCCCCTAGCCACCTCCTTATGGCTGGAGCATGTAAGTGTTCTAAGTGTATTATCTCGGGGTACAGGGCTGCTCAAGTGCTGGGGGACCCATAGCTGATGCTGCAGCATGTGATCTAGTGCTGTACATAAGATAACACTGTTGAGACAAGTCCCATTAACTTTTAAACAATAGCAGTAAAGGGGGCTTGTCTTAATGAACTTAGACCTTTATTGTCACCAGTTACAAGAGTTGATAGTGCTAATGCTTCATATAAGATGTGAAATAAATTATTTATGAACCCCTTATTTTCACATAAATTATAAATGTGACCTTGTTAATGAGACATGAAACACAAGTGATGTAATTAGATATATTGTTTTTGACATCATTTTAATCCATTTTATAAATAGCATGTATAGGGTTTATCTTAATGGATGAAATATTTGAGCAAGATAACATGGTTTGCATGTTGTTATTTATTAAATAGCATGTGATTATACGATTCTTATGCTCTTTTATTCTGTTAAGAAAAAAAATGAATAAACAATGTATACCTTGGAATGAAATGAAAATCACAAGGAAGTATAGTGTTTGCCATATATTTTTATTGACATCATATTGTTAATCCATAAAACAGCTGTGTATAAGAGTCTTTAATGTGCTGAAATATTAAAGCAAAAATCATTGTTCTGCATGTTGTTTTTAGTTACAAAAACAGGAGTGGTAATTTGCACTTGGTATGGAAAAAAATCATTAAAATAAGCTACGTTCCATGTAAATTCCAATTTTACTGCTGACTATTTTTGTAGGTAATTAACACATTTATTAACAAGATATGAATTGCTCGGTTTATACAGCAGAACAAAAATGAAGGTACTGTATATTAAAATATGTGTTAATTGCCATAATTTATGCAATATAATTATGTATATTCGATGAGAAAGTTATAGAATGTTGTATTCTTTTAGAGATACAACACATTATGTGGGACGAAAGCTATTTAATTAAAGTATAAACAGAATAATTATAGATTATTGTCACCATGGATTAGGTTAGAGATTTATATTCTACATAAAACAAGATAACTTCTATGCCCCAGGAAATAAAGCAAATTAATCCAAATTGTCATTTTTGCAACTTTCTTGACTTATTAGAGTTCTCCAACACAGAGTACTAAAAGTTTTAATCTGTATTAACAGTTTAACAGGTTATTGGCATTATGTGACATAGAGATACACAGTTTACATCAGCTCTTTAGTTTTGGAGACATTTCTTTGCTCCTGAATTGGACTTTCTGACTGAATTAATGTGCATTGAATTGATTAGCAGAAATAGAAGATGTCTTTATAGACGGACAGATTTATTATCAGGCACAGTAGGCCTTTGTCTCCAGTAAGCAGAGGTTAATAGTTGGCTCTTTTCCTGCACAGCATGTATGCTAATCTTATTTTCTGCCATTGGCAAAATGTAGCTTTAATCTATGATGCTGAAAAACACTGTTATGTAGAATATACAAGGCATACCACAGATGGGTATATCACTTGCCAGAACAGTGTAGTTGCATAAGGGCCTGGTAGGTAGGGGGCCCACTATTAATGTCTTAATTTAAAACTTTCTACAGTCTATTCACTTGTTTATAAATCACAGATATAACATAACTTCACATAATGACAGATGCAGACACAGAAGAGACAGAAAAGGGCTCCTGGGTAAGAACAATATATGGGCCCTTTGTAATCCAAAACTCATCATAATGCACAATTTTGCCTGTTTTGGAGACAGAATTAAGCCCCTTTGTCTCTCTGGCACCCTAACCTTTTAGGCCCGTGTCCACTTGCACAGGTTCCACCAATAATATGAGGGCATGAGCTATTGTAAGCTATTTCAAAATAAATTGACCATATTCAGTTTTTTCATTACTACTTAAGTGAACTTCACATGTATAGTAATCATTCGTTATGCCAGAGACACACTGAACAAGACGCATGCGAGATTCTCGCATGACTCTTACATGACTCACCAAGAACAGTCATTGGCCCTCCGGACATAAAACATGACCTGGAGAGGGTCCTCAATCAGCCAGGCTTAGTGAAGTGAAAGTTTTTATGACCCTAATTTTTATGTTAATCTGGTGTCTTCAGACTTCAGTGTCTTTGAAAAACATTCTTCAGATGTTATAATGAACCATAAACCCGTCAGATAGGTTTAACCCTTTTGGATGCAGTCGAAAGTTCTAATGAACTTGGATTCATAGACCCTTCGATGTTTCTGTGATTTGAAATTACCTCTCAAAATTGCAACTTTCATATTTTCAGTGCTATGTCCTTGACCGGAAAAATGTTTGGCTATTGGTAAATGGATTTTTTGTCTGCAATTGTGTGATCCCCAACATTAAAAGTCCCCACAGGACATATTAGTGCACATAATTAAATACACACCCCTTCCCTCCCTGCATTATGTACCTGTAATTTGGAATAATACTTCCTGACACGCATCAATGACTGGTGAGTGCGTTTTTTTCTCCTTTTTATCGTACTTTACATTCAAAGTGAAATTTTATTTTGTGGTTAAAATAGTGTAATCCAATAAATTAGAACAAGATACTATTGTGGTTTTTGATTTAAAAAAAGGTTTTTATTATTTTAGTTTTATTATTATGAATGTGAGAACACATCTACAGAAAAAAAGTGACAACATTTAGAAAATTTCTTATAGGGGTTGTCCAGTCTGATTTGATAATCCTGCAGTCAGTCTGTGTGACTGCAGATTTAACAATCCCCTAGTGCCTACACTGTGTGCTATGAGGGTTCACGATTTCTAAACCGGTAACGTGCCACATTTATGCGGGATGCATGTTCCCAGGCAGAGTCCCCGACTAATGGACCCAGGCTCGCTCTATACAAGTGTATGGACCAAGCCATGCCCACTAAATGGCCACTCCCACTAGTCTGACATGCCCACTCCTTACACTTATATTGAGCTACAATGTACCCACTAGTTGTATTATTGCCAGGAACATGCATACTGGATAATTGCAGTCCATTCTTGTCTTACAAATCTGCGAATCCTTGCAGCACTCAGAGTGGGAGCTGGGGTAATCGATAAATCTGTACTCACATCGAGTGACTGCAAAAATATCAGTTTTAGAACAGACAACCCATTTGACCTTTATGTACTGTATATGGAAAAATGATGGCTTGATGGCCTAGTTTATATAATATGTTATAATAATCTGTTGTATAGGACCTTACTGTATTTCCATATGCCTGTGAATGCACAATATAGAGAGATATAACAGTTGTTATATGAATCTATGTTATGCTTGATCAGATGCAATTTTAGTGAAATTTCTCCTAGAAAAATCTTCTGGTTACTTTAAAAAGCCTTTTCTGTACACTCCTTGAACATTTGAAATTTTACCTCAAATTGGTCTAATTGTCTCATTTATCCCCATTTTTCCATGCTTTAATCATACATCCACATAATGGCAAGAAACAGTAATTAAATCATCATATGATATGTGCCACAAAAATGGTACCAATAATAATTTCAAGTGCAGGATTGTTTCAATGGAAGAAGCGGCACTCACGGATCTGGTTCCAAGCTATTTATTTTTCCAAATTACAGGATACATCCATCAGGGAGGGTGTGCAGGGAGGGGAAGCATGAGCAACGGAATCCGTTTCGAGGACAATTCTTCTTCTATGGGCTCTCAGAAGAGCCCGTAGAAGAGGAATTGTCCTCGAAACGGATTCCGTTGCTTATGCTTCCCCTCCCTGCACACCCTCCCTGATGGATGTATCCTGTAATTTGGAAAAATAAATAGCTTGGAACCAGATCCGTGAGTGCCGCTTCTTCCATTGAAACAATCCTGCACTTGATCCTTTACAAGCTGGAGCACCGGGATCATCAACACCATCATCCACGGGAACTAATAGCTGCATCAACACAGGTCAGTGCCCTTTTCTACTCCTACATATGCACAATAATAATTTCACATTGCCCCACAAAGTATAAGCCCTCACAGCTCCATTGAAAAATAAAAAGGTGTCTGAAAATAGCGACAAACAATTTATTTTTTTAAATTTCTGATTAGACACTGAGCAGATACTTCTGAATATGAATTGTTCATTGGTCTATGATTATGTTTCTCCAAGACATTCAGTAGAAAGAATGTCTTCAAGACAGTTAACCTAAAACTGTAAATCTACTTTTCAATGGCATCAGTTTTTATGGTTCTCCCGTAACCCATGATTTAGGAAACTGGCCTATTCATCCAGTAGGCACATTGACAGCACATTTCTTTCCAAGAGACTGTGTATAAAGATCATTTATTTGTAATGGGAAAAAATAACTTTTATGTAAATTGGATGGTTTATGTCTTAGGGAGCCTACAGGCTTTAATATTGTAAATCGTGAAAAGAAAACTATATGCAAAAAAAGTTGGCACACAACCGGGTCCAAGTAATAGGCACAAACTTTATGTCTGTGTTTACTCAGCATGATTCTCTTGTACTCTGCTAGACAAGCTGTAGGGAATCAGACATCATCTGTGATAATGACCAAGATTAACTGTCATAAAGAGCAATGATGACATTTAAGTGCGATTTAGATAATTTTATTACAATATGAATAAAATAAACCAAGAAATATCCATGGGATAAAAAATATCACATAATGCAACACAATTTTGTGTATTTACTGCAAAAATAGTACCGTATATACTCGTGTATAAGCCGACCCGTGTATAAGCCGACCCCCCTACTTTTGCCCCCAAAACCTGGGAAAATCTATTGACTCGTGTATAAGCCGAGGGTGGACCCTAGCACAAGTATACAGCCCCCAGCAGTGTGGTATACACCAGTCCCAGAGGTAGATACAGCAGCCCCAGTGGTAGTATACACGCAGCCCCAGTAGTATATACAGCCCCAGTGGTAGTATATACAGCCCCAGTGGTAGTATACAGGGCCCCAGAGGTATATAGCAGCCCCAGTGGTAGTATACACGCAGCCCCAGTAGTATATACAGCCCAGTGGTAGTATATACAGCCCCAGTGGTAGTATACAGGGCCCCAGAGGTATATAGCAGCCCCAGTGGTAGTATACAGGGCCCCAGAGGTATATAGCAGCCCCAGTGGTAGTATACAGGGCCCCAGAGGTATATAGCAGCCCCAGTGGTAGTATACAGGGCCCCAGAGGTATATAGCAGCCCCAGTGGTAGTATACAGGGCCCCAGAGGTATATAGCAGCCCCAGTGGTAGTATACAGTGCCCCAGAGGTATATAGCAGCCCCAGTGGTAGTATACAGGGCCCCAGAGGTATATAGCAGCCCCAGTGGTAGTATACAGGGCCCCAGAGGTATATAGCAGCCCCAGTGGTAGTATACAGGGCCCCAGAGGTATATATCAGCCCGAGTGGTAGTATACAGGGCCCCAGAGGTATATAGCAGCCCCAGTGGTAGTATACAGGGCCCCAGAGGTATATAGCAGCCCCAGCGGTAGTATACAGGGCCCCAGAGGTATATAGCAGCCCCAGTGGTAGTATACAGGGCCCCAGAGGTATATAGCAGCCCCAGTGGTAGTATACAGTGCCCCAGAGGTATATAGCAGCCCCAGCGGTAGTATACAGGCAGCCCCAGCGTCTCTCCGGTCACCTGTAAAGCAAGCTATACTTATCAGTGTCCCGCTCGCACCCGCCGCTGCCGACATCCGCGATCCTCCATCTTCATGCGACTCCTCTTCCTGTTTCCTGTGCGCGTCGCCGGGAATGACGTCATTGCCGGCGACGCGCACAGAAACAGGAAGAGGAGTCGCATGAAGATGGAGGATCACGGATGTCGGCGGCGGCGGGTGCGAATGGGACACTGATAAGTATAGCTTGCTTTACAGGTGACCGGAGAGACGCTGGGGGGGCCCTGCATTACTGGGGATGCGGGGGCTGCTGTATACCGATGTATACATCGGTATGTACCGATGTATACATCGGTATACAGCACTGACTCGCGTATAAGCCGAGGGGGGTACTTTTCAGCCCAATTTTTGGGCTGAAAAACTCGGCTTATACGCGAGTATATACGGTAATTATATCTCCCAAATAACAAAAGATAGAAAATGAACAAAATACACTCATGACCAAAAGTGTTGGCTCCCTTGAAATTGTTGCAGAAAATGAATTATTTCTCCCAGGAAATTATTGCAATTTTGCATAATTTGCTATACGCATGTTGATTTCCTTCGCGTGCAGTGGAACAACCCACAAAAACTTGAAAAAAAGGCCAATTGGACATCATTTTTAACAACACCCCCAATATGTGCCAGGCAAAATTGTTGGCACCTTTCCAAAATTGTGAGTAAACAACTTTGTATCAAGCATGTGATAATCACTCATCTGTGGCAAGTAACAGGAGTGGGCAATATGAAAATCAAATCTGAAACTAGATAAAAAGGGGAGACGTTTACTTAATCTTTGTATTGTGCGCCATTCATGCCAGACTAACCATGGAGAACAGAAAGAGAAGAAGAGAACTGTCTGAGGATTTAAGAAATAAAATTGCTAAAAAATATCAACAATCTCAAGGTTACAAAAATCTTGATGTTCCTCTGTTCTCGGTGCACAATATAATCAAAATGTCTACAAGCCATAGCACTATAGCTAATCTGCCTGGGCATGGACGTCAGAGAAAAATTGATGAAAGGTTGCAACTCACTATAGTCTGGATAGTGGATAATTAGCCCCAATCAGGTTCCAAAGACATTCAAGTTGTCCTGCAGAATCAGGGTGCAGCACAAACTATTTGACATTTGAATGAAATGAAACTCTGGGGTAGGAGACCCATGAGAACCACACGGCTGACAGAGACATAAAAGGGTAGGCTTCAGTTTGCCAAAATGTATGTGAGTAAGCCAAAAATGTTTGTACTGTGTTAGCCAATAGATAGAAAAAAATATATTAGAATCTAAGAGTACTCGGTGGTTGATAGCTTTTAATGGCTAACTGAAAAGATGGTAAGAAAAAGCAAGCTTTTGAGACACTATGGCCTCTTCATCATGCTTAAAGGGGTTGTCCGGGCTTTTTGGATAATTTCTATGTGTATCCAGGCTGCAGAATGCTGACAGTTTATAATTTACATCCTGTCAACATTTTGCATTGTCACCCACAGAATGACAAGGGAGCGTGTTTGTGTTGTAGCCTGCATGTAAATGCAGAACTGATGTTACGCCCAGACTCCCACAAACATGATCCCCCAAGTCTCTCATACCAGGCCACCCCCAGGCTCCTACAGGCCAACCCCAACCCCTAATATAACCACCCACCCGTACTGCACACAGCGGTCCCCTCCTTCACTGATACAATGTGCCGAATCTGCAGCTGTGAAGGAGATTCGGCACACTGTCAGTGGAGGAGGGGACCGCTGAATGCAATGTGGTGTGTGCGCTCAGCCTGAGGCCCTATGTTATGGTGTGTGTGCTCACCTAGTTCTCTGTTGCCACTGTCAGTGGAGCCGAGGACTGCACTCGCCGACTCTCTGTGCATAGACATGACATGCCTGCGCTCATCAGTGATTCCCTGTGGCGTCATAAAGATGAGCTGAGTTCATGTGAATGAACTCCTTTCATCTCTGTGCTGTCACTGGGAACATGGGAAAATTCCCCAGCACGCAGGCGCTGACATAATTTGCCGGCACTGCATGCGGGAGAATTTTCCCACACTCCCAGTGACGGCACAGAGCTGAATTGAGTTCATTCTTATGAACTCAGCTCATCTTTATGATGCCACCGCAAGTCACTGATAAGCGCAGGCATGCGCTCTTCAGTGATTTCACAGTCTGAATGGTTGCATCCATCAACTCTCCAGCCTACTATCAGATGTAGCAGAGCCGCTCCTGTCGTGGGACACATGGAGGCTCCTGGCAGCGGAAAGGTGAGGATGAGGTTGCTTTTATTATTTTAATTCTCTTACAGTAGACACTGGCTTCAGCTGGAATAGGCGAGACGATAAGTATGGTTAATTAAGAACTTAAAGGAATACGGTCTTTATTTCAAATAAGAGAAACAGGAATAGCGGTGTCAGAGGGCGCTAAAGAAGGAGGAGGAGAGGCAGAAGATTTTGAATGTGTCTTACTTAGTTTATTCCTTTGGCCAATCACAACGCGTTTCAGCAGAATACTCCGCCTTCATCAGGTAACTTACCTGATAAAGTCGAAGTATTCTGCTGAAACGCGTTGTGATTGGCCAAAGGAATAAACTAAGTAAGACACATTCAAAATCTACTGCTCTCCTCCTCCTTCTTTAGCGCCCTCTGAGACCGCTATTCCCGTTTCTCTTACACATATGCCCTATGGTGAGCGACGAGGTTCCGCAAATAAGTATTGAAGAGGATTTGGAACCACACTAACTTTTATAGCGGAGCGAGAACAACCCCAACTGGTGATCTCAGGACCTGTGGTGACGTCAGCAGTACGTGACGCCCCGCGTGATCGGCTTCCCCAGCAGCTGGGATCAGCGTGTGGTGCACGCTAACAGCACCAGAGGCTTCTACCCCAGGTTATGCAGGCTGCATAACCCGGTCAAGTTAGTGCATTTCCTTGCACGTATTTGGATCCACTGTAGCACCAGGTATAATCCCAGGAGTGCCTTCCTTTTCTTCATTTATTTCAAATAAAATACTTTTTACTTGGTGTCTGTCTCCTATTTCACTTTTTAACTATACGGTTAGTAATGGGGGCGTCTTATAGACACCTCTCCATTACTAACCTGGTTTGATGTCAGCTGGCATTATAAGCTGACATAAACCCCAAGCACATAACCATGCCGCCACCACTACAGGGCAGTGTGGCAGAGCGAGGCTAAGAGCCAGATTTTGTGCATCCCATGGATGTGCCATTTCTGGTACAGCTGAGGGCTCTTGTTTTTAGCCTCAGAGGGGGCCAATATTCTTAGTCCCTTCCCAGGCTATTAATACTAGCCCCCCCCTCATGTGTCAGATTAGCTTTTGCTAGCTGTTAAAATAGGGGGGACCTCACATCATTTTTTTCTGAGAGTCCTCCATTTTAATAATGGGTAAAGACTTTAAAACAAAAATCTTTCATGTAATTAAAAAAAAACATATATATATAGGCGGCCTGTACTATTCTTGGAGAGCCATCAGCCGGATATTATTCCCCTTATTAAACAGTTGGTCTCCTATACTGTTATTGCATATGCAGCGAGTGCCAGGGCTGCCAAAAATTGGGAGGCACTCCAATGCCCCTTAGAAGAGATGTGTAGGAGGGCCTCATAAAATAATGTTCCCATTATTAGGAAGTGGGTCTCCATAGTGTTGCCCTATGCAGGGCTGCAAAAAATGTGGAGGCACTCCAATGCCCATTGGAAAAGACGTGGGGGAGGGACTCATAAAAACAACATTCCCATTACAAAGGAGCAGGTCTCCTATACTTATAATGCCCATGCACTAAGTATGGACTGACAAACATTTACCCCTGCGGGGTATACATAAATATCCTGTATAACTTTTTTTCTTATGGACATAATAAACACCGTTTAAAAATATTATGTGGGTGTTGCATCACGGACCACGGTAACCCTGGTGATATGGTGGTGGAGGATGAGGAGAAGGAGGAGGACTAGAGCAAATAGCCAAAATCATGAAGCTTATACCCATGTGTGAGGGTGAAGAGGAGCATGGAAATATACCTCTCCAAAAAAGACACTGACTCTGAGTTTATATTACTCTGCTATCTTTTGGTGGTGTTGAGCAGTCTGGCCCAATTCAGCTCTTGTTCATTTTGATAAGAGTCAACCTGTTAGCATTTTCAGTTGACAGCTGGGTGCACTTATCATTTATAATTCTGCCTATGGCACTAAAAACTAGAGATGAGCCAGCACCCTATTGTTCGAATTTCGATTCGATTTGTCAAATTGGGGGTGTGTTCGTTGAATGTTCATCGAATGTTCGTCGAGCACCGTCGAATACCATTGAAAACAATGGCAGGCAAACCCAAATATGTAGAAACACATAGAAAAAACCTTCTAAGGTGTCCAAAAGGTGAAAAACTACTCAGAAGACACAAAAAACACATGGAAAAGTGACAAGTACATATAAAAATGTGAAAAGAAAAGAGCTGGACGAGTAAAAGGAGGAGCTACAATGCTGCCTAGCGAGCCAAGCCAACTACCGTCTGCCCCATCAAGTGCATCCGCGGCCTCTTCATCCTCTGTGAATCTGGGGACAGCAGTCACACATGCTTTTGGACGCAGACCTTCCACCTCCATACCCGCAACAGCCAGTGTGATTGGCAGGTCGTCAGTTCTTTTGGAAGTGGAAACACCTGCTGGTGTTGAGCACTGTCAGACATCGAGAGCACCTCCTTTGGATGAAGGCAACATAACATCTCCGCCTGCACCTTCCTCACAGACCAGCAGTTTGCCGGGGACACCATACTCAACCCCATCTCAGCACAGCAGCCAGCCCTCGGTCCCTCAGATGTGGACAAGTAAAAGACCATTTCCTCCTAGCCATGGCGAAGCTAAGAGGTTGAATTTCACCATCTGCAAGCTAGTTGACTACAGAAATGCTGCCTTTCCGCCTGGTGAACACAGGCTAGGTCACACTTGCGTTTTTTTTTTATAAAAGCTGATCCGGTTTTGAGCTTTTAAAAAGCTCAAAACTGGAGCAGGAAACACTCCTCATAGGAGCATATTATAAAAACCAGATTGCTTTACAAGCCTCTGGCTCTGAGCCAGCGTGAAAATTCATGCAGGCTGCAGTTTTTGGAGCAGTTCTGTGCCCCACATTGCGATAACCGGATTGCTCAGGATGTGTAATCCTGAGCAATCCGGTTACCATATACTTTTCTTATCCCGGCTGCCGTCAGGATAAGCAAAGTGCTAAAACTTATGTGCCGCTGTCTGAGGTCCTGCAGGCTTTTACAGTAGAGCTATGGGCAGCGCAGCGCCATAGATCTTACTGTATAAGCCTGCAGGACCTCGGACAGCGGCACATAGTATACTTTACATGACGTATACTATGTGCAACTGTCAGGGGAGCCGCCGGCTTCATTGATAAAAATGTACAGAGCTTACAGGGTCGGCTATACTGTACAGGGAATATTAACCCCTTACATGCCCACCTGAGTAAGTAGCATGTCTCTATGGGGGGTGGGCACCCCCTAGAGACATGATGGGCAAAATTATCATTAACATTATAGCTTTTTCCACAGTTTCAGCACTTTGCTTATCCGGCAGCAGCCGGATAAGCAAAGTATACGGTAACCGGATTGCTCAGGATTACATATTCTGAGCAATCCGGTTATCACAATGCGGTTTCCTCCACACATTTTTCATAAAAAATGTGTGGGACCGCAATTGTGTTCACCGCATCCGGATCTGGATACGGTGAACGCAATTCAAGTTTAAAGTGTGACCCCAGCCACAGAGGATTTTCAAGACCTTATGTCCGTCGAGTGAGTGGGCAATAGGTAACTATGGTGACAGCAGGAGAAGGGGCTGCTGTCCAAGTCTTGCTGTCCCCACGAGTTGTGCGTCAATCCTCTGTATGTAGAGGTTCCTCTACTGCTTCTGTCTCCTCAACCTCATCTCGGTCCTCCACCTGCACCCAAAGCCTGTCTGGTAATGCAACCTGCGTTCTAACTGTGCAGAAGGAATCCTGCACACCTCCTTACTATGCTGGCAACAGGGTTCAATGGCATCAGGCGGTGTTTACATTGAAATGTCTGGGAAATGTGAGTCACACAGCTAAGGAGTTGTGGTGAGCTGTGGAGACTGAGTTTCATCAATGTTTGTCTCCACTGAACCTGCAGCCATGGAAAGCCATGTGCAACAATGCTGTAATTCTGGGTGCGGCCCTTCGCAGGGGCAATGTGACACACATGCCTCGTATGGCTCACGTCTTGAACCTGGTTGTCCAGCAATTTTTAGCTCACTATCCCGGCCTAAATGGGCTTCTGCAGAGGGCACGATCGCTGTGTGCTCACTCCGTTCACATCCCGCAGCTCAACGACTTGCATCTCTATAGAAGTCATTTGTCCTGCCAGTTCACCGGCTGAAATGCAATGTGCCGACACGATGAATTCAACTCTACACATGTTGCAGCAACTGTAGCAGCACCGACGAGCCTTGGTGCAATACGTTATGATGTATAACCTGGGCCAATGAGATCCAGAGGTGGGGTAAATTATGCTGCTGAGGTGGTCTCAGATCAAGGACCTATGTGTGGCACCAAGAGTCATAGTGCCACAGTGTCACCAGAGAGCAGTAAAGGGTGTTCCACTCTGGCAACACACAAACAACACCAACACCTCCCAGACAGAAAGGAGAGACCAAGCTCGGCTTCAGGGTGAGCTCCCCTATATATTCTGGTCTGAGGAGCAACAAGTTGAGTGCAGTTCCTGTGAGGACTGTGAAGAGTTGCTCAGTTCAGTTCCTGTGAGGACTGTGAAGAGGACATGTTCTGTGTAAACTGAGAACCAGACCTGGGTGTAAATGAGCTGTGCCAGGCTCATCCCAAGGTCCACTTCTGAACAACAGACCTAACGCTAGGGTCTGAGGAAAGTGGAGAAACTGAAACCTACCGGGAAGCTGCACCACTCTGTTCTTCCCTTCCCTGATAGGAACAACACCAGAACGGACACCGGAGCATGAGACTGTGCAGGTCACACACACCAACAATCAACACCGGAGAGTGGGGGTCTCCAGCTACACGGTACCAGGGGCACAGCAACATATAGAATCCAGAAACACTGACTTCCCAAAGTGGGGTAGAGAAATGAAGGACTCAAGTTGCATGTCATACTGGTAGATGCAGACAGAGACAGGGTAGGCAGCCTAGATTAACCAACTGCAGGGGCCACCACAGAAGCACAGTGAGGAAGCCAACACAACCCAGCCGGGTGAGAAATACCCTGAACTGCTCTCCAGGCTCCAGGGACAGCTTGTAACATGTGCTTTAATTCCAGTAAACAGACTGAGAAACGGCTATCAGGAGACTGTGTGTGTTAATTACGTCTATTGCCTGTGCCTGGTAACGGAGCCTTATACTTGCAGAGCCACCAACCATCAGCACCGTGGAGAGCTGCAGCAAAGTAAGTGACTGTGTGAACCGTAATCCCTCACCAAGCCCCATCATAGACTATTACTCCTGCCCTAGGACCTCCAACCCACCTGGAGAGGGCTTGCCATCTCAGCTGCCCCTACGTCACCATCCCCAGCTGCAACCAGGCAGCGGTGGCTCCATTGTCCAGATCACTCTGGGTGGCGTCACGACAAATCCCATGTAAATGCCCCTGTTTGGACTGATCCCAGGCTACGGGGCCGTGATACCCCAGTGAGACAGCACCGGCCCGGCTCTCGAGTACCCCATAGCCTAGGAGCGCATCATGCATACTAGCTTCAGCACAGCCTGTTGCCGCTTGGCCAAGGCAGTGCTTCAGTGCTTCCAACTTGTGACTGATGTGGAGGGTGAAGAGGAGGAATAGGCTGAAGTGGATAACGTGCAGGAGCTGTAACTGTGGGGGCAACATGGATTGAGTTAGGGCCTGCAATCCTTGGCGTCGAGAGGATGTGTCCGACTGGTTCCCGCTTCCACTAAGTTAACCCAGATGTACCGTCACTGCTCACAAGCACTTGTCCACTTGTCCGTGGTTAGGTGGACTTTGCCAGTAACTGTTTTGTTGAGGGCACATTGGGAGAAATAGTGGCGACTGGGGACTGAGTAACGAGGGATGGCTGCCGCCATCTGGTTGTGGAATGATTCCGTCTCCACAAGCCTAGAAGGCAAAATTTTGAGTGCAAGCAGTTGCGAAATGTGCAAATTCAGCAGTGGGGCGTGTGTGGGCATTGACTGCATATTTGCGCTTGTGTTCCAAGGACTGTGGTATAGAGAACTGGACACTGCGCTCGGAAAAGGACGTGGACGTGGTTGCTGATGGTGCTATTTCAGATTGTGCAATGACAGCTGCAGGACAGGAGGCATCTTTGCATGCACTATGGACAGAGGATTGGCTTGCACGCACAACAGTGGAAGAAACAGTGGTGTCACCTGCTGACACTGTTCTTGGACCCTGGGATTCAGCCTAAAAAGTCGGGGGCTTTGCTGCCATGTGCCTGATAATGCTGATGGTGGTCAGGCTGGTAGTGGTCAGGCTGGTAGTTTTGCTACCCCTGCTGATATTGGCATGGCAGGACGTGCAAATGGCCTTTTTGGAATTATCGGCAGAGTCCTTAAAAAACAGCCAGACACGGGAGACCTAACAGTTGTACTGGCAACTTTGTTCATGTTAATGTTACGGGGAACAGTTGCCCGCCTTCTGTCTGCGGCCACCACAGTGCTTCTTCCTGCCTGTTGGGATGCTATGCCTCCCTCCCCTTGTGCACTGCTGTCCTCGCTCTGCATGTCCCCCTGCCAGGTTGGGTCAGTCACAATATCATCCACCTCAGTGTCTTCCATTTCCGCACCATGGTCCTCCTCCTGACTTTCTGGCAATTGTGTCTCATCATCGTCAACCTCTTGTGACACTTTCCCACCGTTGCCTTCGTGCTATCGTGGCTGCTCAAATATTTGGGCATAGCTACATGCGATCTTCTCTTGCCCCCTTCAAGTAGAGTGGGCGAGAGGTCCAAATCTATTAATGGAAAAGAGAACAGCTCTTCAGAGTGTCCAAGTGTGGGATCAGTTTTGTCCGGGCACTCGGCATGGTGCGAGGAAGGAGGATCTGGTTGAGGAATATGCGGTCCAGACTCACGGCTACTGAGACTTGACCGTGTGGAAGACAGGGTGGTTGTGGTGGTGGCAAACTGACTGGAAGCATTATCCGCTATCCAAACAACAACCTTTTGACACTGCTGTGGGTTTAATAGTGGGGTACGGAGGTCCCCTAGGAATTGGGACAGGAAGGGCAAGAAGATGTGGGTGTTTGTTGTGGCACAATTGTAGCTTGCCCATGGCCTCGGCCTCTGCATGCACCATCACCATCATGTCCAGTTCCTCGTCCCTTGCCATGCGCCTTGTGCATTTTAAATGGGGGACAATATCTTCCTTGCTCAGTAGAAATGGCTGAATTTATAGCAAAGTTATAATTGATCCATGTGACGGTCAAACGACAGTTTTAAGTAGCTGTATTTTTTGCGCTGTTATATGAAAAGGACCCGCCTGTATTCTACAGGGCCAACAAAGAAATGGCACAGATATACGGTGTTCTGTGGATTGCTTTTAAAGCAAATTATGAGGATTACGATCCCCAAAAAACTCAGCTGGATTAGTCCTGAAAAGGACTGTTTTTATAGATGGATATGTGTAACAGGCTACAGCAGCAGCAGACATGACTGGAATGGAGCCTCCTGAGCTACATGCACCACAGTCTGCTATATACCCTGACTGCCTATATACACTGCCTGTATACAGCTAGATTAGTCCTGAAAAGTACTATTTGTTTAGATGGATTGTATTTTGTACACTACCTAGTACGTACACTACCTAAGACACACACTAAATTTGTCCCTACCTCAGCAGCACTTCTTCCTACACTAGCTGACTGTGGATTGAGTGATGAGCATAGCACCATCAGGTCTGCTATAGACTTGATGATGCTGTGTGGCCAACTAATCATTTTAATGCCACAACCAACAAGTCTGTGGCTTTACAGTGTGTGGCAGCTAATTCCTGCATGTGGACTGGCTCTGTAAAGAGCGCCAACATGCAGGGAGGGGTATCCAGGCATGTGCCCGAGCATCTCACCAGTACTGAGAGGCTCTGGCGAGCATCGAGTACCGGTCAGCTTGCTCGCCCATCCCTATTAATGATACATATAACAAACTTGTGCACATGCCAAAAATTTGTATTCTACACTTATGAAATGAAATGAAAGAGTTTGCACATTTTCAAGAAGCAACATCCATAGTATGATGTTTCATGAGCGTGAACAGACCTATTAAGGTACCTTCACACACAGCAATTTTGCTAAGCAATTTCACTGGCAATTTGCTGGTTGCAGTGAAATCATGGACACATTGTTCTATTTTGTTGCTGTGTACAAATGGAACAATGTGTCCATCATTTCACTGCAACCAGCAAATTGCCAGTGAAATTGCCTAGCAAAATTGCTGTGTGTGAAGGTGCCTTAAGACTATGGCTGGGGTCACACTTGGCATGAGTTTTTTTTGTGACTTAAAAAAACTCATGCGTTTTTCCATGCGTTTTTTCATGTCATTATGAGTTTTTTAAGGTGTGTGATGGCACCCTGCGTTTTTGCATGCGTTTTTAAATCCGCACCAAAAAATAGTGCATGCACTATTTTTTGGTGCTGTTTTAAAAACGCATGCGTTTTTTAGAAAACACATGTGTTTTTTTAACACGGGCTAGGGTCACATTTCCGTTTTGACCCTAGCCTACAACAATCCGGTTTTAACTTAGAACTTTTTCCAGCACCGCATAGCGTTACCGTTATGCGGTGCTGGAAAACGCAGTCCCTAGTTACCCTATGTTTACCTTAACTACCTGTCACACGGGCAGCTGCTTGGAGTACGCTTTACAGCGCCGCACAGGAAACGTTGCAGACAGCGTTTCCTGTGCGGCGCTGTAAAGCGCACTCCAAGCAGCTGCCCGTGTGACAGGTAGTTAAGGTAAACATAGGGTAACTAGGGACTGCGTTTTCCAGCACCGCATAGCGGTAACGCTATGCGGTGCTGGAAAAAGTTCTAAGTTAATACTGGATTGTTGTAGGCTAGGGTCAAAACGGAAATGTGACCCTAGCCATGGGCCCCTATGGAAAACGCATGCAAAAACGCATGGTACATTAGCACCATTTAGTACCATCCAAAAACGCATGCGTTTTCCATAGGGGCCCATGTTAAAAAAATGCATGCGTTTTCTAAAACCGCATGCGTTTTTTTAACATGGGCTCCTACGGAAATGTGGATGGTACTAAATGGTACTAATGTACCATGCGTTTTTGTGTGCGTTTTTGATGTCAGCATCACATAATAGCAAAAATGCACACAAAAACGCATGGCACTGTCACACATGCGTTTTTGCTATTTACACATGCGTTTTTGCTATTAGAGCATGCGTTTCTTAACATGGGGGCCTATGGGTGCGTTTTTACATGTTTTTTGGTCTTCAAAAACTCATGAAAGAAACGCAAGTGTGACCCCAGCCTAACCCACAGCTGACCCTCTGCAACAATAAAAGTTTGCTCTCTGTGTCAAAAAAAGGAAATATTAATAATAATAAATGTATAAATTAAACTTTAAATAAAAACAAAAAACAAAAACTGCAACACAAAAAATTAAAGGGAAACTTTCATTATGAAAATACATTCTAAACTGCAGACAGCATGTTATGGAGCAGGAGGAGTAGAGAAGATTGATACATAGTTTTGTGAAAGAAGATATAGTATTATCTGTGTTTTCATCATTCAAACTTCTGCTCTTTCTGGGATTTTGGGTCCAGTGGCTGGTCCTATCAGTGATTGACAGCTATATTTGTATGCAACACTTATATAAAGACAGCTGTCAATCACTGATGGGACCGCCCACAGTACCCAAAATCCCAGAAACAGCAGAAGTTTAAATGATGAAAACACAGGTTATACTGTATCTTCTTTCACAAAACTAGGTATCAATCTGCTCTACTCCTCCTGCTCTATAACATAGTGCCTGCAGATTAAAACACATTTTCATGGTGACAGGTTCCGTTTAAGATCTCTTAAACTGATGTTTTAGGACATTGTAAGGTTCCTGTACTTCACAGCTGCTGCCACATCTGGCACATCTGTGTTCAAAATTCAC
This sequence comes from Allobates femoralis, assembly GCA_033576535.1. Classification (NCBI taxonomy): domain Eukaryota; kingdom Metazoa; phylum Chordata; class Amphibia; order Anura; family Aromobatidae; genus Allobates; species Allobates femoralis. The sequence goes on from JARQOC010000002.1 coordinate 357,304,996, forward strand.
ACCCTGAAGGTGTCAAAAACACCTGCAAATTCTAGGAACTTCTCTCCATAATGTAAATAGCAAGTTCCCAGACCTTGTCTTAGCCCACTCACACAGCCAGATCAGAATATCCCACACACTACACAGATGAGGGGCAGTTACCCCAAAACGCAGCGTCTGTAGTTTGGGGTTCTGATCTGGCACAAATCCCTTAGTCATATTTAAAAGCTTGTTGGAAAGCGATTATGATTTTGAGGAGCTACTTAAATGTGGCACTAGAATTTTTCCACTTCCTTACTGAAGTGCAAATATGCATATTTCCTAGAGGGGGATGTGGCTACAATCTCCTCATCTACTTAACTGTCTTCTTATGGTTGCAGGAAAACCTTTCTCCATAAGGTAGATAGCAAGTTCCCAGACCTTGTCTTAGCCCACTTACACAGCCAGATCAGAATATCCCACACACTACACTGATGAGGGGCAGTTACCCTGAAACGCAATGTCTGTAGTTTGGGGTTCTGATCTGGCACAAGTCCCTTAGTCATATTGAAAAGCTTGTTGGAAAGTGATTATGACTTTGAGGAGCTACGTAAATGTGGCGCTAGAGTTTTTCCATTTCCTTACTGAAGTGCAAATCTGCAAATTCTAGGAAGCTTTAAAAAAATATTTTAAAGCTCCAAAAAATGTTGCAGGTTGAAAGAAAACAGTAGACCCAATGGCTGGGAACACTCCTAACTGTTAGGTGTTGTTCCCAACCAGCGGGTCTTTCGGCAACCGTTTTGGCCCCAAACAATCAGGGAAAATTTTAGGGCCATTTAAATTTCAAACATGTTTCCTGAACAAAGCCACATTCTGTGATTTTTTAGTAAATAACTCAGGTTTCTGATTGCACACAATTGTCAATGTTTGTGCCAAATTTGAAATTGGCGAACATATTTGGGAAATGTTCACTAATCTCTAGAGTGGACCATAATATTGCCTGCTGTTAAGGGCCTGTCACACGGGGAGATATCGCCGGCGATGTTGCCGGCAACTGAGGGGCGTGGCCAGGTTGCGGCGACATCGCCCGCGAATAGCCGCGTGTGACAGGGCGATATTCAGGCGATGAATCGCCTGAGTAATATCGCCAGGTTTCCCAACAATGTTGGGAAATGTGGCGATGTTGCTCAGGCGATCATGCCTGATCGCCCTGTGTAGCGCGGCAACCCGCAATGCTACGGGCGATTCCGCCTATCTCCAACATTGCGGGTTATCGCTCCCTGGGTTGCTGGGCAACTCAGCGAGCGATAGCCGCGGCAACTAGCCGGTGACATCGCCGGTAAGTTGCTCCGTCTGACAGCTCCCCGGCGATGTTGTCAGGGATGCGCGCTCCCGCGATCGCCGGCAACATCGCCGGCGATATGTCCCTGTGTGACGGTACCTTTAGAGGAGAGGTGTTTGAAATGTCAACTCATTCGTACAGGAATTTCAAAAACCTCTCTACAGAAAACACTGTTCTTGAGACAGATGAACTGGGTACCATTCTTCTGACATCTATTATACATTTTTTTCCATATGCGATTAATGTACTGCATTTATATGGAAAAGAATTCTGTGAGTTATGTCTCTTATTTTAGAATATTAACATATATAGCTGTTGTGTATTATAATGCATCATTTGTAACATAATTTATCATAAGGCAGATTAGTAGGCACAGGGGTAAAGAAATCAAAATTCTTTAATAATTGAAATATCCCATGACAATTTTACCCTTTCTCAGAGGTTTTAAATTTGTTTGTGTTGCTTTTAACATATGAAAGATAATGTAGTTGACTGCATGTATTGTCACGTCTCTATTTCCCCCCCAAAAATTTTTTAGTAAAAAGTTTTAATGTTGCTCATTCATGGGAACACAGTCATAAAATATTTAATTTCATATAGTATACCCTCAGTGGCATGTTCTTCTAATTATTATTAATATTTAACATGATAATGTTTTAATACAGGTGAATTATGCTCGCAGAATTCTAATATATAAACAATTACCATTTGTTTGAATTTAAATTTTTAAAGAAATTCTGGATCTGCTTTATCTACTATTGTAAATTGAATGCACAAGGGTCTTCTAATATACAGGTGTTACTTAACTTAGATAACCAAAATGTTTCGGTCTGTCAATACACACAATTTGTGCAATTATACTCAACCTGCATTTAGAAAATATTTTGGATAAGTTCAGATAAGTCTAAGGGTGCCTTCACACTGTGGCGTGATCCGGTCCGGGGCTGTCCGGGATGACCCTGACAGCCGCGGACTGGATCAGCACACATGACTGGAGGGCTATTATGCCCTCCGGTCCAGTGTGCAGCCGCACGCAGTTCCCGCTGCTGATAAGTCAGGACCGCGGCGCCGCGGTCCTGACCTGTTAGCGGCTGCAGCTGCGTGCGCTGCACACCGGACGGGAGGGCATAATAGCCCTCCAGTCATCTGTGCTGATCCAGTCCGCGGTTGTCAGGGTCATCCCGGACAGCCTCGAACCGGATCACACCGCAGTGTAAAGGCACCCTAAATCGAAAGCTTTTTACTATTTGGATATTCATTCCGAATTTTGATTAGAATCAAAGTCAAATGAAGAACTAGGATATTTGTCTGTGGAATTTTTTACATAAATACTATTTGTGTATAAAATTCCTTAAATAAATATCCAAGTTCTCCATTGACATGCATTATTTTCACTATTTGGGACAAATATCCAAATAGTAAAAAGCATTCGGTTAAACTTTTCCGAACCTAAACACCGAACTACTAGCTCATCCTTAATAAGCTTTCTTATTATCTAAATTTGAAAATGAAATGGTCAGTTTTTGAGATGAATAATTGTCTAATGTACATCTGTCTGAATTTCAAGAGTTTGTGTTTTGGGTGGGGTATACGCTTTATTCCACAAGTGCTGTTATTTTTTGTTTCTTTAATAAGCTTGTATTAAAATCAATCAGATAAAAATAATATAATAATGATAATAATAAGCTGCTAAGCAATGTGATTGGCAGCAGTGGTCATGGGCTTTGCAGTCATGATGTTATTGCAGCAGTCTTTAAATAAATATTAGCGCAACGGTTGGGAGTTACTATGTGAAGATTTTTTTTTTTACTCCCTATAAGCTTTGGATTACATTAATATAAATTTGAGCTCATGCACATGAAGAAATGACGACATGTTGGTACATGGTATTGGTATGCTGTAGGGATTATGTAGCCTTACCTCTCATGGTTACTTATTTGTCACAAAAGAAATACAATAAAAAAACAAATGTATGTAAAATTGTTTCTTTTTAAGTAAAAATGCATTTTATATATTTTTCAGTAAATGATAAGACATGCATTAAAGTTTTGAAAGTAGCTTTTCAATCAAAGTCTCCATAAATATTCATAGGTCAAATCACTTCCCGTGTAAAAGGCAGTTGTTTTGCTGAACATGAGCCATTTTTATGCTAGATTGTCAAAGCACATGCACATCTGTTAAACCTTTGTTTTCTACTGTAAGGGCCCTTTCACATCAGCGTTTTTCGTAATTCGCGGCAGATGCGGTGAAAAAACCGCATCTGCCGCGTTTGCCGCATAACGGTTCCACTTGCGGCACGGTTGCGGTTTTTTCCATAGGAAGTATAGGGGACTTGCGGCAGATGCGGCAAGTGCGGTATTGCACTTGCGGCAGGTGCGGCAGAAAAAAAACCGCGGCTTACTGCGGTTTTTTTCTCGCCGCACTGCCGCAAGTGCAATACCGCACTTGCCGCATCTGCCGCAAGTCCCCCTATACTTCCTATGGAAAAAACCGCAACCGTGCCGCAAGTGGAACCGTTATGCGGCAAACGCGGCAGATGCGGTTTTTTCACCGCATCTGCCGCGAATTATGAAAAACGCAGATGTGAAAGCACCTTACTCAAAGAAACCAAGCAGCTATGAATTTCTATAATGTGTCTTGCTTCTGGACAACTCTGTAAATATCAATGTACAAAAGTCAATGAAAATCTAAAGTGTATAATAACACTTCTGTCACAACCCAAATCCTTGTCAACAAGCACTAATATTTGTGAAGAAGGCTATGCTCCAAAATGTCTGTGTTCGATTATAAAGGCTGACCTATCAAGCAGTGATTTTTTTCTCTGTAAAGAGAGCTAAAATTTACAGTCGGCCTACAACCACACAACGGGTGAGAAGGGGTGTTGGAATACTGAGAAACTGAATTAGGTATTTTATTTGATTTAGGGTCTTTGTCCATTTGGTCTTTGGGGCAAATTCCCTGTTATTCTTATATCTTTGAACTTTTTAATATTTTATATTTGTCCTTAGTGGGACAGTGTTTATAGGAGCCTCTTGCTCATTTTTAAACAATTTTGAATAGAATATATTTTTGGGGCTTTCTTTTTCTTTGCTGTCAATTTGCTGTGTTGTTAATTTTAATAGACCCATTGGTTGTGTTTATTGTTTCTCCAAATTATTCACAAAATGGCAGTTTTAATTCAGTCTCAGAAGTATTCACCAACTTCATAATAAGCATCTTCAGTATTTAGTGGAGCACTATTTTTTGTTTTTATCTACTGCAAACGTGATGCATAGGCAGACACTAGCTTTCATCAGTGTATCTGAGGAACATTAGCTCATACCTCATGGTAAATGGCTTCAAGTTCATAAATATTCTTAAATTTGTGTCTTGTAATAATCTTCATCAAATCTTAGAAAGGATCAAAGTTCTCCTATAGGGTTCAAGTCAAACAACTGTGATGGCCAGTCCAGAATCTTCTTGGGCTTCTGAAACGAAGCCTTGGTTGATTTTGATGTATGCTTGAGATCATCATTATCCTTTTGGAAGGTCCAATCACATGCAACTGTCATTTTTCTCACAAAAGGCATTTCATTTTTTCCTCATATTTTCTGATTAAATCCATTTTACTGAATATTATTTTGCACCTTAGTATATAAGCTAAAAGTTTATCTCTAAACATATTACAGTTAGCTCTTGACAATCTACTGTTGCAAATTTAGCAAAATCACTATGATCCCATTGTAGAGAAACAGGTGGTCAGTGGATGCTCTCGTCCGCTGACCAAGCCGCCTTTAGAAAGACAACATGGACAAGGGCTCATCCCTACTGAAAGCCCAAGCTCCTTAACCGTGGGCGGAACACTACTCAGACCACACAGGGTAAGGGAATCACAATATTAAGGCTTTATTGGATCCCCAAACAGTTAACAGCATATAATACATAACCAGCAAAACACAAAATGTAACAGGCAACAGAGTCTCACCCTTCTGCTGGCTCACCAGGGTTTAGAATATTTGTGCCTCAGATCTTCCAGGGCTACTTACTCCAAACCAGCTGCACCCCGCTTTTGGCGGGCACCCACCGAGAAAGGAATAATGCCAGACTTAGGAAGCTGAGCTAGCACAGAAAAGCCTGTAGTCAGGTGACTGGATTGTCCCGACCTGTGAAGCTTCCTTATGCAGTCCTTGATATCCCAGCCTAATCCAATAATTCGATGCTGAAGTCCTCGTAGTCTTATAATTCAGGTCCTGATCCCCTTGGTCATCACCAAAGTGCCTAGGCCTGTGGTTATGGCCTAGATTAGCTGCCTGTATCATGTCCCATGCACCTCTAGTCTGGACCGAAATCCCTAGACTGAGGTCACTAGATAGAATCTAAAATCACACTGGTTATTGAACAGGTCTCCTTATATACCTGAGCCCTCATTGCAGGATATTGGGGACGTCACGATTGGAGAAATAAGACTGTTCTCTTATTGGCTCAATCTCAAGCTGTATATAAACTACCTCTAGTTTGGCTGGCAAGGGAGACTCACCAACCAATTTTAGTTTAAACCGCATCTAGCATTACACATAGTAATACAATGGACTTTAAGGAGGATTAAGTTCTCTTGCCTTCTATGACAAAAAGTGAGATAATTACATTACACATGTTAAACACAACCAGTCATCTACAAGACTTGTAGGAACAATGAGTGGGCCATCACAAGGTAGAAAACAAAATACAGTACAAAGAGGTGAGATAATTACATTACACACGTTAAACATTACCAGTCATCTACAAGACTTGTATGAACAATGAGTGACTCATCACAATGTAACAAACAAAATACAATAGTGTCCGGCTTACATAAGAAATCATCCTATGTTCAGAGCCGTATTTACTATTAGGCACTTGAGAGCGAGTGCCTAGGGTGGCAGGTGGCAGGGGGCGGCGCCAAAATAAGTTTTGAAAGCTTCCCTACCCTCCCCCAGATTCTCTATGTAAACTGGAGTGTTTGTGGGGGAGGGAAGGTGTCAGCGCGGGCGGCAATGTCCCAGTGGTCACTGTATACCAGTGTTCACTGCTTTCTAAGCACCTCTGCACTGTGTGCACCCAGGACTTCCAGGTTCAGTGGAGCGCGCAGAGCAGCTCCTGACCCGAGGATCAGTGAGTTTAACTCATCAGCTGCCAGCTTCAGTACACAGGAGCAGACAGGAGAGTGATGGAGCATGGATAGTGGATAAAGTAAGTGCTGGAGCAGCCTGGGGGAGTGTAAGAACTATTACACAGGGGGCCACATTATGGAGGGAGGAGTACTGTGAAACAGGGGGCCACATTATGGAGGGAGGAGTACTGTGAAACAGGGGGCCACATTGTGGGGGGAGGGTGTACTGTGAAACAGGGATCCACATTGTGAGGGGAGGGGGTACTGTGAAACATGGGGTCACATTGTGGGGGGAGGGAGTAATGTGAAACAGGGGGGGTACATGTTGTTAGGGAGGGGGTACTGTGAAATGGAGGGCCACATTGTGGGGGGAGGGGGTGCTGTGAAACAGTGGGGGCACATTGCGGGGGAAGGAGTACTGTGAAACAGGGGGGCCATGTTGTGGGGGGAAGGGGTACTGTGAAACAGGGGGGTCACATTGTGGGGGGAGGGGGTACTGTGAACAGGGGGGCCACATTGTGGGGGAGGGGGGTACTGTGAAATGGGGGGCCATATTGTGGAAGGAGGGGGAACTATGAAACAGGGGGGCCACATTTACAGGGGAGGGGGTACTGTGAAACAGGGGGCCACATTGTGGAAGGAGGGGGTACTGTGAAATGGGGGTCACGTTGTGGGGGAAGGGGGTACTGTGAAACGGGGACCACATTATGGGGGAAGTGGGTACTATAAAACATGGGGACCATGTTGTGGGGGGAGGGGTACTGTGAAATGGGGGGCCACATTGTGGGGGGAGTGGGTATTGTGAAGCAGGGGGCCATGTTGTGGGGGGAGGGGTTACTGGGAAACAGGGGGCCATGTTGTGGGGGGAGGGGGGTACTGTGAAACAGGGGGCCACATGGGGGGAGCACTGTGAAATAAGGGGCCGCATTGGGGGGAGAGCACTGAAATAGGGACAAATGGGGGGGCACTGTATAACAGGGGACTGCATTGGGAGGAGGGCACTGTGTAATAGGGGGGCCGCATGGGGGGATTGCACTGTGTAACAGGGTGCCACATGGGGGAGAGAGCACTGTGAACCGGATGGGGGAAAGCACTGTAAAACAGGGGGTCACATGGGGGGTGAGCACTGTGAAATGGGGGGAGAGCACTGTAAAACGGGTGACTGCATGGGAGACAGCACTGTGAAATGGAGGGCTTTTCTAACTATGTTATGAGCACTGTGAAATGGGGGCTTTTCTAATCATGTTATGACACCCACAATTCACCAAGTCTTTCTACATTTCTACACTGCAGGACATAATAGTGCATCTCAATGAATTATAAGATCATCATAAAGTGACTTTATTTCAGTAATTCAATACATAAGTGAAACGCATACTATATAGAGTCATTACACACAGAGTGATCTATTTCATGTGTTTATTTATGTTAATGTTGATGATTATGGCTTACAGCCAATGAAAACCCAAAGGTCATTGTCTCAGAAAATTAAAGTAGGGCGGATGAAGGGTTAAACACCGCGCTGACGTATTCCACCAGCCATCAAAGGGTGAATATAATATTGATTTATTAGTCAACGTGTCCACAGGACAAATCAATATCATATTCCCATGTTTCTGGGAGTCCTGAAGCGCATTGAATAATAAATCAATATTATATTCACCATTTGATGTCTGGTGCAATATGATAGCGCCGTGTTTAACCCTTCATCCTCCCTACTTTCATTCTTCAAGATAATGACTTTTGGGATTTCATTGGCTGTAAGCCATAATCATCAACATTAACAGAAATATACACTTGAAATAGATCCCTCTGTATGCAATGACTCTATATAATACAGTTAGGGCCAGAAATATTTGGACAGTGACACAAGTTTTGTTATTTTAGCTGTTTACAAAAACATGTTCAGAAATACAATTATATATATAATATGGGCTGAAAGTGCACACTCCCAGCTGCAATATAAGAGTTTCCACATCCAAATCGGAGAAAGGGTTTAGGAATCATAGCTCTGTAATGCATAGCCTCCTCTTTTTCAAGGGACCAAAAGTAATTGGACAATGGACTCTAAGGGCTGCAATTAACTCTGAAGGCGTCTCCCTCGTTAACCTGTAATCAATGAAGTAGTTAAAAGGTCAGGGGTGGATTCCAGGTGTGTGGTTTTGCATTTGGAAGCTGTTGCTGTGACCAGACAACATGCGGTCAAAGGAACTCTCAATTGAGGTGAAACAGAACATCCTGAGGCTGAAAAAAAATAAAAACTACATCAGAGAGATAGCAGACATGCTTGGAGTAGCAAAATCAACAGTTGGGTACATTCTGAGAAAAAAGGAATTGACTGGTGAGCTTGGGAACTCTAAAAGGCCTGGGCGTCCACGGATGACAACAGTGGTGGATGATCGCCGCATACTTTATTTGGTGAAGAAGAACCCGTTCACAACATCAACTGAAGTCCAGAACACTCTCAGTGAAGTAGGTGTATCTGTCTCTAAGTCAACAGTAAAGAGAAGACTCCATGACAGTAAATACAAAGAGTTCACATCTAGATGCAAACCATTCATCAATTCCAAAAATAGACAGGCCAGAGTTAAATTTGCTGAAAAACACCTCAAGAAGCCAGCTCAGTTCTGGAAAAGTATTCTATGGACAGATGAGACAAAGATCAACCTGTACCAGAATGATGGGAAGAAAAAAGTTTGGAGAAGAAAGGGAACGGCACATGATCCAAGGCACACCACATCCTCTGTAAAACATGGTGGAGGCAACGTGATGGCATGGGCATGCATGGCTTTCAATGGCACTAGGTCACTTGTGTTTATTGATGACATAACAGCAGACAAGAGTAGCCGGATGAATTCTGAAGTGTACCGGGATATACTTTCAGCCCAGATTCAGCCAAATGCTGCAAAGTTGATTGGACGGCGCTTCATAGTACAGATGGACAATGACCCCAAGCATACAGCCAAAGCTACCCAGGAGTTCATGAGTGCAAAAAAGTGGAACATTCTGCAATGGTCAAGTCAATCACCAGATCTTAACCCAATTGAGCATGCATTTCACTTGCTCAAATCCAGACTTAAGACGGAAAGACCCACAAACAAGCAAGACCTGAAGGCTGCGGCTGTAAAGGCCTGGCAAAGCATTAAGAAGGAGGAAACCCAGCGTTTGGTGATGTCCATGGGTTCCAGACTTAAGGCAGTGATTGCCTCCAAAGCATTCGCAACAAAATATTGAAAATAAAAATATTTTGTTTGGGTTATGTTTATTTGTCCAATTACTTTTGACCTCCTAAAATGTGGAGTGTTTGTAAAGAAATGTGTACAATTCCTACATTTTCTATCAGATATTTTTGTTCAACCCTTCAAATTAAACGTTACAATCTGCACTTGAATTCTGTTGTTGAGGTTTCATTTCAAATCCAATCTGGTGGCATGCAGTGCCCAACTCGCGAAAATTGTGTCACTGTCCAAATATTTCTGGCCCTAACTGTATATGCATTTCATTTTATGTATTGAATTACATAAGTCACTTTTTGACGATCTTCTAATTCATTGAGATGTTCTTGTATGTCCAGTCTTTTTAGCGTTTATCACTTTTTCAGGCAAGTAACAGAGCAGATTCGCCTGAAAAAGATTTTGTGTGCACACACCCTTAGGCTATGTTCACACATGGCGTAATTGCTGCGTATTCTCACATTTACTCGGCGCTTTTGAGCTCTCGCATAAATGCAGTGGAATACAAAGCTGACGCCTTCCAGCAAAAGCTATTGCTTTTGCCAAAAGGCTCTCAAATGCCGTGTATTCAGAAGTATTTTTGTGTCCGTGCTTTTCACTGCACTTAAATAAGGGACAATTATTTGCGCTTTTTTTCAGCGCACTTTTCCCATAGGCCACATGATAATATGGGCTCAGGAAAAGCACTCCGAAAATAGCGCGGCGTCTGAATGCAGTAGCATTTTTTTTGTGGCAAACACACGCAAAAAAGCGCTACTGCAAAATTACACGACAATTACACTGCGTGTGAACGCAGCCTTAGTCTGACTTACCAATAGGGGGCCGGCACAACTAAAAGTGCCTAGGGCAGCATAAACCCCAAATACGGCCCTGCCTATGTTATACACTAATGGAGTCCATGTTATACCTTAATGGAGTCCATTTTGTCACACCCATCACTTGCTTATACAGCAGATTCTCTAATCATGGCATTTGTAGTCCTGGCTCATGAGCTTATTTAAGCAGCCTGTTGCCTCTATATGTAAATATAATGACAGTAGTTGTTGATTTTTATAATTTTTTCTGGCCACCATTTCTCTAAACCATAAAAGACCAACAAAAGTTTACAAGATTGAAAAGAATCCTTACAATCACCTCACCGCTATACTCTCTGGCCCCCAGGCTCCTCACCATCCCCTGTCTAATCATTTACTAAATCTTTTTGTCTATGGTGCTCATGTCTTTGGAAGGCCTTTGTGCTGGATAAAACTTATCATCTTCTTGGGTCTAAAGAGACTCCAGAGCAGATTAAATATCTGAAGAATAACTTCTATCTGAATCCAGTTTCACAGGAAAATCCCCAGTCAATTTGAATTTTGCCTAATTGGCTTATTTGTAATAGAAGTGCATACTTCAGAATTAACCAACAATTAGGCTAGGTTCACACTTAAGGCTGACGCAAGCGCTAAAAACTTTGAGATTTCAGCAGCAGCGCATAGTGTTAACGCTATGCGCTGCCAGTGCAACGCTTCCCCATGGAAACCCGCTGTTTACCTTATCAGTGGCTACACACAAAGCTCCAGGACATGCGCTTTAGCTGAGCGCACAGGAAACGCGGTCTGCAGTGTTTCCTATGCACTCAGCTAAAGCGCACTCCCTGCAGCTTTGTGTGGAGCCGCTGCTAAGGTAAACAGCGGGTTTCTATGGGGCAGCGTTGTCAGGCAGCACATAGCGTTAACGCTATGTGCTGCAGCTAAAATTTCTAAGTTTTAAGCGGATGTGCCAAGCATGGGTCACCCTCCAAGTGTGACCCTAGCCTAATAGAATGTGTTACATCAGGACTAAGTGTTAGATTTCTTCTAACTTTACATTTCTGCTATTTACCAGGAATATCTGTGAAGGAGCAGTGTCTGCCCGGTAGAAACCAGGAAGTAAGGAGGCCGCATAGCTCTGATCACTTTGAGAATACCCCTGATTTTCACTTCAATAAAGGCTGGCTTCAACCACTTAAGGAAACGGACAGCATTCACCTGAAGGCTTCAATTCACTTCACACTTGAGAACAGACACTACACAGGCTATGGATTTGTGGTGTTAATATCACAGTAATGGGGCTATTGGACTTCCAACAATGTTATATTGATGAACTATTCAAAGGATAAGTCATCCATATCGTAATCCTATACAACCACTTACAGTTTGAGAGTAATATATGTATGTCATTCATATCTACTGCATATAGCAATGCTGGCTATTTTATAAGGCGAATTTGTTAGATATTCTCTCATTCTTTAGTTTTCAGCATTGCTGTATTATAAACCCAGGTTTATATGTTTATTGCCATTCATTCACTATGCATCTTGCTGTGTTTTAACAATAAACTACACAAATATTCTAGCATAGATATGGTTGTTAAAATTTAATTGTGTCATCATGACAGATTTGTATTTTACTGCTTCTGCAAATTACATAGTTTGCAATTCTTGAAAAAAATACTCAAAATATATACTTATATATCTGCCTGTCTTTATAAATAAATGTTAATAAACATTCAGATGTCGCTTAATAAAAACATACAGATTGCAGTTTTTGCAAATATTTTATATTATTACAGCAATTACACTGATTGTAGAGTTGTTTTATTTCAAGTCCTTACAAACTGTTCATGCGGCAACTGTAGAAACTGATAACAGCTGTTCGGTAGGAGCAGGGTATCGGACCTTCATGATTTATTTTAAGGATTGCCCTTGTTAAACTCTTTAATAGAATATTTTAATTTGATATATTAAAGACCTAAACATTGCCCTTTAACCCCAGTATGAGTCAGAATGTGCATGTATAGAGCTGGATCAGGAGTCAAACACATGCAACCCCTGGCAAAATTTTGGAATCACCTGTCTCGGAGGATGTTCATTCAGTTGTTTAATGTTGTAGAAAAAAGCAATCACAGACATGGCACAAAACTAAAGTCATTTCATATGGCAACTGACTGCCTTGAAGAAACATTAAAAGAAATCAAGATAAAAAAATGTGGTAGTCAGAAAGGGTAATTCTTGCAGACCAAGCAGAAGGAAAAAATTCTGGAATCACTCAATTCTGAGGAAAAAATTATGGAATCATGAAAAACAAACACACAAAAGAACACTCAAATACATTACTAGTATTTTGTTGCACCACCTCTGGCTTTAATAACAGCTTGTCGTCTCTGAGGCATGGACTTAATAAGTGACAAATAGTACTCATCATCAATCTGGCTCCAACTTTTCTGATTGCTGTTGCCAGATCAGCTTTGCAGGTTGGAGCCTTGTTATGGACAATTTTCTTCAACTTCCACCAAAGATTTTCAATTGGATTGAGATCCGAAATATTTGCAGGCCATGACATTGACCTTGTGTGTCTTCTTTCAAGGAATGTTTTCACAGTTTTTGCTCTATGGCAGGATGCATTATCTTGAAAATGATTTCATTATCCCCAAACATCCTTTCAATTGATTGGATAAGAAAATGTCCAAAATATCAATGTAAACTTGGGCATTTATTGAAGATGTAATGACAGCCATCTCTCCAGTGCTTTACCTGACATGCAGCCCCATATCATCAATGACTGGGAAAATTTGCATGTTCTCTTCATGCAGTGATCTTTATAAATCTCATTGGAACGGCACCAAACAAAAGTTCCAGCATCATCACCTTGCCCAATGCAGATTCGTGGTTCATCACTGAATATGACTTTCATCCAGTATCCACAGTCCACATTGTTTTCCTCAGCCCATATAACCTTGTTTTTTTCTGTTTAGGAGTTAATGATGGCTTTTGTTTAGCTTTTCTGTATGTAAATCACATTTTCTTTAGGCGGTTTCTTACAGCTCAAGTCACTGACATTGACTCCAGATTCCTCCCATTTGTTCCTAATTTGTTTTGTTGTGCATTTCCTGTTTTTGAGACATATTGCTTTAAGTTTCCGGTCTTGATGCTTTGATGTCTTCCTTGGTCTACCAGTATGTTTGCCTTTAACAACTTTCCCATGTTGTTCGTATTTGGACCAGATTTTAGACACAGCTGACTGTGAAGAACCAACATCTTTACAACATTGCGTGTTGATTTACCCTCTTTTAAGAGCTTGATAATCGTTTCCTTTGTTTCAATTGTCATCTCTCGTGTTGGAGCCATGATTCATGTCAGTTCACTTGGTGCAAAAGCACTCCAAGATGTGATCACTCCTTTTTAGATGCAGATGAGCAGATCTTATTTGATGCAGGTGTTAGTTTTGGGAATTAAAATTTACAGGGTGATTCCATACATTTTTCCTCAGAATTTAGTGATTCCATAATTTTTTTCACTCTGCTTGGTCTGAAAAAAGGTATCCTTACTGTCTACCACATTTGTTATCATGATTTCTTTTAGTGTTTCTTAAAGCCATAAAGTTGCCATTTGAAATTACTTTAGTTTTGTGCCATGTCTGTGATCTGATTTTTTCCTACAACATTAAACAACTGAATGAACATCCTCCGAGCACAGTGATTACATAATTTTTGCCAGGGGTTGCACTATAGTGGCAAATAGAGGCTATATACTATAGCCGTTTTGTGTAACAACAATATAGCAGCTGGATAGCAGCAACCATTTAAATGTAACTGTCAAGTATTATCAGGTAGATTTAAATGGTGAGATTAAAAATGTGTTAATGGGGGGAATAGCTGGTGCACTCAAGCATTCTTGCGCCAGCCATCCACACACCCACAGGGCTGTGATCATAGGGTGCCAATGACAGGTTCCTGTCTCCTAAATGAAATAAAAAAAATAAAAAAATATTTTTTTTTCACAATTTCAATTCTTTTTGCTGTTGATTTTTTTCAGCACTGTTTATGGTAAAAATAATGACATAATTCTAAACTATAACTAAACATGCAAAAGCTTGCACCATATTGATATGATAATGGTGTTGCTGTGTACGCAGGAATCAGGAGATCTAGCTGTCGGTCAAACAATTGGTCAGTCAACAGCTATCTGATAGGTATGAAGGCATTTAATTTAAGAAATGTATGCCCACATTGTTTCTGTAGGACATGGATTAAGCCCAAAGGAGATTGCAGCCTGGAGCAATAGCCTCGTTTACCACATCTAAAATTAGTCCTGCCATTATGGTCAAAAGACATATAAAAATATATATGAAAGGGGGCGTGTCCTGCTGCAGATGGCGCCGGACGCTAGCTGAGAAGGCTCCGTCGCACAGACCGAACAAACGGCACCTACCGGCTCTTCCCGGGCTCTAACGCCTAGCAATATCAAGAGGAGAACACCTCCACAACTCGGAGATGCCGCGAGCGGGCTCCCGACGCCGTGATACAGCCGGTAAACTTACTGATTTCTTTGGCACTGAGAGCCAGAAGCCCAACAAAATGGCGCCGGCTGCTGGAGCCCCTGCAGCTCTCTCATCCCCTCAGGACACACACCGCGATCTCCTCGCTCCCCTTCCGGGTCTAAGGGAAGGGAGTCCAGGGGTAGAGATGAATCCCCAGTGTCAAAACGAACCCTCAGGGACATGCTGGGATCCCTAAGGGACTCCATGTTAGGAGAAATACGCTCCCTGATAGGTGACCTGCGCTCAGACATGGCGGCTCTAGGTGAAAGAACTTCACATCTTGAAACAAAGATGACGGACTTTGTAACCGCTCATAACAACTTGGCTGATGACTACGCCGTAATGGATAAAGAGATGAAATCGACGCAGCTAACTCTTTTCCATCTGGAGGATGGTCTGCGCAAAAACAATGTTAAACTGCGGGGAGTAAACGAGCTGGGCCGAGAGGAGGATTTAAAGAACATCATCTCTATGTTCCTAGCAGCAGTCCTACCAGATGTCCCCCCTGCAATGCTGGAGGTAAACAAGGCATATCGGCTATCGAAACCAGCTAAAATGGCCAAAGAAATCCAAGGGACATTCTGATCTCATTTCAACGGCCAGAAGCGAGAGAAATTCTTCTGCGGGCTATGCGCTCTCAACCTGAACTGCCAGACCCCTATGCTACTGCGGCGGTCTTCCCGGACCTTTCCCCAGGGACACTCGCCAGACGCAGGGAATTTGCGCCAAGCTGCAGGGTCCTGCGCGAGAAGGGGATCCAATACATCTGGGGGTCACCGGTATCCCTAACTTTTCGCTACAAGGGAGCGAGACAATTCTTTCAATCCCCATCTCAACTACGCAAAGCCCTGCGAACCTGGAATTTCTCCGCCGCGGGAGGCTCACCGCCGACTGACCATGACGAACCCCGACATGGTCCACCACGGAGGGTCGAAAAACATTCCAGCCGAAGCCCGGAAGCAAAATGATGACGTCTGTGCGTCCGTGCCTCAGGCTTGTATAATTGTTCTTTAAGGTAACCCTCGCATTGCCGCCAGGTAGTCCCCTATACGGGTCGCTGGTGGACGAGGGTTTTCCTGCCCCCAGGAGGCCCCTGGGTCTGGGTCCTGGCGGAAAGAGGGTGGGCGCGATTAATTTCTCGCCCTACCTTTTCTAGCTCGCCGGACCTTGATCGGGAGGTCCTCGGACTGTGACGGTTTACATTTGTGTGTTATTACTGATTTTTTGCCGTTCTCTCCCTCCCCCGTCCTCCCCCCCTTCCCCTTTTCCCCCCTCTCCTGCCGTTTCTACTACCTCTTCTCTATCTGTTTTCACTTTTCTATCTCTTTCTTCTATACTCTTAATACCTCTCATCAAAACAAACAAGTGTTTTCAGGCCCCAGGCTTTAAACCCCCCTAGGTCCCCTCATCTACTGCTCCAGATCTCATTAGCCTATGGCGGGGTCGTTCTCATCATTACAGTTTGCCTCCCTCAACGTAAAGGGGCTAAACTCCGCGGTAAAGCGCTCCTTCCTATGGAGGGAAGCGCGTAGACTGCGAGCGGACGTGTTATGCGTCCAAGAAACGCATTTACTAGCCTCAGACAATCACAGGGTAAAACACCCATCTTACTCCCACATTTTTTTTGCAAACAACACTGTAAAAAAGGCGGGGATCTGTGTGATTATTAGTAACAAAGTACAATTCCAGCTAAAATCAATGGACTCTGACCCCTTGGGGAGGTTCCTCATTTTGAGGGCCTTTATCTCCGGCGAATTATACACAATAGTAGCGTTATATGCGCCCAATGCGGGACAATATAAATTCCTGAACTCCTTATTTAAGAAACTAAAGGGCTCAGTGGAGGGCTCCTTGATAATTTGCGGGGACTTCAATGCTGTCATGGAGTCCAGATTGGACTCCTCATCCTCATCTTCGAGACGGGGGCTGGAATTGTCCCGGCTGTGTCGAGAATTCGGCCTTCACGACGTGTGGCGATACCTCCATGCCGAAGAAAGGGATTATACGTTCTTTTCTAATAGTCACAAGTCCTATTCCAGGATTGACTTGTTCTTGGTGGGGGACGCACCGCTGCTCCGCTGTGAGTCGGCTTCTATAGGCCTGATCTCATGGTCGGATCACGCCCCCATCTCCCTAAATATCCGTTTGGGGCAAAAGGAGGTGTCGCCCCGTCGCTGGAGGATGAATGTTGGCCTCCTGTCCAATCGGGACACTGTGGACTTCCTAGACCACAGTTTGGAAGATTACTTCCAATGGAATGACAATGGGGAGGTCTCTGATGGCCCGCTATGGGCAGCTCACAAGGCGGTGCTCAGGGGTCTCCTCATACAGAAGGCCTCGCAACAAAACAAGCTAGAGATAAGCGGTGGAGAGAGATCACCGAGCAGATATCTGAATTAGAAAAAATTAACAAAACCGCCCAGACTCAGCGGATCACATCTCAATTACTGACTCTGCGAAATGAACTCAGATCCCTCCTGTTATATCAACATGAGCTTGGCCTTCGAAAACTTAACACAAAATTTTATGCTGATGGGGATAGAGCGGGTAGACTATTAGCCAGACGACTTAAAAAGCGGGTAGTGCAATCAATGGTGACATCCATGAAAACACCTGGGGGTGGGATCGTCAAAGACCCAAATAAGATAGCCGATGCGATGGCAGATTTTTATTCCTCCTTATACAACCTAAAAGACGATCCTGATACCCCTCAACCAACATTAAAACGCATCCGAGATTACCTGGACCGCGTAGACCTGCCCTCTATCCCTCAGGACAGGCTCCAAGCATTAAACACCCCATTATCTTTGACAGAGGTGCAGGCGGTAGTTCGGTCCCTGAAGTCAAATTCAGCTCCAGGCCCTGATGGCCTGGCAAACGAATACTACAAAACCTTTTCCCACCATTTATCACCCTACCTGCTCCGACTCTTTAATTCCTGGCAGGCCGAGGGGGTCCTCCCTCCGGAGGCCCTTGAGGCCACGATTTCAACAATTCTAAAACCAGGAAAACCGTCTGACTCACCGGGGAGTTATCGGCCGATCTCCCTCTTGAACACAGACGTAAAAATTTATGCTAGGCTTCTGGCAGCTCGTCTGTCGGAGATTATCCCATCCTTAGTGGACTCGGACCAGGTGGGGTTTGTGGGGGGCCGTCAGGCGAGAGATGGAACCCGACGTATGTTAGACCTCATAGAAATAGCTGAAAGTCGGGGTGCCCCCAGTGTATTCCTGTCGTTAGACGCGGAAAAGGCGTTTGACAGGGTACACTGGGGTTACCTACAGGAGGTCCTGGTGAGGTTTGGCTTCTCGGGACCCATACTGAGGGCCATTTTGAGCCTATACTCGAATCCAAGAGCACGTGTCTCTACGTCTGGGTTTCTCTCCCGCCAGTTCAATATTTCAAACGGGACCAGACAGGGATGCCCCCTGTCTCCCCTGATTTTTGCTCTAGTAATGGAGCCATTTGCCGCTGCCATCAGGGCTGATCATAAGATCTCGGGCATACAAGTGGGGGCGAAACGTCACGTTATTGGCCTGTACGCCGATGACGTGATCATCACCTGCACAGTCCCTAGAGCTTCGCTTCCAACCATCATAAACGCCTTGGACGCCTTCTCGGCAGTCTCATACTATAAATTGAACTTGAGTAAGTCTATGGCCTTACCCCTTAATCTCACGCAACAGGAGATTGAGGATCTAGCTAGTCGATTTGCTTTTCAATGGGCCCCAAAGGGTATCCAATATCTGGGTATCATACTGTGCCCCTCACAGAAAGTAGCACAGGCGAATCTACTGGCCCTGATTACCTCCTTGCGGGGATCAATGAACTCTGGCTCACTACCCCTGCTTTCATGGATGGCCAGGATACAGGCGGTTAGGATGCTTTGGTTTCCGAAGCTTCTGTACCTGTTCCGCTGTGTCCCGGTCACATACCCGAAGTCCCTTCTTACTCAACTTCAAAATCTAATTGACAGATTTGTATGGGCAGCAGGTCGTCCAAGGGTTAAACGTAAAACCTTGTACCAGAGGCTGGGAGGGGGCGGAATGGGGGTCCCAAACGTCGCTTGCTACTGCAAAGCAGCCTGTCTGGAGGCGGTCAGAAACTTCTGCAGAACTCCACTCTCACCGGGATGGATTCAAATAGAGACGGACTTTGCACCTGGAGATTCACCTGGCAGGACCATATGGGGGGCATCCTTGGGCCCAATTAGGGGGTCTCACCCGCTGGGAACTGTCCGAACCCTTTTGTCAGAATGGGGTAAGGCCCCTAAGATTTGGACTAAGTTCCCGCCGGAGAGAATCCCCTTAACAGCACTACAAGTTCAAATCCCCACACTAAACTTATCAACATGGCAGAAATTGGGCATTACTTCACTAGCGGATCTGATGAGGGGACCTAAGATGATCTCCTTTACAGAGTTTACCCGAAATAATGCGGAACTAAGAGGCACGTTCCTACAATTCTCACAGGTCCGACACTTCTTGGAATCTGGGGACTGCTGGCATGATTTAAAGCCCCCCACTCCCTCACTCTTCCAGCATTTCCTCTTTTCAGAAACCACGAAACCCAAGGGTCTCTCAATTATATACGAGGGTCTTCTGGAAATGACCTCCCTGGGCGTCCGTCCTACGTTTCTGCGTGGGAGAGAGACCTGTCCTTTGAGGCGGAAGAGGAGGATTGGGAGGGAGCGGTTCGCTGCGTCTCCCGAGCAACTAGATGTATCAACCACCTAGAGTCCCTCAAAAAGGTTCACCTCCGATGGTACACCCCCCCTACGAGGTTGGCGAAGTTTGGCAGTGGAGCCTCCCCTCTCTGTTGGAGACTCTGCGGCCAAAAAGGAGATCTCGCACACATGTGGTGGTTGTGCCCTCGGATAGCCCAATTTTGGACATTGGTGGCCAGCCTGATTGAGGTGACCACGGAGTTGAAGTTTCCACTACTCCCACAACTTGCGGTTCTCCACATAGGGGCTGAGTCTCTCCCACCAGTTCCTCGTCATATGATCTCATACATTCTAATAGCGGCAAGACTCTGCATTGCCACGTCCTGGAAGAACCCGGCACCTCCTACGATGGCAGACCTCACAAAACGGCTAACCGGGATATTTGCTCATGAATTTCACCTAGCTCTAGACGCCCCCACGAGGCGATATGTAGCTGACGCTTGGGATCTTTGGGCAAAACACCCTTTTGCAGATAAACCCCCTCATTGAACTGGATACACGAGGTATCATCCTTTCTTTTTTCTCTCGTTTCTTCTTCTAATCCTTTTCTTCCCCCCTCTTTTTATCCTCACCTACTTATGACCTCCCTAGCCCCTCCTCTGCAATTCCCTATTCCCTACCTTCCCCCAGCTAATCTACCTCCACCCCCTCCGTTGCCGTTTACCCCCACGTCCTGCTGACTTACTACAACTTGATCCTGATGATCCGAGATACTCAACTCTGGCGGCAGTGATAATACGGAGAACAGTTTCATCCTGGCCTTTATACAAAAGCAAATAACATCTAATTCCGAGATGCAACGGAAACAATCCTGCATATATACAAACTTCTGCGACCCACCTAAGGACGCTGCATCAACGTGAATTAATCAGGGGTCAAACCACTACCCATCCCTTTAGCCTTTGTTTTACTTCCCTCCCTCCATTCCCCTCCCACTCCATCCCCTTCAACCTCCATGGAGGTAGAAATCCAATGTTTAATCTCACTTGTTAGAAATATTGTGTTGTAACCTTGAGACCCACGGGGTTCCCCTGTGGGTCGGTAATGTTTTTGCTTATGTAAATATTTTCTTTTCTTTATTGTACAAAACAATAAAACAGTTTTGAAGACTAAAAATATATATGAAAAGAGTAAAACTGTAAGTATAGATTAAAACCAATATATTGCATAAAGGAACACTGGAAGTACTGGATGTACAGTTTGTTCAAGATGATGTAACCATGGTACGTTTTATTTTGGCAGCAACTTGCAGGAAATAACTTACATTCTCCTAGGGTTTCCACTTCAATACTTGGACTAAAACTTCCATAATCTTGGGAAGATGATGATGTGCGGATTTGGAAGACATAGACTGTTCCTGGTTTCAGGTTATGAACAGTTACTGCCGTCAAGGGTGTCTTTAGTGTAGAGTAACTTTGGTCTCTTTGGTCCTATGAAAAAAAACAAGATATTTTAGTTAAAAAACCTCTCCAATACTGTGGATATGCCTTTGCTGCTGGCCTTGTAAAGCTTACTGTCCTGCCTGGCTGTTTTTTAAACACTGATGCATTATACTAGGTAGTGAGTTAGATTCACATATCACAGTGCCAAGACTCAAGTTCTTTTCAACAGCTGCAGGCCAAACTCATTCCTTTAATAGACAAATCCCTATTATGAGAGGATGGAAGAAATCTGTTATCTGAAAGCAAATGATTTTCAAGTTACATACTTTGGTTTTTGATTACAAGATGGGAAAAGATCTATACTTCTCAGTTAAGAAAGCAATGAAATGCAAGGTGACTATCTATTGCTGTTATCAGTTATAACGAAATGAAATGCACCAAAATGTGTTAACGTTAAAAGAGGTACAATAATCTGCTCAACATGGATCAGCTTTGATATACCTGCTTGAACTGAGTAGCATATCAGTTCTTAAAAATCAAGAGTATAGCTATTAAGATAGTTCTGCTCCTTATTCAGAAAATGGGCTGACCATTGTAAAGGACTCCTGAAGTATGATGAATACTATGATGAATGGTAAAGATATTTATGGCTGAGGATTCTTCGTACAGATGGTACGGAAAAGATAAGAGGTTTTTACAAAGTTCTATACTGAATTCCCAAAACCAATACCCACCTGTATGATTTATCAGGAAGGCATTGTACAATGCTTTTGCCATAAAAAGAACAAAAATTAAATAAAAATGCCTTTTTAATGGATGCATAAGTAATTGTTTATAGAGGCAATATTGTTTAGTCAGTGTGGATATGATCCCTTAGGGTACCTTTACACGCGGCTACATTTCTAGGGTGGCTACAGGTAACTTACTGGTTGCAGTGAAATCATGGAGACAAGGTTCTATCTTGTTGCTGTGTACAAATGGAAAATAATCTCTCCATGATTTCACTGCAACCAGTAAGTTACCTGTAGCCACCCTAGAAATGTAGCCGCGTGTAAAGGTACCTAAGAGTGATCAATTTTTCCAATCTGTGATCCTTCTGTGTTTGAGTGTGGTTATATTGCATAAGGAATGGTGTAGTTAAGGACGTGGCTAAGTTGATGCACCATAGCATAAAATGGAAATTAGAATGTCAATGTGTTAGGTTACGTTCACATGCTCTGTATTGCAGCATTTCCCTGCATTCTCCTGCGTTTCCTGCATTTACGCGGCGCTTTTTTTACAATTGCTTAAATGCAGTGAAATGCAATTATGTGAGCTGCATCTGTGTGAGCTGGACCTGTTGAAGCGGTAAATCCGCGAAACGGCGATCCGTTGTTCCCGACTCCCCACTCCCTCTCCCCACTGTGACCGACCTGCATCGATGTGTGCAGGGCTGCATGAATAAAAGGACTACAATCTATCCCGGTGAGTGCCATCTGCTTTTTTACTTCATCACTTTGAAATGCAGTTCAGCAAAACCTATGAGTTTTGCTGAAATGCATTCAGATGTTGCGCTTTTCTGCGCTTTTTTATGCACACGCTTTCACTGCAAAAGTGTGTGCTTAAAAATAATAGACCTGTCAATTATTTTTGCACTTTTTTACGTGCTTTTCCCATTGCCCACATGTTAAAAAGTGCAAAAAAAGCGCAAAAATGTGCAATATGTGAACATAGCCTAACACTTCTAACTTTTAGACAGCAAAAATCTAGACTGGATTATTTTAAAATTCACCAACTTTATTAAAACAGGCTAATGCATGATAAATTTGCTTGAATTTTAGACTAGCAAGCTTATACCAATTAAAATGACTCTGTCAGGTAATTTTTCAGTATAGTAATAATAGTATTGGGCATCCCTTTTAAACATGTAAAAATCATTACTTTACCCTCTGTAATTGTCTTGCTATAAGTATTTTCACACCCTGCAGACAGCTGGCTGCATTAGTTCGGTCCATTACTTTCACTGCCAATAGTCATTTCATGTAAATTTTACTAAAATATCAATGCCTATCCAAGCTGATGTTCACTTCCTCCCTGCCCCCTGTGCTGCAGTCAGTCACTGAAAATCTTTGGCTTGTGCAAGCTGTTTCTGAGGAAGAAGGGAAGGGAGATAGGAGAGCGGGGAGGTGTTTGTGCTGCAACTCTTGTAGTAACGTCATTACTGTGTGTGCTGTCTGTGAGATATTTCTATGTGTTTATATGAACATTTGTTTTCATGCATACATGTAATGTGTTTATCTGCTGAGAAAATGAACAAATATTTATATATACATAGAAATATCTCTGACAGCAAATACTACACATATGCCTCAGATATACACACTGACACTGCTTTGTGCTGGAGGGAAATCAAGATGTGTGAACTGGTGCTGCTGCGTCTGCTAAAAGCACACACCTTCCCCCTCCTTTCTCCTCTGCAATGAGTGCCGACTTGACAGGATTTGATACTCTGGAGAGCAGAACGGACAGGAGGATGCAGACCCCGCACTAAATGATTTCCACTTACATTTGGTTGTATGCTTGCAGACAAGGACCATACAGTGCAGTGATGTCACTACATGAATATTCATTCCCCAGGGAGTGTTCAGCAGGGAAGTAAGTGATCACTCACTGTGATTGACAGATGAAATTAATCACTTTTTTCCAGTTCACAGGGAATAGGGGTGATTATAAATAAAATAAATACATGAATAGACAGAGCTTTACCAGAGGAATTACAGGTATATCAATTATGCATGGATTGACCTGATAGATTCCCTTTAAAGGTACCTTCACACACAGCAATATTGCTAGGCAATTTCACAGGCAATTTGCTGGTTGCAGTGAAATCATGGACACATTTGTTCTATTTTGTTGCTGTGTACAAATGGAACAATGTGTCCATGATTTCACTGCAACCAGCAAATTGCCTGTGAAATTGCCTAGCAATATTGCTGTGTGTGAAGGTACCTTAAGAGTTGCTTTTATGCTATACATTTGTGTCAAAAATTTGAGTACATTTTGGCACACTAGTTCTACCCATTCCAGTAATCCAAACAATTTTTGCATAAGCTGGAAAAAAAGTGTGTAAAACACAAATAGCTGGTGAAACAAGCATTGAATGGGCCATTGACATGAATTTCTTACAAGAAGCTGCAATAATCCATACAACTAAGACAGGCAAAGAAATCAAACTGTAAATATCAATAAAAGTAAAGATGTGCAATAATGAGAAATGACACAGGGAAAAAATATTGAACATGGTTACAGAAATTTATTTAATACCTCATACAAAAATCTTTGTTGATGATGACAGTGACATGCCCATGGCCACAGGGCTGGTCTCTGCTATGGAGGGAGATCAGTACCTACCATGCAGCTCTGCTAGTTCTGCTCACCCTGTCTGTGGATACATGCAGCTGTCTGCTTCCTTCTCTGTAAGCAACCTCCACCCTCTTGGCACCCTCTGGGCAGGTCTCCTCTGAATGCTCTTAGGATACGTGCATCGCTTCCAGAACACACTTAAAGGAGCTGTACACCTGTTCCCTATTTGACTCAGACTGAGTGCTTAACTGCTCTGTGCATAAAAAGCATCCTCCCCTTAAGGGAGGTCCATTGGCAACATGTTCATTCTCTCTGAATATTGCCTCTGTCCAGGTCACACTCCTGTAGTGCTCTGCGACTGTTGCATTGCATTATACAAATAACTCAGTCTTCACAGATTCTTCTGCTGGCAACACACCGGGCTGGCCAAGCCTCTCCTCATGGAACCATGCAGAAACCTCTACCAGCTAGATCAGCCTTTTCAGGATTACATGGAGCTCCCGGGATCCTCTCCAGACAGAGCATTGTCCCGCAGACATCTCTACGGTCTGTAGGGGTCACTTCTCTGGTCTGGGATTTGAGGGATTTAGACCTTCTGGTGCTGTTCCATGAGAATCCCTGTACATGGTGTTACCTCGTCACTGCTCCACTACAAGAGTTCGGTGTCACGATCCAGAGGGTCCTCAGACACCTTCTACTTATGTTAAACCTTTCTTAATAAATATCATTGGTTTTACTAAAGTAACTCTCCTGCCTCTTGAGTATTGGGTATTCAGCTACCATTGTTCCACCATTGGTCCTGTGAGTCCACTTAACACCTCCACATCCCTCAGGCATAACAGATAGTTTCAAGACTACTTCTGTATGATGAAACAAATTGCATGCCATTGATCAATGTGATTTTGGTCCACGTTTTTATACAAACACTCTTCAAATCCTGAAGGTTCCATTGGCTCACTTTCTAAACTCTAAGCTTTAAATAATGCAAAATGGTGGATTTTATTTGTAAATCAGCATCAGGCTTCAATACTCACAGCACGTACATGGACTCATATAACATGCATCAAATACGGCAGGGAGCATTGCTACAGCAACATGTTTCGGACATAGTCCTTAGAGTCGAGGATTACCCCGAGGCACCGAGCGTGGGGAACAGGGAAAAGTGAGCAGACATTGAATTTAATGGATAGGTCGGGGAGAGAGGGAGAGTGGGATGGGGGAAAGATGATGAATTCTTTTTTGTCCATGTTAAGTTTCAGAAAGCAAGTGGAGAAGAAGGAGGAAATAGTGGACAGACATTGTGGAATTTTGGAAATCAAGGAGGTGATGTCAGGTCCAGAGAGATAGATCTGAGTGTCATCAGTGTATAGATGATACTGAAGGCCTGAGGGACCAAATGAGCTGTTCCAAACTGAGAGTGTAGATGAAGAAAAGTAGGGGTCCAAGAACTGAGCCTTGGGGAACACCGACAGATAGAGGGTAAGGTGAAAAGGTTGTGTTGTAGAGGGTGACATTGAATGTCCAGTCTATTAGATATGTAGAGATCCAGGAGAGGACCAAATCAGTGATACCAAGAGATTCCAGAATCTATAGTAAGAGGGAATGGTCAACAGTGTCAAAGGCAGAGGATAGGTCTAGGAGGACGAGGACAGAGAAGTGTCCTTTGCTCCTGGTCATTGGTAACTTTGGTTAGGGCAGTTTCGGTGGAGTGATGTGGGTTGAAGCCAGATAGTAAGCAGTCAAAGAGGGAGGAGGAGAGGTGGGAGGACAGCTCAAGCTCAAGGTGGACGTGGTGTTTCAATAGCTTAGAGGCAAATGGGATATGGGATATTGGGCGATAGTTAGATGCATATGATGGGTCGAGGGATGGCTTTTTGAGGATGGGTGTGGAAAAGGCATGTTTGAAGGATGAGGGGAATACACCAGTAGTAACTGATAAATTGAATAGATGGATTAGGGTTGAGATGAACACTGAGGTGAGGCTGGGAATGAGGTGGGATGGGAGCTGGTCAAGGGCACTGGTGGTGAGGTGGGACTTTGACAGAAGGGAGGAGAGATGGCCTTCTGTCATGGTGGAGAAGCAGTCCTTGGAAGGAGAGGGCAGAGTAGATGTGAGGAGAAACTGTGGGGAAAGTGGATGTTATTGATCTGTTTGAAGAAAGAGGCAAAGTCTTCAGCAGAGATAGGAGAGGAGGGAGGAGGTGCAGGGGGTCGGAGAAGAGAATTGAAGGTTTTAAAGAGCTGTTTAGGATTGTGAGACAGGGAGGTAATAAAGTTTAGAAGTATATAGACATTAGAGGCAAAGAAAAATAAGCATACAGTTAGGCTGTATGTGCTATGTGTAGACCATTCAGGCTATTGGGCCTGTAACATTTTAACAATAAAGTGTTTGCAAAAATTGACAAGGCACTATACAAGAAATTTGCCAGGTAAACATAGTGGTATAATGAAATTGCAGCTGATATCCATAGATGAACATGGGTGATGCCCCAACATCTCAAATGTCTAACCATAGTGCATGTATGATGTGCTGAAAGTGCTAAAATATGTCAGTATTGCATTACCTTACACAGAATACACAAAATAGTTATTGGCGGTTAAGAGCACCAGTAATAGACAGATTTGATTACTCATATTCGCGATGATATTGTCCCAGGATATGGACATCGGCCTTTACGAACCTATTTTACCCTTTTTAACCTTGTCTTCTGTAACTGCAAAGAAATTGCATAAAAATTCCTATAGGTTTATATTTGGATTAAGAATTAGTAATTTAATATACCAATAAGTAATCAACATTATATTGTGCAAATACGTGCTATGTTATTGTAATAAAATTGTGGTAGTTTTTTTATTTCATCTATATTTTATCATTTAATTCAAAAAGTTTGTCCTTGCTTAGCTTATCATAAATTTGCAAGAACGTGACTTTCACAAATGACCCTCCGCATTACCAGCTGGCTACAGAATTGTCATCCAAAAAATTAAATCTGCACCTCTACGTTTAGTATTCTCAGTCATGCATAGTGATAATCACAGCAGGTAAATACTCCATAGTATTAATCAGCCAGGTATTTTGCAGTGTCAGATCATGGTGTGCAAAGTATAGAAAATGGAGCCCTGAGAGTCATTTAGTCATTTAATACAGTGCTTTTAAGCACTCTCCCCTCACTTTCTCATTTACTAGTTGATCTTCTGCCAAAGTTAGAGAATGCATAATTTTAATTAAATTATCACATAGTTAAAATACAAAAGGTAATTAATAACGTATCCTTTGTCATAGACTCAGCTAAGAAGATAGATATGAAACATTCTTAAAAAATGTTTAATATTCACTTTCATCTGCTATCCTCCAAAGGAAAGTACAGTTTAATTGGGTGGCCCCATTACAACTAGGTAGAAAACCTCTGAATGCATTCATCTTGTTGCCTTTACTTTTTGTATTGAAAGGACATTCTCTAGTATTTGAGGATGGGTCTAGAGGCCGATTCATCATGTATGACTTTATAAGTCATGTTCTTTTGTCTTTGTTTTAGTTCACTTGGTGAATTTTGAGCCAAGCTCATCAAAGTTGAACACAATGATGACTTTGGCTTAAATACCTTACTGTACTAACATCTGCTTATATTTTTAGCAAAATGCTGCATTCCTTTCAATAAGCTTTATAATATTACATATTAGTTTTCAACTGCAAAAAAATGGATTTTGTCTCTGCTAGTATTTTCTCAAATATTTGGCAACATCCTGAAAAGTTTGAAAGAATGAATTAGCCAAAAACGTTTGAACCATGAATACCAAGCACTCAAGTTGAAGAAAACCTAAAGAATAAAATAAGACTGAAAAAATTGGCGCAGAAAGGGCACAAAAACATAATTAATTTATCACAAAAAAGTAAATGCCCGTTAATAAAAAGACACAAAAGCAATGGAAAAAACTAATTGGGTTCTAAGTCTTTTAGGTATGAATCAAAAGGGCGTACTAGGTGAAGAATAATATTTCTTCATTACTATGACATAATCTTGTTTTGTATTAGTTTTGGCGACATATTTTAAAGTTAAACTTTCATTATGATAAACACCTTAAAATAGAAAATATTTTTGGACTTAAAGATTAGATACTTTTTGTTAATTTTCACTCATGCTTGATAAATAACTGTTAATAAAATCGCATAATCATCAACACATCCCAGCAGATCTGACCAGCTGGGATGTGTAGCTAACAGCACTGATCTGATCAGCAATTGGATCGGTCCTGTTAACCCTTTGGATCGAGCTGTCAATCACTGACACCGCAATCCAAAGTACCGTGGTCGGATCGCGCCATTCCCTGCTGATATCAGAGGTCCTATGATGTGATCATGGGACCTCCATTGTTACCTTTACAGCTCGGGGTTCTGTGATGACCCCAGATGCTGTCGGCAATCACTTCCTGTGGATGGCTGGTGAATGCTGGCATCCACAGAAAGTGATCATTTCTGCTATGTAGAGAGATGGAGAAGCTCATCTTTGCATAGCAAAAGCAATTGGGCTGTGCAGCACTGAGGCCCACTAGGGGCCACTGTAAAATAAATACAGCAAAAGGAGGGTGATGTGAACTTTTTTCTTTATCATATTTGTAAAAACTTCATTTTGACCTTTTAATTTTATTTATCAGTTTTCATAGGGGACTGAAAGCTGTGAATATATGATACCTTGTGTTGTTCAGAGCAGCGCATCAGCACTCCTCTGTATAAAAGGAATGATGACTGCCTATGAATGGCTCACAGCCAGCATTCAGTGGAAGTTCAATATGACAGACATAGCCATGATCAGCTGTTTTGAGAACTCATTGGCACCAAACAATCAAGTGACGGGGCTACTGGTGGGAGTGAAGAATTACATGCTCCCCACCAGTGCGTAATTTGTTAACAGATGTACACAGATCTGCAGTTTATTGGCCACTCTTAGAGGCACATGTTGGCACATCAAATCAGCCAAAATTTGCAGGCAAAAATCTGACCTCAATGTGCTACTCACATCAAAGGAAGGGACATGACCGTTGACTTTTTTATACATCAAAAGTCATCAAGGGGTTAAATTGCTTTTGGGAGAAGGCACCCTTTAAATGTGAGAGACTTCGAACAGTTTTCAAAAGAAGAGTGGTCCAAAATTAGAGTTGAGTGGTGTAAGAAGCTTGTTGATAGTTGTAAAAAGAGCTTGCAGTTATTTGCTCTAAAGGGTGTGGAACCAATTACTAAAGGGGAACTTCAGGCAAAGAAAACTTTGTAGTACAGTCCCTGCCCTGCTACATGATTAAGCAGAGCGGTACACTGTAGTCCTAGGATCTACAGATCTCTTATAAATCAATGAAATCATACCTGCTCCTTTGATCTCTCCCCTCCATCATGGGACAGAAAATTGAGAGCTTCCTTCAGCAGAAGAGAACAGGATATGTGCCAGGGGCATGGACCCTGGGAGCTGCAGGATCATCCTAAATTCCAGTTAGTGATGATAATGATCCATTGAAAGTTATAGGGATAGGATAATACCATGTTGCTGTGGGGGAGCTCTATGCAGAGCTAAATTGATCAGTGCAATGCTTTGCCTGTGCACTCAGCCTCACAATAACAGTAAACATTATGCATCATGATACAGCAGAGGATCACAGCATATATTTCTATCTGCTTGGTGACATGATTGCTATTTCAAGCCTGGACCCCCCTGTCACATAGGATGGTATATCAGGGACAGGATTGTTGTGTGAGCATGGGGCTGGCGGCCATCCCCCTGCCACACTCCTCCCTATACAGAAATGTGAGGGGGCTTGAATGTAGGATGATCCCGTAGCTCCCAGCATCCATGCCATCGACAGACCTCCTCTTCTCACCAGCAGCATGAGACTGTCAGGCTGAAAATCCTCTGTCACATGAGGTGGGGGTTAAATCTGGGAAGCAGATATGATTTTATTGATGAAGGAGGAGGAAGATCAAAGGAGAAGGTATGATTTTATTGATTTATAAGAGATCTATAGATCCTAGAACTGCACTGTACTGCTCTGCTTCATCATGTAGGAGGGCAGGAACTGTACTAAAAGGTTTTCTCTCATCGGAGTTCCCCTTTAAGTTGAGGATGCCAACAATTTTGTTCAGAACATTTTTTGAGTTTTGTGTAAGATTATGTCTAATTTACTTTTTTTCAGTTTTCTTTTTAGGCTTTATTTTTTTTCTGGTGTGTGTATTGCTCCAGTGCGCACAAAGGAAATACATGTGTATAATAACACGTGTAATTGCATAATTGCATTACCGTATATACTCGTGTATAAGCCGACCCGTGTATAAGCCGACCCCCCTACTTTTGCCCCCAAAAACTGGGAAAACTTATTGACTCGCGTATAAGCCGAGGGTGGACTCCAGCACAGGTATACAACCCCCAGCAGTGAGGTAAAGCAGCAGCTCCAGCAGTGGTAGTATACAGCAGCACCCAGTGGTATATACCAGAAAGCAGCCCCAGAGGTATTGCAGCCCCATATGCAGCCCCAGAGGTATATGCAGCCCCAGAGGTAATAGCAGCCCCAGAGGTATAGCAGCCCCAGAGGTATATGCAGCCCCAGAGGTATATACAGCCCCAGAGGTATATGCAGCCCCAGATATGCAGCCCCAGAGGTATATGCAGCCCCAGAGGTATATGCAGCCCCATATGCAGCCCCAGAGGTATATGCAGCCCCAGAGGTATATGCAGCCCCATATGCAGCCCCAGAGGTATATGCAGCCCCAGAGGTATATGTGGGGCAGCACCCAGAGGTATATGCAGCCCCAGAGGTATATGCAGCCCCATATGCAGCCCCAGAGGTATATGCATCCCCAGAGGTATATGCAGCCCCATATGCATCCCCAGAGGTATATGCAGCCCCAGAGGTATATACAGCAGCCCTAGTGGTGTATACAGCAGCCCCAGAGGTATATACAGCAGCCCTTAGGTAGTATACAGCAGCCCCAGTGGTGTATACAGCAGCCCTAGGGCTGTATACAGCAGCAGCCCCAGGGCTGTATACAGCCGCAGCCCCGGAGGTATACAGGCCCCCCCATCAAGCTCCAGGGCCCCCCCCCCCCTTGTGCGGCAGCCTGTAAAGTAAAATCATACTTACCAGTGTCCTGTCGCGCCGTCTGCAGCTTGCCGACACACGATTCCGGGCTTCAATCCGCGTCTTCCGGCTTCCGACTTCCTGTAGTCGCGGGCAATGACGTCATTGCCGCGACTACAGGAATGCGGAAGACGCGGAATGAAGCCGGGGATCGTGTGTCGGCAAGCTGCGGACGGCGCGACAGGACACTGGTAAGTATGATTTTACTTTACAGGCTGCCGCGCAAGGGGGGGGGCCCTGGAGCTTGATGGGGGGGCCTGTATACCTCCGGGGCTGCGGCTGTAAAATTTATATACTCGCGTATAAGCCGAGGGGGGACTTTTCAGCCCAAATTTTGGGCTGAAAAACTCGGATTATACGCGAGTATATACGGTAATTTTCTACTTGAAATACTTTATTTTTTTGGAATAATTTCAAGGGTGCCAACACTTTCGGCTATAATTGTATACGGCACATTTCTATGTACTTTACTGTGGAAAACAATTGAGCTAGTGTATAAAAAAATTATGCAAAATAAGAATACTTTCAAAGGAGTTGAGGAGTTAAAAATGTCCCAGACCAGATGGGAATAAACCTAATAGGTTGTAAATGAATATCTCCTGAAATCAGTCGCTATGATTAAATATGAGTGTGTGTTATTGTTTCTATATTCCCTTAAAATGCCTTTCATTGGTAAGCAACACCGCTGCTTTAATTCACTTTTGACTATAGCTTTCAAGATTAACTCAGAGAGGATTAAGTTATTCCTCAGGACAATATAAAAGTCAGCTTTTCACATGAATACTGAATGCTTCCTTGCCTGCTCAGACAATAAATGTGTTGCAATAATGTCTGAAGGACAGCAGCATTTACTCTGAATAATGCAAGCACACAGCAAGCTAGATCATGTACTACGATTGCTTTATAGTAAGTGAGAGGAAAACATGGATCTTTTAAAGGGACAAATGCAATAGAACCCAATCCATAGTTCTCTGGTACCTATTCTTCTTGAACAAAGACTCTGCTGCTTTGCTTATCTGAACTGATTTGTAATCTGTTCAAAAGCAGCATCCATAATTAATTGCATCTCACGGCCAACAAGATGTGACATCTTTCCAGCTCGGCTTGTAATTTATTTGGTGACCCTGACAGAGGCAGGATGGGACCTCTCCCAAGTGAGAACTGATAAAACCAAAAGAGGTATGAGATTGCTTGTAATCTCAGCAGCCACACACTACTTGTCCTCTTGCCCTACATCAGACCTGTGCAAATGACTCTGATTGCTTCAGCGACCAGATTTGTCTATGCTGCAACTTTTAGCTTGAACCTTAAGTTCAGATGAAATCCTTGCTTTTGATATTGCATGATTTGCAAGTAAATGTTGGTTGATACATTCTAAATATTATTGTTTATTTTGACCATCATATTCCACAGTTTGAACTTATACAAAATATAAAAAAATCGTTGCTTAACTAATGGTGGTGTATATCAACCAGAACTTGTTTTTCACATAGATATATGAAAATTAGCTTCTCTTCAAAAGAAAAATTGCAATCAAGTGCCATCTTTTGGAGTAGAGCTGAACAATACGTCAATACCCGGATCCGGATGGAGTTAAAAAGAAATCCAGTTTTGGGACTGGACTTCAGCCGAACTCTCAACCCAACATAAGTTTATTAGGACCCGAACTATAAAATGGTTTCAGTAAGGGCTAGGGGAGTAGCAAAGGGAAACAAAATGGTGATTAGCCAGTCAAATTACATTTACTGTGCTCCTATGCTATTCTCCCACTTGATTCTGGGTCTGCTCATTAACACTTATATTGTACATATTCACTGCATACCCCCCACCCACCCTCTGTGATTGCTTGCAGTCATGCACAGGCACAAATGGCATCTGTGATTGGCAAATATGACAGTACTCTATATGGTTGTACACTACTGTTTGAGCACACAGCAGGAATTGGTTGGGAAAGGACACTACTTGGCTTTTAGAATGCAGATTACATTTCAATAGATGGTGGGCTCCATTA
Source organism: Allobates femoralis (assembly GCA_033576535.1). NCBI lineage: Eukaryota > Metazoa > Chordata > Amphibia > Anura > Aromobatidae > Allobates > Allobates femoralis. The sequence goes on from JARQOC010000002.1 coordinate 357,338,576, forward strand.
CATAAGCCCCTGAGATGCCAGATCAGAAGAAACCCTAAAAGTCACACCATTGTAGAAAATACACCTCTGAAATAATTTGTATAGGGCTTGAATGACTATTTTGTAATATTAATGCCATGCTTTTTTTTCTGGAGAAATGCTAATAAACCAGTTTAGTACCAAGTCATTGTGCCCAGCTTTTGCTTTTGGCATCACGTAGCCCATAAATTGTTAATTGGGCTCTTCTCACTACAGTAGTGCAACACACATGGTCACTTACAATGGGTGAGTCTCAGAAAGAGGGGAGCATTTAGAGCGCTAATGTCACTGGACTTTATTTTTGATTGTTGGAACCATGTTACATTCCTAGAGTCTTTGTTCAATCAGTAAATTGGGAACCCCAATATTGCCACTGACATATGATGTACCTGAGTGGGGGCTGGCTTTGTATGGAGTAAGTTAGGGTTTTTATTTGTAACATTTTTGGGTACATAACATTTTTTATTGCTTTCAGTATACGGCTAAGATCATATTCTTGTATTATACGCTGAGCACGTACAACAGGGTTTATAAATACATCCCACAAAAGTGTGATTTAGATGAAATCCCCTGATGCAAACCATTAAGATACAGATATGCATCCTTTTTAGGTGTTTACAGAGCTGTAGTCGTCCTCACTTCTACATAGAAAAGATGCCTAAATAATGGGACACCACCAGAATAGAGACCAGATGGAATCCAAAGTGTCTCCATCTTTCTCATCATAGTGAGTGGTTCTGTCTTAACAGTGGAGTTTGGGATTTATAGAGATAAACCATGACGTAAGCATTCAGCAGAAAGCACAGGATATATGTTGACCAAGCCTTATTCTGATTTCTGGGAAGTGGAATAAATAAATAACCAGTTATATAAGAATAGTTCTTATTGTCAGTTTTGTTTCCTCGTGCGGTGTTATAATGGTATACTTTTTGAATCGGTGCGATTGGGTTTTCTAATGTTTTTTCTACTATCATACACTAAAATAGCTTTTTTAAAAATAAAAAAATAGCTTTTCTGTTGCAATATGCTTAGAGCCGTAACTTTTTTATTTTTTGGTGAACAGAGCTGCATGAGAGCTTGTTTTCTGCATAACAAGCTGGAGATCTTTTGGTACAATTTTGGGCTATATTCCAATTTTTTGTTTTCTTTTTATTTACTTTTTATATGCAGAAAGAACTAAACCAACAATTCGCTTGCTTAAGGCTTTAGTCATCAGTGTCTTTGCTCTCTCAAGTTATGGCGAAAAGTGACCTGCCAGCACAATGCAATGTTTCATGCAGCATACCGGAGGTTACTTTTCAATACATCTCCTTATGGAGATGCATTGAGTAGTGATGAACGAGTAGTGAAATATTTGTAATTGCTATACTTGTAATGAGTACTTGCTAAAACTTGCGTACTCGTACGAATGGCGAGTACAATGATAGTCAATTAGTGATAGGCTTCACCCACACACATCCAGCCATAAAACAAGTTTTCACTGCATAAAACACCTTGCTGTGCCCCCAGAGAGACCTTACCATTCAGTCTGCTCTCACTGGGGTGCTGACTCACTTTATGTACTGAAGGGAGCCAGCAATTTCTGTCAGGTTGATAATGATCAACACATCACTGAAGAGCACCAGCGTTACTCGCCGAGCAACAAGTATTGAGAATACCGTACTATCCATGCGAGTAATGAATAGTGGCAATTACACTCGCTCATCACCAGCATTGAGCTCTTGTGACATTACTTCTACCTTCCAGCCAGTCAGACGTTATGGGCACAAGTTGTCACCATGGGCCTGTAGTGATGTCAGTAAAAAATGAAAATCCTAGAAGGTGAGTAAATAACCAGGCGATGGAGGGTTACATATAAAGCACCACTCCAAAGATGAAAAAAAAAAGCTTAAAAAAAAAATTAAGTGGTGATTTAAGCTTTGCTACTTTCACACATTGAAAGCAATATTTTGCAGAAATTAATTTGATTCTGCATTGGCCTATTGTGAGACATGTAACTTTACTTTGAGCTGAATGAGCTGCATTAGGTCTTGTTTTTTGTTGTCAATTTCAAACAGACAATTTCTTTTACATACTGTATGTCTTTTTGATTACAATTTATTCAAATTTTTATTCTTTTTTTAACATATATGCAATAAATGACAGTTTTATTGCTTGTGTTGTTCTATATGTGATCATACTAATTGTGTGTGTGTTTTTCTCTTTATTATTGTTTGCATTTTAGTGGCTATTTGTAGTTTGTCTGCCCTTCCTTATTTTTTTTTTATTAGCTACACTGTGGGACATGAAAATGTTTTCTTTTGATTGATTGATTGATTGATCTCATGCACTGTAGAACCTATATCTTGCAGTGCCAGAGAAAGTTTAGTGACTCGCTGACTCTGCCTTTTAGTCCTTGTTTATAGCAGGATCTTACAGGCCACAGTCATTAGATGGCCTCAAGGATCATCTGGGACCGATCCTGTCAATGGGGTTCTTTTAACTAAAGTTTTAATCTTTAGGGCTCAAACACACTCATCTGAGTTTGACGGACGAGACTCGGAACAGGCTGGAGCAGTGACCCTGAATGGTCTCTTCCTGTCTGGACGGGGAATGCGATGTTTGCACAGAAACACAAGCAGCTGTAATTCCCCTTCCAGAAGAGAGAAGCCGTTCAGGGTCACTGCTCCAGCCTGTTCTGAGTCTCGTCCGAGAGACTCGCATGTAACTGGAGAGTGTGTCCGAGCCCTTACATACCAATATTTAAGAAGCTAATGATCCATGATTGTTTCCAAAATAGATCAGGGCTGATGCCCGTTGGAGTCAGCTGTGTGTTATTTAACTGTACACCTACTGGCTTACTAATGAGGGTTTCTGATAACCCCTTTCCATTATTAACCCCTGGCCTTGATGCCATCTGTCAATGCACAGCTAAAATCAATCCCATTACTCATTTCTCAGACATTTTATAGCACCAAAGTTTAGGTCCCCATTGATTTATACATCGTTTGGTGTCCAGGGTCAAGTTTAGGTCAAGTCTGGGTACAGAACCAAACTTTTAACTAAAGACCAGCCAAACCTGGTGAACTTGGACATCCATAGGTCTACTCACCTCTAGTAGTAGAGTAAACTCCAGCACACAAAATAAACAATAGAGTCCAACAACAAAAAATCTGTTTTGTCTTTGCAGTTTTATTTTCTCAAAAGCATATATCCAACACTAGTGTTGTTGGACTCTATTCATTATTTTCTGTGCTGGAGTTTACTCTACTATAGGTCTCTATTTCCTCCAGAGCACCATTTATTTAGTGGTTGATCTTGAACCTATCCCTACTAAAGTACTCATCACTAGTGACCAAACTCTTGGCCATGAGTGTATATGGCATGTCATTGTCAATTAAGACAGCTTAATGCTCCAATTCTATACAGATTTGATAACTCCAATAATGGCAGGTTTGCAAGACCACAATGCCACAATTTATTTTCCAACTTGGATGTGTGACATTTTATTATGTACTTTGGAAATAGGATCGAATTAGATAAATGTAACTAGAAAGAAAAATGAAGGCAAACATTTTATTCAGATTTGCTTATTCAGTATTCCTGTTATCTTAAAAGGTCTACCATACCGGCTACGCAAGTAAAGTTACTGTAGCAACACAGGACATTTTACAATGCCAAAAAAATAAGTTAGGAACAAATGTTGTGTCAGATTCCAGCAGAGCTGAAAACTCTACACCCTGTATTACAAATTATACTGTCAAAAGATGCCTGCCTCAGTTACAACAGCGTGGAAGGAAGTATGGGAAAAAAGAAGTCATGAGGCAATGCTCGTTCGGTAGAGATTAGTATGATAAATGACAGTGATCTTCAAAAATCATGTAAAACATTTATGGAAATGCGTATGTTGCATTTTAATGTAATAAACTGTCTTCTACTGAATACAATATATGTAGCATAAAGACACATGAACCGTTTGTAAACAAGATTTATAAAAAATCTATCTTGGAAAAATGGAAAAATGTGTGAAAAATAAATGCCTCTTTCTACTAGGTTACAATATATCTTAATAATGCAGACTTCGAGCTGTGGTGAGGAAACACAGTTACTAGATGAAAACAGCTTTATTACCAGTCTCCTGCAGCAAGTCATGGGGTGGGTAATACACAAAGCAAGCAGCGCAACAGCAGAGTGATGATGTGAAAATCAAGAGCATATACACAACTAGGTTTTATTCCATTAATTCGCAGTGCCATTATTCTCGCTGTTAGGGGACATTTTGTATGAATTCATTCTGTAAAGTTTTTTACATTGTCATTAAAAGTGACGCTGGTGGCAACATTGTCTGGGATAAAGTAGATGTATTTATATTAGGATAAAAATGCGCTCTACAGAAAAAATAAAAATTTGTTTTAATCAGTCTTACCCTCTATAATTGTTATGCATAATGATCTGTAATATCCTTTAAAAATTGTTTATTTCTTTGTGTTTAAAAGGTGGTTCAGTGTCTGCCCTTAAACACTTTATAGCCATTAAAATAGGACTTGAATTGTTTTGATATAGAGCAACAACTTCTTGAAACCCTCTATAATTTACTTATTTGCAATTTGTAAAGAATATTTAATATTATTAATACAAATTTATATTTATTGTTCCAAAGTAAACTTGCCAGATTACAGATATCATTTAATATTATTCTTCGTTTTAGTTAAATTTAATCTCTAAATATTTACGCAGCAGCCTAAACCACTCTCACTATGTGTCTTTCATAGTTTAATTAAACTTTTGCTTGAAATTCATTTATTTTAATTCATATTAGTCATTTACAAGTGTTGATGACCGATGTTAGGGTGATCTTCCACAACTAGGGATGAGCGAATCCTTGTGCTTTCCAACAATGTGTTTTCTAGGTCATCCCTCCAGCCCAGCACTCTCATTCCCTTATTTTGAGGCTTCACACCATTAGGCTATTCGATCCCCTTCCCCTCAGAGTAGCAGTGGTATACCGCCCCCCAGGGTCACCCACCCAGTTCCTCGACCATTTCTCCGCATGGCTGATACCCTTAATGTCCTCAAAATTACCAGCCCTCATTCTGGGAGACTTTAACATCCCCATAAACAGCCCCATCTCCCCATCTGCATCCCAGCTCCTATCTCTAACCAAGTCTTTGGCCTCTCACAGCTCTTAACCTCTGAGACACACAAGTATGGTAACACCCTTGACCTGGTCTTTACCCGACTCTGTTCAACCTCCTCCCGAGATAATTCATCTCTTCCCCTTTCTGACCAAAATATTCTCTCCTTCATGCTCACTAACCCTCACCCAGCACAGTCCCACTCCAACATATCAAACATCCAGAAATCTACAGGCCATTAACCCTCATGCACTCACAGACTTTCTCATCTCTCACTGTCACAAATCTACTCATTCTAGTGTCCAGATAGGCAGTATATCACTATAATAACACTCTCAGAAGCACTCTGGACCAAGTAGTGCCCCTCACCCTCAGAACCTCCAAACACAGAGCAAAAATAGCCCTGGTTCACATCACACACTCGATTCCTCCAGGATGTTCTAGGAGTGCTAAACGCCTATGGAGGAAAACTCGCTCACCAGAAGACTTTATCCATTATAAATTCTTGCTAAAAACCTACAACTCTGCCCTTCACCTTGCCAAACAGACCTACTTCACCACCCTGATTTCCTCACTATCGAACAATCCAAAAAAACTCTTTGACACCTTTCACTCTCTCCTCAAGTCCTAAAGTGCAGGTCCCCATCACTGACCTCTGTGCTGATGATATGGCCTCTTACTTCATTGAGAAAATAGACAACATCTGCCAGGAAATCAGCTTCAGGCATCCAAGCACTGCCACTCCCATTCTTCCCCACATCTCCTCCGGCTCACTCCCCACATTTGACACAGGTACAGAAGAAGAAGTTGCCAGACTCCTCTCTTCCTCTCGTCACACTTACATGCACCACTGATCCCATTCCCTCACACCTAATCCAGTCTCTCTGTCCGGTCGTCACCACTCACCTAACCAAAATCTGTAAACCTCTCCCTCTCTTCTGGCATCTTCCTCTACTTATTCAAACACTTGATCATTACTCCTATTATTAAAGAAAGCTTCTCTCGTCCCATCCTGCACAAATAACTACAGACAAGTTTTCCAATCTCCCCTTCATCTCTAAACTCCTGGAGCGCCTGGTCTACTCCCGCGTCACCCATTACCTCTCCACTCACTCTCTTCTAGATCCATTACAGTCTGGCTTCTGCCCCCTTCACTCTACAGAATCTGCCCTCATCAAAGTGACCAATGACCTACTGACAGCAAAACATAATGGTGACCACTCTCTGCTTATTCTTCTTTATCTGTCTGCAGCTTTTGACACTGTTGACTACCATCTCCTACTATCTATGTTGCACTCCATTGGTATAAAGGACACTGCTCTCTCCTGGCTCTCTTCCTATCTTTCTGATCGCTCTTTTAGTGTATCATTTGCTGGCTCCACTCACCCCCTCTTCCTCTCACTATTGGGGTCCCTCAGGGTTCAATCCTTGGGCCACTTCTCTCTCTACACGGCACCGATTGGACACACCATCAGTAAATTTGGCTTCCAGTACCATCTCTATGTTGACGACACACAATTATACACTTCAGCCCTGACCTTAACCCTGCGCTTTACAGAACACCAATGACTGTCTAGCTGCAGTTTCCAACATTATGTCGGCTCTCTATTTAAAACTCAACCTTTCCAAAACTGAACTTTTTTTGTTTCCGCCCTCCACTAACTTCCCCAAATCTGACATCTCTCTCTCAGTGTGTGGATCGGAGGAGAGAGGAGGCGCCGGGACAGACGGGAACGTTCCTGGCCGGAACATTCCTCCGCCGGTCCCTGTAGCCGGGCGCCGCCCAGCTACGGCGCACTGGTGACATCACCACCATGGTTCGGAGGCCATCACGGAAGTAACCTTCGGGTTTTCTGAAAGTGGCCTTCGGCTTTTATATTATAGATAGGCCTCTCACAAGTTTAGTCACTGTAATCAGAAAAAATGGTATCTTCAAATTTTAATGTTTGAGGAATTTGGTTATTTGTGGGACAGCAGGCAGTATTACTGTCGTAAGTGGTCATTGAATTAGCAGGTGTTGGCCAATTATATTTTGGCCTGTACAGAATTGCCTTGAACATGTATTATTGGTCAATGAGAAAAAATTTGTCATGGAACCATGGGACAATAAGACTGAAAACTAGTCAAGATCAAAGAAAGAAGATTTATCAGAAATTTACAGGAAGAGTAATAAAAAAAGAAGAAAGCTGAGTGAATTCAGCCATCAACAGCATCAGCTGAACATTGCAGTAGTAGTAGCAGTTACAGTAACAACACTTCCAACAATTATAGTGATGAGAACGAAGGGCATATTAGTCACAAGAAATCTAAATCGGTAAGACCCATCAACATTGGGACTCACCTATATAGGGAAGATGGTGAGTCACGGTCCGTGCTGCTGCCTCAATGGAATCACAAGGAATGTATGTCTCCAAGACATCATCAGGTGCCAGGATAGGTGCCGAAACACGTTTGTGAATAAAGGAGATCATTACTTTAGAATCTTGCCTTCCTTGTGACTTCTTGGAGACATCCATTCCTTGTGATTCCATTGAGACAGCAATGCGGACCGTGACACACCATCTTCCCTATATAGGAGCGTTTTTCCACGTACGAGTGGTTGGTGGAGGACCTGCAGCAGCCATAAACCGAAGGCTTATAAACCAGTTGTGGGTCACACAACTGGACCAGGTGAGTGTACACCTATTGATATACTCACACAAACAGTGTCACTAGTGATAGGGCACTATTGCGCCTCTTGTCTCCCCCCTTTTTTGCATTTATAACATTGGGACTCAGGACAGTGCTGCAAGTCAAGGCAGAACTAATACCAGTGATAAAAAAAAGTGACCTACCTGCTTGCTGCAGCTTTTAAGACTATTGGCCATGATCAAGAGTTTAACTTTGAACAGAGAAGAATCAGACAGGACCATCACCAACATGAGAGATTTCAGAAAATGCTATAAAAGCTTCTTTTGATAGCTGCAGTCAAATGACTGTTCACTGGGAAATGAAGAGGTTTCCAAGCGAGACCTGCAATAAAACCGCTGAGCGAATGGCAGTCCTAGTACAAAGAGGAGGAACTGAGAAGTTGTTGTCATTTCCAGAGATACAAAAGAGCATAGGAGCAGCACAAACTAAGGCTGTATTCAATGTTCTTCAGGATGGGCAGCTTTTGGATCAAGTGAAGTTTATGTCATTTGACATGGCAAGTAGTAACATTGGTGCAAAGTCTTGTGCATGCGTCCTCTTGCAAGAGAAACTGCAGAAAGAACTACTGAGTGTGCCATGTAGGCAACACATTCACAAGCTAATTTTTGAAAGTGTGTTTGATTAATTGGGGCTGGAATCAACAAATCCAAATGTAAAGCTGTGCGAGAGATTTTCAGCTGCCTAAATTCAACTAAATAAAACCAAGTTTTGGGTTGGAATGGAAGATGACAGTTTCAAATGAGCTATTTTCACTTAGGGGGTGTCTATTGATTTTTGCATCAACAAGCTTGATTAATGAAATGCAAGAGATGATAACAAGGAATTGCTAACACTGAACTATCTGTTCCTTTGGTCACGAGCAAACTCAGATGTACACATCAACACTCCAGGTGCCTACCATTGGGCCTGAAGAATGGTCTAAATGATATACACTCTGAAGAGCTTCATGTTTCATCACCAATTTTGTTTAACTGTGACAAAGTTAAAAAATGTCTGTCAACTTTGCACTTTTACTGTTTGCTTATACTTAAAGGCTTGGTACCTTTGGCAAATTCCAGCCACATCATCACAAAATGACTTGACATTACTGTAAGAACTTGTAGCATACAAAGAAAACACCTCCCTTTTACTGAAGCATCGATAAAAACGTTGAGATGGTATTGGCTCTACAAAAGGAACGCAACAATGTCTGCAGATTGGCGAAGACCCTGTGCCACATAAGAAGCTTCATCGCTTCATGTTGTCCATCACAAAAACATATTTAAATAAACCAAGATTTTTTTCACCAATTTTCTTGTCTGTGGGGCACTAATGCAAGTTATATTGATGCATCCTCAAAAGACGCCAGATTCAACATCATGAATACTGACAATGAAAATATTCCATTGCAGTCATGAGGACATTCAATTCATCGACTGAGCCCTCATGAAGATTAGAAACAGTTTATTCTCCAGTGTGCCGAGAAGCATCATCATGACTATCCTGAACCAACTAAAGCGTGTTTTGTTAAAAGAAGTGAAACTACTGGAAAACTGTACATTTACTTTGATACAGGACATTTAATACAAATAATTGTTAGTCTTGTGATGATTAAGCTACCAGTAAGCAATGTTTCAATGCCAAGAAATTTCATGTATATTACAACTGCAATAAAGGGAATTATCCCCAGTGGTGAATCCTAATGAATCCTAACAATTTGCACAACAAATATTTGATTGTATATATATTAATGCATTTCAATGAATTAGAATATTATCAAAAATATATGTCATTTTGCCATGATTCAGGGCGTTTTTGGGAGCCCTGAAACATGTGGACTAATAAATCAATATTATCATCTTTTGATGTCTTGGCGGAACATGGCAGCTTGGTTTTTGACCCTTCATCCTCCCTACTTTCATTTTCTGAGATAATAACCTTTGTGCTTTCATTGGCTGTAAGCCATAATCATCATCATTTATGGAAATAAACAATTGAAATAGATCACTCTCTTTGTAATAATGACTCTATATTATATGTGTTTTACTTTATGTACTGAATTACTGAAATAAATAAACCTTTGGTGCCATTCTAATTCATTGAGATGCACTAGTACAGAATACACAACACACACACATATATATATATATACTAGTAAAAAGGCCGATGCAATTGCATCGTGAGCAGGGTGAAATGAATTGTGTGTATCAGGGGCCAGTGGGAGCAGAGATACAGGGGCTCTGTGGTAGCAGAGTATACAGGCGGTCTGTGGAGCAGTAGAATACAGACGGACTCTGAGGTTAGCGAGATTATACAGGACTCTGTGGGTAGTAAAGTATACAGGCGGCTCTGTGGGAAGAAGAGTATACAGGTTGGGTTACTGGTAGTGGATGTGATACAGCGTGTGTGTTGGTGGCAGAGTATACAGTGTGTGTGGTGGTGGCAGAGTATACAGGCTGTGTGGTGGTGCAAGTATACAGGCGTCTTTGCTGGCGCGGCAGAGTATATTCAGGGTGTGTGGTGGTGGAGAGATGTACAGGGTGTTTGGTTGGTGCAGAGTTTCAGGTGTTGTGTGGTGGTGCAGATTTTAACAGGCGTGTAGTGGGTGAGAGTATACGCGATGTGTGGTGGTTGGCAGAGTATACAGGCTTCTGTGCAGGTGGCGCAGAGTATACAGCGTGTGTCGGTGGTGTCAGAGTATACAGGTGTGTGGTGGTGGCGGCAGAGTATACAGGCGTATGTGGTGGTGGGGGCAGAGTATACAGGCGTGTGTGGTGGTGGCGGCACAGTATACAGGCGGGTGTGGTGGTGGCGGCAGAGTGCACAGGCGTGTGTGGTGGTGGCGGCAGAGTGTACAGGCGTGTGTGGTGGTGGCGGCAGAGTGTACAGGCGTGTGTGGTGGTGGCAGAGTGTACAGGCGTGTGTGGTGGTGGCAGAGTGTACAGGCGTGTGTGGTGGTGGCAGAGTGTACAGGCGTGTGTGGTGGTGGCAGAGTGTACAGGCGTGTGTGGTGGTGGCAGAGTATACAGGCGTGTGTGGTGGTGGCGGCAGAGTGTACAGGCGTCTGTGCTGGTGGCAGAGTATAGAGGCGTGTGTGGTGGTGGCGGCAGAGTGTACAGGCGTGTGTGGTGGTGGCGGCAGAGTGTACAGGCGTCTGTGCTGGTGGCGGCAGAGTATACAGGCATGTGTGGTGGTGGCAGAGTATACAGGCGTCTGTGCTGGTGGCGGCAGAGTATACAGGCATGTGTGGTGGTGGCAGAGTATACAGGCGTCTGTGCTGGTGGCGGCAGAGTATACAGGCGTCTGTGCTGGTGGCGGCAGAGTATACAGGCAGGTGTGGTGGTGGCGGCAGAGTATACAGGCGTGTGTGGTGGCGGCAGAGTATACAGGGTGTGTGTGGTGGCGCAGAGTGTACAGGCGTGTGTGGTGGCGGCAGAGTGTACAGGCGTGTGTGGTGGTGGCAGAGTGTACAGGCGTGTGTGGTGGTGGCAGAGTGTACAGGCGTGTGTGGTGGTGGCAGAGTGTACAGGCGTGTGTGGTGGTGGCGGCAGAGTGTACAGGCGTGTGTGGTGGCGGCAGAGTGTACAGGCGTGTGTGGTGGCGGCAGAGTATACAGGCGTGTGTGGTGGCGGCAGAGTGTACAGGCGTGTGTGGTGGCGGCAGAGTGTACAGGCGTGTGTGGTGGTGGCAGAGTGTACAGGCGTGTGTGGTGGTGGCAGAGTGTACAGGCGTGTGTGGTGGTGGCAGAGTGTACAGGCGTGTGTGGTGGTGGCGGCAGAGTGTACAGGCGTGTGTGGTGGTGGCGGCAGAGTGTACAGGCGTGTGTGGTGGTGGCGGCAGAGTGTACAGGCGTGTGTGGTGGTGGCGGCAGAGTGTACAGGCGTGTGTGGTGGTGGCGGCAGAGTGTACAGGTGTGTGTGGTGGTGGCGGCAGAGTGTACAGGCGTGTGTGGTGGCAGAGTGTACAGGCGTGTGTGGTGGCAGAGTATACAGGCGTGTGTGGTGGTGGAGTATACAGGCGTCTGTGGTGGTGTGCAGAGTGTACAGGCGTGTGTGGTGGCAGAGTATACAGGCGTGTGTGGTGGTGGAGTATACAGGCGTCTGTGGTGGTGGCAGAGTGTACAGGCGTGTGTGGTGGTGGGAGAGTATACCGGCTTGTGTGGTGGTGGTGGCAGAGTATACAGGCGTCTGTGCTGGTGGCGGCAGAGTATACAGGCGTGTGTGGTGGTGGCAGAGTATACAGGCGTGTGTGGTGGTGGCGGCAGAGTATACAGGCGTGTGTGGTGGTGGGGGCAGAGTATACAGGCGTGTGTGGTGGTGGCGGCACAGTATACAGGCGGGTGTGGTGGTGGCGGCAGAGTGTACAGGCGTGTGTGGTGGTGGCGGCAGAGTGTACAGGCGTGTGTGGTGGTGGCGGCAGAGTGTACAGGCGTGTGTGGTGGTGGCAGAGTGTACAGGCGTGTGTGGTGGTGGCAGAGTGTACAGGCGTGTGTGGTGGTGGCAGAGTGTACAGGCATGTGTGGTGGTGGCAGAGTGTACAGGCGTGTGTGGTGGTGGCAGAGTATACAGGCGTGTGTGGTGGTGGCGGCAGAGTGTACAGGCGTCTGTGCTGGTGGCAGAGTATAGAGGCGTGTGTGGTGGTGGCGGCAGAGTGTACAGGCGTGTGTGGTGGTGGCGGCAGAGTGTACAGGCGTCTGTGCTGGTGGCGGCAGAGTATACAGGCATGTGTGGTGGTGGCAGAGTATACAGGCGTCTGTGCTGGTGGCGGCAGAGTATACAGGCATGTGTGGTGGTGGCAGAGTATACAGGCGTCTGTGCTGGTGGCGGCAGAGTATACAGGCGTCTGTGCTGGTGGCGGCAGAGTATACAGGCAGGTGTGGTGGTGGCGGCAGAGTATACAGGCGTCTGTGGTGGTGGCAGAGTGTACAGGTGTGTGTGGTTGTGGCAGAGTGTACAGGTGTGTGTGGTGGTGGCAGAGTGTACAGGCGTGTGTGGTGGTGGCAGAGTGTACAGGCGTGTGTGGTGGCGGCAGAGTGTACAGGCGTGTGTGGTGGCGGCAGAGTGTACAGGCGTGTGTGGTGGTGGCAGAGTGTACAGGCGTGTGTGGTGGTGGCAGAGTGTACAGGCGTGTGTGGTGGTGGCAGAGTGTACAGGCGTGTGTGGTGGTGGCAGAGTGTACAGGCGTGTGTGGTGGTGGCAGAGTGTACAGGCGGTGTGTGGTGGCGGCAGAGTGTACAGGCGTGTGTGGTGGCGGCAGAGTGTACAGGCGTGTGTGGTGGCGGCAGAGTGTACAGGCGTGTGTGGTGGCGGCAGAGTGTACAGGCGTGTGTGGTGGCGGCAGAGTGTACAGGCGTGTGTGGTGGCGGCAGAGTGTACAGGCGTGTGTGGTGGCGGCAGAGTGTACAGGCGTGTGTGGTGGCAGCAGAGTGTACAGGCGTGTGTGGTGGTGGCAGAGTGTACAGGCGTGTGTGGTGGTGGCAGAGTGTACAGGCGTGTGTGGTGGTGGCGGCAGAGTGTACAGGCGTGTGTGTGTGGTGGCGGCAGAGTGTACAGGCGTGTGTGGTGGTGGCGGCAGAGTGTACAGGCGTGTGTGGTGGGTGGCGGCAGAGTGTACAGGCGTGTGTGGTGGTGGCGGCAGAGTGTACAGGCGTGTGTGTGGTGGTGGCGGCAGAGTGTACAGGTGTGTGTGGTGGTGGCGGCAGAGTGTACAGGCGTGTGTGGTGGCAGAGTGTACAGGCGTGTGTGGTGGCAGAGTATACAGGCGTGTGTGGTGGTGGAGTATACAGGCGTCTGTGGTGGTGGCAGAGTGTACAGGCGTGTGTGGTGGCAGAGTATACAGGCGTGTATAGTGGTGGAGTATACAGCGTCTGAGTGTGCAGAGTGTACAGGCGATATGTGTGATGGTGGAGTATACAGGTTCATGTGCGCTCGTGCAAGGCAAGGGGTTAAAAAAAATAAAAAAAGATTATGCTCACCTCACCCCGAGCCCGCCGTCTTCTGCCGTGTTCCGCCGTCTTCCGCTAGGCTCCGGTGGCTGTGCAGCTCACGTGCTGCAGTGATCTTTATCTACTGAGAGTGAAGGACCTGTGGTGATGTCAGAGTCACGTGACCCGCGATTTGCCTGAGATGCTGGTGTCACGTGACTCTGACAATACCACGGCCTTCATTCTGTAGATAGAAGATCACTGCATGGACCGGGAGCCTTGCTAAGCCCGGAGCTAGCGGAACACGCAGAAGACGCGGAGATCAGCGCGGGCTCGGTAGTAAGGTGAGGATTTTTTTTTTTTTTTTTAGATTAGTGAGGGTCTGCGGCTGTGATGACGCTGCGCGTCATCACTCGCAGTCCCGCGCAAAGCATGTATGGGAATTCGGCTACAACGCCGAAATCCCAACTGCGGATTATATAAGTAGATACACTTCAAAAAGCACTAGAAAATGGTTTGAGAGAAAGCACTGGAGACTTCTAAGGTGGCCAGTAATGAGTCCAGGCCTGAATCCCATAGAACACCTGTGGAGAGATCTAAAAATGGCAGTTTGGAGAAGGCACCCTTCAAATATCAGGGACCTGGAGCAGTTTGCCAAAGAAGAATGGTCTAAAATTCCAGCAGAGCATTGTAAGAAACTCATTGATGGTTACTGGAAGTGGTTGATCGCAGTTATTTTGGCTAAAGGTTGTCAACCAAGTATTAGGCTGAGGGTGCCAATACTTTTGTCTGGCCCATTTTTGGAGTTTTGTGTGAAATCATCAATGTTTTGCTTTTTGCTTTATTCTCTTTTGTGTTTTTTCATTGAAGACAAATTAAATGAAGATAATAATACCAAAGAATTTGTGATTGCAATCATTTTCAGGAAGAAACTGAGTATTATCTGACAGAATTGCCGGGGTGTCAATACTTTAATACTTTTGGCCAACACTGTATATATATATATATATATATATAATATATATATATATATATATACACATAGACTGGCAATCAACATTAGAGAACAACACTACTTTAACTTAATGTTGAGGTTATTGTGTTGCCCTATGTGAAAATATCCTAACATGTGGAAATTAGCAGTATTTTAAGCTTATTTCATAAATTTAATGTGAGAAATGAAAAAAAATCTAAATTAGGCCAGGGTCACACTTGCGTTTTTTTCATGAGTTTTTGGAGACCTTCCTTTTATAAAAAACATGTAAAAACGCACCCATAGGCCCCCATGTTAAAAAAACGCATGCCCTAATAGCAAAACGCATGTCTTAATGGCAAAAACGCATGTGTGACAGTACCATGCGTTTTTGTGTGCATTTTTGCTATTATGTGATTAGCTGACATAAAAAATGCATGCAAAAACCGGGTACATTAGTGCATTATGCATCAAAAACGCATGCGTTTTCATAGGAGCCATGTTAGAAACGCATGTGTTTTTTAAACTGGCACCTATGGAAAACGCATGCGTTTTTGGATGGCACTAAATGGCACTAATGTACCATGCGTTTTTGCATGCATTTTCCATAGGGGCCCATGTTAAAAAAAACGCATGCGTTTTCTAAAAAACGCATGCATTTTTTAAAACAGCACCAAAAAATAGTGCATGCACTATTTTTTGGTGCAGATTTAAAACGCATGCAAAATCGCAGGTGCCATCAGACACCTTAAAAAATCATGATGACATGAAAAAACGCATGACAAAACGCATAGTTTCTTAAGTCACTAAAAAAGTCATGCAAGTGTGACCCCAGCCTTAGAGAACACTTTCAGATTATTTGACAAGTTATTGTGTCAAGCTTGCACTAGTGTAAAATTACTTTAATTATTCTGACAAACCCTATTTAACTGGCAGCCTAACTTCGAAGTTGCAGTGGTTTTGCAAAATGGTGTTGTTCCAAAGTGACTGAAACCTTGGCAGCAGGTTGTCCAGAAGGCCAAAAGGTTTCACCCTATCAGCCATAGCAACAGAAGTTAATTGTTCCAAGTTTGTGATTTCTAGAATATTGAATATTTACTACCTCACAAACTCTTTGAAGTCCACCTAGAATGCTGGTTACCCTTGAAAGACATATACAAAGAGGACAGTAAAATGTGAAGAATATCCATGGGTAATTAATTGTTTCAACACTCCAGCTGGAATGGCTTACAGGTTCATCACTAACAGGGTAATGATCAGTCTTGTCATAGTGTCATGACTTTGAAGAGAATTTGGACTGAAAGTCCACTCTGCAGTGACCAAACCTTTCATTAGCAGAAAGAATCAAAAAGCTAGATGCACCTTTAGTGAGGAGCATGTGTGTAGACAGAGGAAAAGTGGTCCACAGTTCATTTTAGTGATGAAAGCAAGTTGAATTTATTTTGGTCTGAAGGGAAACATTATATACATCAACAAACTAGGGAAAGACTGAACCCAAAGTGTGTAAAGAAGTCAGTGAAAGGTGGTGGAGGAAGTGTCATGGTTTGGGGAATGTTTTCTGCTGCAGGGGATGGACCTCTCATGCAGCTACATGGCAAAGTGAATTTAAGTATGTATCAGAACCTTCTTTCAATAATACATGGTTCCGTATTTGCATTTAGCACTCAATGAGCCAGCAATTTTCATGCAGAACAATGCCCCTGTCACACAACAAAATGGTAAAGAAGTTCCTTGAAGCAGAAAACAAGGAACCAGCCCAGAGTCCTGATGTAAACCCAAAGAAAATCTCTGGAAAATCCTTGGTGACAAAGTTATGGCCAAGAAACCTACAACAGTCACAGAACTGTGGAAGAGACTGGAAGAAGAGTGGACCAAAACACACCAGAGTAGTGTGAAAGACTAGTGAGGTCCTGTGGCTACAGATGTGATGAAGTCATTAAAAGCAAAAGCCTGTAAACTTCCTACTGATTGGTGATTTTTGTAATCTGCACAAAATGTAGTTTTAATCTTTCTCTGTGCTACAGTCATTGCTGTTCTCTAATTATGATATCAATTTGTGTAACAAGGTTATAAGTTGATAAATTTTGTTCATTTTGGAAAAAATTGTTCTAGTGGCATGGTGTACCCCTTACACAAAAACTTTCAAATCTTGATTAATGTAGATTACATTCTGTCTGAAAAAAACAAGTGATCATACATTGTTCTCTAAGGCTAGGGTCACATTTCAGACCTTGCATCAGTTGGAAGGATGCATTGAAGGATCCTGTTTTTCCCCTTGACATTTTTATGGCATTTTTTTAATTTTTAGCGCATGCCTTAATGCATGGTACAATATGTACCATGCGTTAACGCATGTGTACCCTAGAGACTCCCATGTTAAAAAAGTGCATGCGTTTTTGCAAAAGCACCAAAAAATTTTGCCAATCTGCATTTTTTGGTGCTTTTGCAAAAACGCCTACTGTCAAACGAATTGCACTTTTGCAAAGCCTTTTTTGCATTGGAGCCTTAACCTTCCTAGCGTTATTCCCGAGCCTGACTCGGGGTTAACATTCACTACCAGAAGCGTTAACCCCGAGTCAGGCTCGGGCTTACCCGCGTTCGCGGCAGATGCGGTGAGAAAACCGCATCTGCCGCATCTGCCGCACTTGCCGCATAGCTGCCGCACTTGCGCCGCACTTGCGGCGCGGTTGCGGCGCGGTTGCGGTAATCTGCATAGGAACCAACCACCTCTGATGACCCTCATACATTGTTAATATGTGCCCCTGCAGCCTAGTAAACCATTAGCAGCACTGTTGTTGTGTGCAAAGTGGCTGCAGTAGAAGTGAGAGAATGATGTTAGACACTTACATGCCTGCGTACTTGAGGCCGTCTCCCTGTGTGTGCTGGGACTTGTTGTTCTGTGCTCGTCATGTCTGCTCTCCCCCTCCCTTATGCACGCCCCCTCTCAGCCTGCTATAGTGATGTGAGGCTGATTGCGACATAAAGGGGCGGGGCTACCGGGATGCCGCTATTTAGCCCCGCCCCTTTATGACGCAATCAGCCTCACATCACTATAGCAGGCTGAGAGGGGGCGTGCATAAGGGAGGGGGAGAGCAGACATGACGAGCACAGAACAACAAGTCCCAGCACACACAGGGAGACGGCCTCAAGTACGCAGGCATGTAAGTGTCTAACATCATTCTCTCACTTCTACTGCAGCCACTTTGCACACAACAACAGTGCTGCTAATGGTTTACTAGGCTGCAGGGGCACATATTAACAATGTATGAGGGTCATCAGAGGTGGTTGGTTCCTATGCAGATTACCGCAACCGCGCCGCAACCGCGCCGCAAGTGCGGCGCAAGTGCGGCAGCTATGCGGCAAGTGCGGCAGATGCGGTTTTTTAACCGCATCTACCGCGAACGCGGGTAGCCCGCTTTTAGCAACAAATTTTAGAACTAAACTGACCGCCAGGGAGGTTAATGGGTGCTTTAACGGATGCCTTCTTCTACATTTGCACATTAAAAAAATGCTAGCTTTTAGCGCATGTATGGCGCTATTCTGACCCCAGCCTAATTTTGATTGCCAGTGTCTATTTTTTTATCTGATGAACTGGTGCAGAGTCTTATAATTTTAAAATGGTTTGTGGGCATTAGATCCCAGTCTGTAGTGTGTATCGTTTCTTATAATTTCCATCAAAGGAGCTGAAGAATTTCTAAAGAACATACAATATGTTGCCCTGAAATCTTACAACTTTTTGTGTTTTCACATTATTTTCTCTCAGCTCTGACAAAATGGACAGAGAAGAGTCAGGGGTGGAATGAAGGACACCATAGCTTCCCTAATTCCTGACTAATGTATGATATCTGATGTTCTGCACTATTTGTCAGATAAACTACATGAATCAGGAGTATTTGACTCACATACACTCTTAAAATACCACACACTGTTAAAAAAAAATGTAATAGCATATTGCATAAAAAGCAATTTGCATAAAATGCAAAAGTTAATGAGTCAAAATTCAATCCGAAGCACCTATGCAACATGCTAAGATGATGTGTACATGACACAGTAATTTTATACCCCGACAGTGGTGGATATGATGTGACTTTGAGGACTGCAACCTAGGATTCACAGTTAACATGTCTGCATCCACAAGGAATTTGTGAATTTTTAATGCATTTCAGAGCTATTCCCATAATTTAAGGGGTTCTTCTAGTCCAGCAGATCAGAAAAAAATGTTTATTTTTTCATATTCTTCATGTGTTTAGTGTACAGAATATATCTGCAGAATGAGAAAACTTAATTCACAGTGTTCAAAAAGCTTATAGGGAGCGATCTCAAGCTTCCATCATGATAAACCACATCTTACTTGAAAGCTATCTTAGGTAATAAAGCCAATTTATGAAGAGTTGTTATGGGATGATTTGCTGGAAAGTTGTGTTGGAGCATAAATGCAAAATAATAACGAATAGCACAACACACTCATTTGCACTTTTGTTGTAAAACATCTTCATTTGGGTGCAAAAAATTGTGAACATTGGTACATTTTTGGCAATAATTATCCTTAACAAGGGATTTATGGTAATTCCTAAAGTAATAGACATGATTGGAATGACTATTGGACAGCAAGCGATGATGTACATGCACACTTGGGTTGAGGCTTGTTTAAATCGCTAGGAGCAGCATTCTTCTAACTCCGTTCAAGACTGCAGATCCCAGTACAGAAAAAAGAGAACAACTCTGTAGGAATTTCATGAGCACGGAGAGATCACCCTATGGTCCTGGGATAGCTGATCGTCAGTGTGACTTTGTGTAATCAGTGCAAAGTACTTAAAATGCATTTTTCTCAAACTACTTTTTTCAAAAAGATGGCCGTGATATCTCAAGAACCAATTGGTCACTTGAGTCAGGCAAGTGTACACATTGTCAGTAAAGAAGTGCCTGTCTTCTGTGCCATAATAAAGTTAAAACCTTTTTTTGTAATTTTGACAGGCCTCCAATTGTGCCAAAAACTGATACTCAATTTTCAGCATGACCCCATTTTTTCAATTTTCACTTCTTTAAAAAAAATTCTGCTACCAGAGATAGTGACAATCATAATAATTAGGAATCTATGTTTTATTTTTTGGTTCAAACAAGTACAACAGGTTGGATTGTGGCCACCAGTTACCACTATTTAGCTTTTCTTGCCTACTTCACTACAATGTTACAGTAATTATTTAAGCTCTTTTTATGATATAAAAATGTGTAAGCATACTTCAAACAGGTGTAAATAGATTGTTATAACTCTTATCCCAAAAATTCTTATACTTTTTCCACTCAAAAAATTATCACAAAAATAGCATAAAAATTTGGTGTCCAGACTAGAAAACCCCTTTAAAGAAACTTCTAATTCATAGTAAAGGTGTTAATATGTGCATCAGTGGGAAAAAGGAAGGCAGTCTGTGGGGTCTGAGTCAAGAACTTTGATTTTGAGCATGCACGTCACTGCGCCATTCATTCTCTATGGCATTATTCTTTGTATCGTGGTGATCACAGCAGTCTGACCTACACCAACCCTCAAGTTGTCCATTAAAGAGATAGGCCTAGTTCACACATATCAGCTTTTTTAACCTTCTCTGCGTTTTTTGGGCTGTTAAAATAAACGCAACTTGTGTGTGAACATGGCCAACAATGTGCTGCACTCTACCTTCACAATGTATATGAAACTTGCATGGTCTCATTGTAGACCATGACCAGTATGTGTGCACCAACAGACAATTTTATTTATTCTCAAGGCAAGGTAAACCTGGAAAGCCTATTATTGTAAACATACTTGTAATTTCTCTAGTGTATCACATATGTTAGATTCCATTGATTAATATCTATCTGGCATTGCTGTGTAACAGTAAGATATTGCATATGCACAGTGTGCTATTATTATTTTATATAGATTATAAGGAAATTTATCTTCTAAATCGCCCTTGATATGAATAAATATATCTATTTATCCTCTAAGACTAATTTGCAGATTGGGCTATAAAGAAGACTTGAGCTCTGGGTAATATTCCAGTACTTCATAAATAAAATATAAAAGTAACGTAAATTGCTTCAAATTCATGTTTTATGTAAGCTGATATTTGACAAGTTTATCATTTTACTGCATCATACCTTAACGTTCTAGTTTTCGATTTCTCTGGTTGTAAAACAGTATGAATCTAGAAATACAAGCTATACTGTGACATGAAACGCTTTGATGTGTACTTATATATTAATAATGCTATTTACTGTAAAGTTATACAAATTCTGTGTATATCTCAGGCAGCTGTAATAGCTCTCCTTCAGCATCTAATGTAGTAGCAGGGTTTACAGGGCATTTTTGTGTATTTTATGGTTTGTTAAGAGCTTTATTCGGGCTTTCATCTAATCCTATGTTCAACTTGAACTCTGTCAACCTGTAAAGTCCAAGACTCACGGGGTTATTGTGATATCGTAAACCTCACCTAATCTCTTGGGCCTATTTCCAATATGTTTTTTTATCCATCAAAGATGCAGTAAACGTTTCTCAAAAAAACATTTTGACTGGCAGATGTTAATGTATTATTGAGGGATTAAAATAAAATATACAGGAATAGCCACGGTATCTTTAAATGAATCAGCTCTCATGGCCTTACACCTCTATGGAATAAGCCTATTGGATGACAAATGCTATAGTAATGTTATTGTATAGTACCAGTCTATTTAAACTGCATTTATTTGATCAGAAAGATATCTTCTTTTCTACTTAAAATGTCCAAATCTAGGATGCTTTTAAGCTGCTGTCCTACATCACTAACAGTTTTTTTGCATTATTTTTTTTTTTAGAAAATGTATTTTTACAGTATTTTAAGTGGCTATTTGCAGTTTTGTTGTATTTGTAACTTAAATCTACCAAAGTGAGAGCAAAGGCAATACACCAAATAGCAGTAGATTCATTGAAGGAATCTTATACTGTATATTGCCTAATCCACATTAATCAAGCCTCATGACTCAGATGCTGTTAAATATAATGGTGGGTCCAGGGGTCAACAGGTTCTTGCTTTACCATTCTGTCTAGGTAAAGCTTTAAGGTCCTTAAAGGACTTTCAGATTAAGTGACCTGTGAATAGCATTTGACGTGAAGACAGGGGCGTAATTACAACAAGTGCAGACTTTGTAATCGCACTCGGGCCCTGGAGCCTAGAAGACCCCAAAAGTCCCTTTGGCCTACAGAAAAAGAATAATGCTACTAAAGTGTTACAATAATTTGGGGCTCAAAGGAAGCATTCACATCAAGGCCCATGAGCTTCAAGTTCTGCTACTGCCTGAAGAGCTTCATAGTTAGTCAGGCACTAGCTAAACTGACAGCATAGGACTTTAACAGTTAGCAATATTGTGTCAATACAGTTAGTGATGGGCGAATCCTAAATTACTCGGAATCGCTTGACTCTAGCGAGTCCGAGCCCAGGACTCGCTACTCATTGCGAGTCTAGCGAGTCCAATGTTAATGAATGGGGAAGCGAGTAATAGCGAGTAGTGTGAGATTTACAAATCGCAGATGTGTCTCGGAAGCTTCAGCCTGAAGCAATCCTAGTTGTGTCATTTATTTGCATTGCTAGTTTACTTTGTAAGTAATCGCTGACTCGCACAGATAAGATCCTGTCTTCTCTGTGTTCTGGCTGCCCCAGCTCCAGGGTCCTAGAGCCCGCCTGCTGCCTGATGTAGCAGAGCTGAGATTGTTCTCAGTCTGCTCATTCCCTGTGTACAGACATGAATGTCTGTGCACAGAGATGATGTAGCAGAGCTGAGATTGTTCTCAGTCTGCTCATTCCCTGTGTACAGACATGAATGTCTGTGCACAGAGATGATGTAGCAGAGCTGAGATTGTTCTCAGTCTGCTTATTCCCTGTGCATAGACATCTATATTTATGCACAAGGGATGTAGCAGAGAGGACATCGCGTTTTGGACTGCGTCGGACGGAAGAGGATTTTTTTAATTAAAGATGGAGTCCCTTATGGCTTTTTTTTTTATTTCTAATAAAAAATTTTCCTTGTGTTGTGTTTTTTTTAAAACAATTTAATAGAAATTCATGGCGGTCATGTCTAATATTGGCGTGACCGCCATAAATTTCGGGCTTAGGGTCAGCTGATAATACAAAGCTGGCCCTAACCTCTTTATTACCCAGCGTGCCACCGCTACCAGGGCCGCTGGAAGAGCGGGGTTCAGCGCCAGAGGATGGCGCTTCAATGAACGCGCCATCTTCTGGGGCGGCTGCGGGCTGCAATTTGCAGCGGGGGGTGCCCAGAAAGCTTGGGCATCCCTCGCCTGCGGATTCCAGCCCCCAGCTGCTTAGCTGTACCTGGCTAGACATAGAAATTGCGCGGAGCCCCACGCATTTTTTTTTAATTATTTCATGAATTTCAGAGTCAGAGTCTCAGAGTCAGAATCTCAGAATTTCATGAAATAATTTAAAAAAAATGCGTGGGGCTCCGCGCAATTTCTATGTCTAGCCAGGTACAGCTAAGCAGCTGGGGGCTGGAATCCGCAGCGCAGGGATGCCCAAGCTTTCTGGGCACCCCCCGCTGCAAATTGCAGCCCGCAGCCGCCCCAGAAGATGGCGCGTTCATTGAAGCGCCATCCTCTGGCGCTGAACCCCGCTCTTCCAGCGGCCCTGGTAGCGGTGGCACGCTGGGTAATAAAGAGGTTAGGGCCAGCTTTGTATTATCAGCTGACCCTAAGCCCGAAATTTATGGCGGTCACGCCAATATTAGACATGACCGCCATGAATTTCTATTAAATTGTTTTAAAAAAAAACACAACACAAGGAAAATTTTTTATTAGAAATAAAAAAAAAAGCCATTAGGGACTCCATCTTTAATTAAAAAAATCCTCTTCCGTCCGACGCAGTCCAAAACGCGATGTCCTCTCTGCTACATCCCCTGTGCATAAATATAGATGTCTATGCACAGGGAATAAGCAGACTGAGAACAATCTCAGCTCTGCTACATCATCTCTGTGCACAGACATTCATGTCTGTACACAGGGAATGAGCAGACTGAGAACAATCTCAGCACTGCTACATCATCTCTGTGCACGGACATTCATGTCTGTACACAGGGAATGAGCAGACTGAGAACAATCTCAGCACTGCTACATCATCTCTGTGCACAGACATTCATGTCTGTACACAGGGAATGAGCAGACTGAGAACAATCTCAGCACTGCTACATAATGTCTGTGAGCAGGCGGGCTCTAGGACCCTGGAGCTGCACAGAGAAGACAGCTGGACTCGGCTCGCAAAGAAACAGCAGTTATCTGCGAGTTTCCCTGCTATCACTGGCACAGTAGCCAGTGATTACTCGTGAGTCTAATGCAAACAATGGCAATCGTAGTTTTGTCAGCGTTTCTGACAAAACTAGGATTGATATTGATTTGCATTAGACTCGCGAGTAATCACTGGGAAACTCGCAGAGTACCGAGTCCTGCGAGTCCCTTACTACTCGCCGAGTAACGAGTCCTAGCGAGTAGATTCGCCCATCCCTAAATACAGTGTGATAATTTTGGGATTATCAAATCGTGTTGGTGAATTGTAAAGGATATCATACAATAGGGATCATCATACTTAATGTGAGGGTAGCTGTAGGGGACAACATACTGTGTGTGGTAAGATTTTGAAGACATTATATTGTAATTTTGGAAAATGAGGGCATCATACTGTGTATGGGACTTTTTGGGGGGTTAATACTATGAGGATGGCTGTGGGATGCATCATAATGTGTGTATGTGTGTGGGGGGACTTTAAGAGCATCATAATGTGTTGGGGACTAAGTGGGCATTTTACTGTGTGTAGGTGTGAAGGTGCTTTGGTGTAACCATACTGTATGGAGAGGAAGGATTGGAGTGAGCATACTATATAAGTAGCCTGTGGGGGAATAATTCAGTGCATAAGGAGCTGTGGGGTACATCATTTTATGCATGGTCAATATTATGTTGTGTGAGAGGGAGCTGTGGTGGTATGATTGTGTGGAGCGGACTTTGGGAGAATAATACTGCATGTATTACTATGGTGGTATCATACAATATGTGAGGGACCCTCAGACATAATATTTTGTTAGAGGGAGTTGTGAATCATTATACTGTTTGAAAAGTACAACTGGACATCATTCTTTTGGGGTTGTAGTTTGTGGGACTGTATATCATTATACAGTGTATTGTGGGGAGATTGAGTGGGCATTAGTTTGAGTGTGGGAACTGTGAGGGCATCATACTGAGTGAATCAACTGTAGGGGCATCATACTGTGAGGGGGGACTGTTGGAGCATAAAACTGTATGTCAAGGTCTGTGATTTTACTGTGGTTGTATCATACTATGTGCATGTGGTATTTTTGGAGGGGTGTTCAAAGCATCATACTTTGTGTGGGAATTGTGAGGAAATCATACTGCATTGAAGGCCTGTAGAGGTATTATACGGTGTGAGGGGACTGCGGAAGAATTGCATTGTGATTATGGAGCAGTGTGAACATCATTTAGAGTGCTGTGGATTGTAAGTTATCACTATTAGACAGAGCTACAGGGGCATTATAAATGTGCGGAGATTATTGTGATTACACAACCCTGCAAAATTGAATTTTTTGAAAAATACAAGAGAAGTTTTCACAGATTTTTATGTAATTTGGTGTGCTGATTACGAAAATGACCTCCATTTTTTTCCATCATGTAAGGATTTTTTGTAAAACTAAGGCGGCCGTCACACTCATCAATATCGTGAGCGATATTGTTAGCAATCACGTGCACGAGCGATCGCTAACAATATCGCTCACATCGCTGGTGAGCTGTCACACAGACAGACTCACCAGCGATGTGGAGCAGCGAAATCGCTGGTAACTATGATACACATCGGGTTACTAGCCTCCCTGGCGGTCTGTTTAGGTCTTGAATTTTTTGCTAAAAGCGGGCTTACCCGCGTTCGCGGCAGATGCGGTAAAAAAAACGCATCTGCCGCACTTGCCGCACTTGCGCCGCACTTGCGGTGCACTTGCGGCGCGGTTGCGGTAATCTGCATAGTAAAGGGAACCAACCACCTCGGATGACCCTCATACACTGATAATATGTGCCCCTGCAGCCTAGTAAACCATTAGCAGCACTGTTTTTGTGTGATCTTATACACTTACATGCCTGCGTACTTGAGGGCGTCTCCCTGTGTGTGCTGGCACTTGTGAGCTGTGCTCGTCATGCCTGCTCTCCCCTCCCTTATGCACGCCCCCTCTCAGCCTGCTATAGTGATGTGAGGCTGATTGCGTCATAAAGGGGCGGGGCTACCGGGATGCGCGATTTAGCCCCGCCCCTTTATGACGCAATCAGCCTCACATCACTATAGCAGGCTGAGAGGGGGCGTGCATAAGGGAGGGGGAGAGCAGGCATGACGAGCACAGCTCACAAGTGCCAGCACACACAGGGAGACGCCCTCAAGTACGCAGGCATGTAAGTGTATAAGATCACACAAAAACAGTGCTGCTAATGGTTTACTAGGCTGCAGGGGCACATATTATCAGTGTATGAGGGTCATCCGAGGTGGTTGGTTCCCTTTACTATGCAGATTACCGCAACCGCGCCGCAACCGCGCCGCAAGTGCGGCTCAAGTGCGACAAGTGCGGCAGATGCGGTTTTTTTTACCGCATCTGCCGCGAACGCGGGTAAGCCCGAGCCTGACTCGGGGTTAACGCTTCTGGTAGTGAATGTTAACCCCGAGTCAGGCTCGGGAATAACGCTAGGAAGGCTAGGCGCTTATTAACCCGACGTTTACCATAGATACCATCTCCCAGCATAGGCTCTGCCTCTGGGAGATCATTCATCGTGGTGTCACACACCACCATGAAGCAGATTGAACAAGTGTTTATCGCTTGATATGAGCTCCGGCTCTCATATCTGCGATGTCACGATCAAGCGATTTTACATTGTAAAATCGCTTGATTGCACGCAGCAATGCACAAACGATATCGCTTAAGCGATCAAAAAGCAGATCGCTTAAACGATATCGTGCATTAAATTGAAGCGTGTGACGGCCGCCTAAGATTGATATTTTTGCTAAAATCCTATTTAAAAAGGAATTCTGTCGAACAATTGTACATGTAATATCTGGCAATAGTGGTTTTTATCCATTTAAATTTATGTATAAATATACAGAGGCCCCCCTGCTGGCACATGGCCCCCCCATCGGTATGCAGAGGCCCCCCTGCTGGCACACGGCCCCCCCATCGGTATGCAGAGGCCCCCTGCTGGCACACGGCCCCCCTTTGGTATACAGAGGCCCCCTGCCTCCGCATTGATCTCACCATCTGATGTCTGCAGGTACCCGGGGTCCTCCGTCCACTCTTCTCGCTGTATACCGGATTTGATGAGAGCGGCGCAGCAGGGATGACGTCATCACTGTGCCCGGCGGTCACATGTAGAACCCGCTGGCATACAGCGAGGAGAGTGGACGGAGGACCCCGGGTGCCTGCGGACATCGGAGGGTGAGATCAATGCTGAGGAAGGGGGCCTCTGTATACCAAATGGGGGGCCGTGTGCCAGCAGGGGGGCCTCTGTATACCGATGGGGGGGCCGTGGGCCAGCAGGGGGGCCTCTGTATATTTATACATAAATTTAAATGGATAAAAACCACTGTTGCCAGATTGTTCGACAGAATTCCTTTTTAAATAAGATTTTAGCAAAAATATCGATCTTGGTTTTACAAAAAATCTTTACGTGATGGAAAAAAATGGAGGTCATTTTCGTAATCAGCCACCAAATTACATAAAAATCAGTGAACGCTTCTTTTGTATTTTTTTCATCGCAGGCCTGTGTTATTATCATACTGCATTGGTGGCTTTCTACTGTATGTGAGTGGCAGTGAGGGATTCTATTGTGTGAGTGGAGCTGTGGGGCATTATTATGAAAAGGACACTTAGATATCATGAATTGCAGGTCTGTGGGTGCATCATACTGTGTTTGCAGGGCGGTAAAACATCATGCTGTGTGTGGGTAGAGCAACTGTGCAGACACTATTTTGAAGTGGAAGAGTGTAAGGAAATTGTTTTGTGTATGGGAACTGTCAGGGCATCGAACTATGTGTGAGGAGGCTTTATGGGCATCCAACTATGTAAAGGTGGCTGTGGGGGTATCACACTATGTGAGAGAGTGTTGGAGGCATCATACAACATTAGAAGAATTGTAAGTTCATCATATTGTGTGTGGAAATATACTTTGGATGCATCATACTGTCTGTGGGAATCCTGCTGTAGATAGGTGGTTTTTAGGTCCTTATTTATGTTAGATCCTGTAGGGCCATTATATCAAAAATACACAGAGCTGTGAGGCTATCAAACTGTTATATAAAGGGTTGTGGTGCCTTTTATTGTATATAGTGTATTATGTGGGCTTCACATTACATATACAGGGATACGGGGGTCATCTTGCAAAGTATGGTGGCTGACTGAACATTATACTTTGTATGGAAGCTGTGGAGGTCATGTTACTTTGTGGGAAATTGTGTGGGCAATATATTGTGAATAGGGGGCTATTGTGGCAATCATACTGTGTATGGGGGACTGTGGGGCATTAAATAAAGTTCTTAAAAATGGACAGTGTTTAAAGCAATGTTACATAGAAGAGGACAGTGTGGGGCCATGTACCATAAGACAGCGTGGCAGTGATATTTTGTGCAGGGAGTACAGTGAGGAACAATTATTTATTTAGGGGCAGGTGCATTAAAATTACATTGTTAAGGACATTGTATCAGGATATGCAGCATAAAGACTGATTTTGTGAATGTCTACAGAGATGAGCTGTGGATATGGAAACATATCATGGTGTTGACCAGATGTAGACAAAAAGGATGAGAACGACTATAATAAGAAAATATGTCAACTATAAGGTATATCCCTTCATAGAAGACAGTGATTTTTCTCTACAATAATGTGGTATTGCAGTATATAGTATAAGCAGATGATTGATGGTTCAAGTCTCCTAATAATGAAGATCGTAAAAGCAAAAGTAAAAAAAAAACTATGATGGAATTACTTTTTATTCACTCCAAGTTTACATTGCAGGAACCAGTGCAACTTCAATTTCTGCCGCATGCAGCGTAAAGACTAGAATCCCCATCCTGACCGCATGTTAGCCGAAAAAGGCACTAAATACATTCACAAGCCTCAAGAAATTTGGAGCATCTTTATTCAGTGAAATCTTCATCAAAACTAGTGTTCATGAATTGGCTTTTCAGTCTTCAAAAGTTTTGGCACATGCTTGAGGACAAAACTTTTTTATTAAAAAAAATCAATAACCTGTAAGTACTTTAATTTTTTAACGTATATCTCATATACGTGAGTGAAAATGTTTATAAAACCATATGTAAGATAAGGAGCAAGAAATAAGGCTTTCCATATCCAACCTGGGTAATATCCAGCAAAAAAAGTAATTTATTTTCCAGTGGAACTTAGTTAATGCCATGTATTTCAAACACAGAATCATTTATCTTTAATACACATGATTTCAGGCCTGGGGCAAGTAACCTCACAAGATCTTTTTATGTTGAACTTTTGAAAGAATATTTGAGCTAATGGCATTAAATAACTTTTTTCATCACATCAAGGTCAAAGTCAAATTTATTTTTTTAGTTTAGAAAGAAACATGTCCAAGCAATATAAATGAAATCAAGTAAGAAAACTTCTCTCTTCCAATGTATATATTAATTTGCATTATGCATATTTGAAACATTAAGAAATACATTAAAATATTGGGCCATCTCTTTAGCCACACATGCATTTACCATTTCATTCTACACATTATAGATAAAATGTTAATAAAAGTTGTTTCTCAGTACTGATAAACTCTTCTATTGTCCTGTCCAACTATAGGAACAGAGCAATGAAAAACAGCTGGGGATAAATTCATCTTTAGGCGCTTAACAGAGTCCAACTGTCCACACTGATTATAATGAGCTCCTAAGTTCTTGTTCTTATAAGTGCACACTCAAAAAGTCTTCTTAGTTGATCCTCTTGTCAGTCAAAGGCACGCTGCTATTTTGGATATCTTGATGCATACTGGTGAGTGATGGACAAACCCGAACTGTAAAGTTTGGTGTCTGTACCGAACACCTGGTGTTCATACCAGACCCTGAACATGGACATCCCTGAGAAGTCCATGTTCCTGTTTGGTTTAAGTTTAAGGTACAGGTAGGGGGCTTCAAAAAGAAGCAAACTGGCGATTAAAGAAGGAGAATCCACCTTACCAGGAACCGCACATTTGTAACATTACTTCTGGGTCCACTCATTAAGCCTCATGTTTATTCACTCTCTGTGATAGCATCTGTGATTGACTGTTGCAGTCAGACTGCAGTCTCACCCATTGTGCTAGTGTCTGTGTTTGGTTGCCATAAGCCATGTCCACACACCTGCGATCTAAGTATTTAGCGATCACCGCTAATACTTAGGTTTTGACAGTGAAGCACAGGTGCGTGTGTGCCGGTGCTTCCTGGAAACCAGCCCCTGATTACCCGATGTGTATCGTGGTAACCAGTTCACAGACAAGGCTGCCTAGTGTCCGCTTAAGGCGAGCGCACAGGGAGACGCTGCTAGCAGCGTTTCCCTGTCCGCTCTGGGAAAGCGGACACTAGGCAGCCTTGTCTGTGAACTGGTTACCTTGATACACATCGGGTAACCAGGGGCTGCGTTTCCAGGAAGCGCCGGTACACACGCACCTGCGCTTCTCTGTCAAAACCTAAGTATTTAGCGGAGAACCGCTAAATACTTAGAGCGTAGGTGTGTGGATATGGCCATTCACATCAGTGTATGGCAATGAACCTGCCTTATATATAGTGCAAAAAAACGAAATAATTGAAACAAAATATGTGGAGTCGCCTGTATGTTGATACTTAGTGCAGATAAAGCACATGGCTAGGGGTTTGTATTTTCACCTTCGGACACCCATAATTATTGGACGCCCCCAGGATAACAATTGCAACCCACAGCCTACCAAGAATTTGGTGCATTCATTAGGTGAGCCAAATACTGGTTTATTTACTAATTGATATCATGCAGCTTTGTCTTTATGTCTCATATCAATCATATGCTGCCTCTATTTAAATCTTGTCAGTGTTCACATTGTCAGGCTTGAAAAAGGACCTTGGTCCGAAACATGTCGCCTTGCGTTGCTCTCTGTATATTTAATATCCATGCATTATGAGCACTAACACCGGCTGTACTGACAACTGGAAAATTATTTGATTAATAAATCTTCATTTGAGCATTATCCATCGGGAGCTGGACCATCACTTTCTTCTTCAATTAACATACATGCATTCAAACTTTGGGCTACACCTCAAAGCCCTTAATGGACTCTACCCTTAATGGACTATTGTGCTCAGAGAGACCTGCTCGAGTCATACACCACACAGCAAGGAGACCCCAAGATGAGTCCCCAGTTTTCCATAACTTAGATTCATACCATAACAAAGTGGCATCAACTGGCCCAGACCAAAAATTGTAGAATGGCATACCCTGCATATATGGCATTGGGCCTGAAACAGGGCCTGGCCTAGCATTAAGATTAAACATTAATCAGGAACAGGTGGATGAGTGACAGGTGTGGGACTATTGTGCAGGGTGACGACAAACCTCATGCAAAACCTCCAATAAATTTTTAAACTACACCACACTCATATGGCACAAGTATCAGCTTCATGAATTATTATAGGAAGTCAGATTCAGGTGGGTCAGTGACCTGTATAGGTCTAGTGGGCAAGATGCCCTCAAACCTCATGCAACTGCTCCAATCAATTTTATGCCCCGCCACACAGTGTCTCAACTATAAGTTTCGTGGAGTATTACCAAAACAATTAGTTAGCTAGGTCAGTCACATGTAAGGCCTATTGGGCAGGGGGCTCTCATAAGTCATGCAACTGCTCCAGTCATTATATGCCCGCACACTCAGGTGGCACAAATATCAGCTTCATAAACTAATATAAGAAGAGGATTCATGTGAATCAGTGACCTGTAGAGCTCTAGTGGGCAGGAGAGATTTACAAAAAAAAAAGCTGTGGATGTGAATGCAAGGGATTTGGCAAAACTTGGTTATATGCTAAAAAGAGTTTATGTCAATATTAAGGGAGATTTAGCAAACACTGCTTTAAAGCACCACAAAATGGGATATGTGAATACAGAAAATTTGTCAATCTCTGGTTCTATTAAAAAAACAGTTTTATATTCAGAAAGAGGTGCAAAAGTGTCAGAAGTAGGTATTGTGCTCAGAGAGCCTGCTCAGTTCAAGAAACACTTAATAAGAGTGCCCACTTTTCCAAAAATTAGCGTCAGACCACAGTAAATTGGTATCCATCTTTTAGAGATTTGTATTGAAGAACAATGGCAGAAATTCAGGAGGTATGGGCCCAGCATCTCAAAGTTGATCATTTAGGAACAGGGGTCAGGAGCAGGTTTGTGCTCAGAGAGCCCTGCTCAAGTCATGCAAAACACAGCAAGAAGACGCTAACAAGAGTCTCCAGTTTTTCCAAAAATGACTGTCAGACCACAGTAAAGTGGTATTGAACTTATAGACTTTGTATTGGGCCACAAAGGCAGAAGTCTTGGGCCCATCATTTTAAGGATGATAAATGTAGGAATAGGTGCAGGAGGGTCCGGAGTATGCTTGTGCTCAGAGAGCCCTGCTCAAGTCATGCACCACAC
Source organism: Allobates femoralis (assembly GCA_033576535.1). Classification (NCBI taxonomy): domain Eukaryota; kingdom Metazoa; phylum Chordata; class Amphibia; order Anura; family Aromobatidae; genus Allobates; species Allobates femoralis. The sequence continues at coordinate 357,370,971 of JARQOC010000002.1, forward strand.
AGCAAGTAGACACCAACAAGAGTCTCTCTTTTTAAAAAAAGTTAGTCACATCCACCACTAAAATGGCAATAATTGCCCCAGAGTTGAAATATTGTAATGAGAAGACTAAAGCAGCACATTGAAAAGTACACCAGCGCCTATTCTCCCCAGTCTGGCACTGGGGTGGAAAAGTCCTTAAAGATCCATGACTTGTTTGTTTTCATAAATGTTAGTTAGTCTACATTGTCAGTGGACGGCCATATGTGATTATCTGTCAGGGCATCACCAGCAGCGCTGAAGACACATTCTGAGAGAATGCTAGCTGCCTGGCACAAAAACCTTCAAGGCATGAGCGGCAAGCTCAGGCCACTTTTCCACTTTTAAAGCCCAAAATACACGGGGTTCATTTGGCACAGTCATGGCATCGATATTGAGCTATAAGACTCCTGCACCATCCTCTCTAGGACTTCACTATGTGTCAGGCCTGTCCTCTCTTCTGGGATTGCAAAGTATGGGGTTAAATAAAGGTCAAACGACTCCAAGAAATTGCTTGTAACTGATACACTGCTGCAGGTAATGTTTCTCTGATGACGAGAAGATGTTCACCGGCTTGGTAGAGTAGAACTGCAATGTTCACTATGTCAGCCACTAGTGTTTTTGGGAAAAACATTACTAAGACTTGGTTCACACTTGCGGACCTATCTGCAATGTCCTGCAGCTGAGTGCAGGCACCACAAGTCCCTGTGTTTAACATGGGGACGCTGGTGCCTGCGCTCTGATGCAGATTGGCGTGCGCACCCTGTGCGCACCCATTCACTGCAATGTATGATTTGTACGTAGACGGATGCCTTCGCACAAATCACTCAAATACACACGTTGCTAAGTTTTTATATATATAATGATTGTGCGTTTTGGGTTTGAACTTTAAAAAGCCTTTCACTTGGAGATTCAAAAATTAAATGACTCATATAATATTAATATTCTTTATGTCAGGCCTTTGTACATAATAAAAACTGTAAACCTCATTGTGATCTATATGAACATCACACCATGTACATAACCGGACAGAGTTTAAGTTTTATTCCTGACTTCTATTTCTTAGTGTCAGTAACAATATTTGTCATCTACGTGCATGATTCACTGAAAGGTTTGGCAGCGCAATTTTCTTTTTCAAATTAAGGCCATCTCATTTTCTAAATGATCCTCCATGATTAGACCTTTAGTTACGATATTTGATTTGTTCATCTCAAATTGGATATGCAGTTATGCCTTGAAAATACAATTATACATAATAGGAAAGGTTCAGTATTGATTTAGCTACAGCTTGTCACAGCTAATTAGTTTATTGTTCTGCATAACTAAAGGACTTATTCAGTTTGAGAGGCCCATGTTTCTGTCTTAATGGAATCATGTTGTGTTGATAGGATCCCAAATTTCACTGTTAGACATGATTGTGAAATGTCTTTCCACTTCCCAGGAATTTCATGGGATATAACATGATGCCAATAAACACTCTGATCCCAGTCATGAAAGTGTATCCCCTTTATGACTGGGTCATTTTTCAATTTTGCATTTCTGTTTTTCCCTGCCCTGCAGCCGGAGCCAAAACATTTTTATCTCTCTGTCTACGCATCATCTACAGGTGCATCTCAATGAATTAGAATATTATCAAAAAGGTAATTTACTTCAGTAATTCGTTACATAAAGTCTCTCCATATAAAGAAAGGGAAAGAAAAAATCAAAAAGCGCCGGGATCTAAATGTAGCGTCTTCACTTAACTAAGTGCAAAATGTTTACTATTGCACTCGCCTATTGTAGGCCTTATGCTTTTGCATATCGAACCTTATAGATTTCTGTAGTAGATTCCTTTCACCGTCCGTCTACTGCACCTTCCTGGCTGCTACTGAGAGCCCCATTAGTGCTATCAAAGGTAGATAATGGATACAGGAAGTTGTTCCAAGGTAAGTGGGCTCCCAGTAACTACCTGTACCACCGATTACTGGGAGCACACATAAACTGGAAGAATTTCCTGTATGAATACATAAAGTGAAACACATACATTATACAGTCATTACAAACAGAGTGATCTATTTCAAGTGTTTATTTCTGTTAATGTTGACGATTATGGCTTACAGCCAATGAAAACCCCAAGGTCATTATTGCAGAAAATTAAAGTAGGGAGAATGAAGGGTCTGGAGAATAAAATATTACCTAAATTGGTATCAGAGGCTTCACCTTATGTGATTGTGAGAGTCACATCCACTATGAAAGCAGATCACGCCGCCTCAGTTCCAAGCATGGTGCATATAGAGTAGGGAGCATGAAGGGTTAAAAATCATGTCTATGAGACATCAAAGGATGAATATAATGTTGATTTATTAGTTAATGCATTTCATGGCTTCCTGGCCCCTTCCTGAGGACAAATCAATATCATATTGCCATGTTTCAGGGTGTTTCTGGCAGCCCTGAAATGCATTGACTAAATCAATATTATATTCATCCTTTGATGTCTTGTGGAATATGGCAGCACACTTTTTAACCTTTCATCCTCCTTACTTTAATTTTCTGAGATAATGACCTTTGAGTTTTCATTGACTGTAAGCCATAATCATCAACATTAACAGAATAAACACTTGAAATAGATCACTCTGTTTGTAATGACTCTATATCATACATGTGTTTCGCTTTTTGTATTGAGGTACTAAAAAAAATGTTTTTTTGATGATTTGATGATATTCTAATTCATTGGGATGCACTTGTACATACGGTTAAAACCAGAAGTTTACATACACTATGTAAAAAGACACATATGCATGGTAGTCTTAATATTTGACATCGCATAACACACGTGACCGGGAAACGCACATCATGTCATGTGCTTAGAAATAGTGTGAGATTTCAAAGTCCGACACTCAGATGCCGGCGATTGACCTGCGCTCGGGTCCCGTCTGCCATAGGAATGAATTGACAGCGTTAACGCAGTCTTACCTTTCCGGTAACACTGCACTAATGCTGCTAAATTCTATGTTTTAATCGGAAGCCCCTTGAACACACACCATAACGCTGGTGTGATCCTAGCTTAAGATGGTCTGTGTGGCATCCATTTTTTTATTCTCGCAGCCATAGACTTTCATTGGCGAGTCTCGTCCCATTTACATGGCCAATTACAGCATGCTGCAATTATTTCTTCAGGACAAATTCAGCAGAGAAAGATATTGCAGATCGGAACTGCATCTTTGAATAACATTGGTCTGAGTGTGACCCTTTTTTCTTGCATTGCACTTGTATTTCTGCACCAGTGTAAGCGAGCCCAAACATAAAACATTTCCCTGCTTGTTTTTAAGCAATGTATTACCTCAAAGAAAGAATAATTTGTTACCCCGAGCTGCATTATCTGTATACTCTTTTTCATCCTCCCCCGCTATGAGCTAATGATGATCAGACCATGTCCCTGTACATTCAGATGCAGCCATTATACAGTACACAGCAGGGACACATATATAAGATTATCTTAGCACAGGAACATTATTTGTAACCATATATAATTATTATTATTTTTTATTCCTACATCTATTAATTAAAATAAAATTTGTTCATATGACAACTACTTTAAGGACATTCCTATATACTAAGTCACAATAAGGCTAGAGTCACACTTGGAGGGACGTTTTTGGGAAGCCTGCATTAATGCTAGGCATTTTTTCTGTAGCTATTGCGTTAACGCATACGTTTCCCATAGGAGCCCATGTTAAAAAAAACGCATGCATTTTGCAAAAGCATGTAAAAACGCTGCTAACAGCGTTTTTTGTTGCTGATGCAAAAACGCATATTGTCAAACACATTGCACATTTGCAATGCGATTTTTGCATTGGAGCCTATGGATCCGTTAACACATGCGTTTTGCCGAATATATGCCAATTTAGCAAACCGGACCCGAACTTCAAAAGGTTCACACTTCTTTATTGGAAATAATGGAAAAAAAACCCATCCATGACTATATTGTCAAGTAAGCATTATTGTCAATATATTGTGTAGAATTTTTGCAGACATATTTTAAGTGACTTTGTAATTGCTGAAACATACAAGAGAATGAGCACAAAGGAATTCATACTTCTCAGCGTATATCATGCCTGGGTTCTATTTAGTCAGTTGATTTCTGAATGACTTGCTAAGAATGACCTTTTCCTACTGTCAGAATTTAATGAATTGTTCGTCTGTACAGTGCTATTTCTCATACTATTCATATTCCCTTGTAATAAATAAATTTTCCTCCTAGTATTTTTAACTTAATGACCCTTTTCATAGCATCTGATTGAAAAGCATTGCTTTCATATACAATAATCTAACTCTGATAGGATATTAATAATCTACTTAGGTAAAGGTTATGTCGTTAATTACATGCCAATATGATAACGTTTTAAATATAGGTTGCTTATTTAGCATTGGAAATTAATATTTAAGATATGTATTACAGCATCTTAAAAATAAAGGAATCTTTCAAGACAGTATTGCAACGATCGATAACCTACCGACAGAAAAGTCTATGTGGAAAAAAACTTTTTATGGTCTGCTCTCTGCTTTCTTACCAATGTTATGAGAATAGAAAAGTAATTGAACTCCTGAGAGTGCTTGTAATACATTTTTGGTAAGAATAACTTAAAAAAATTTAAAGAAAGTCATATCATACCTTTTCGTAGTATTTGATCTCATACTCGGTATTGTTGATGAATGGAAAAGATGGTTCCTGCCATGATAAGGTGATGCTTTTCTGATCTATTTTGTCAGCCCGGATGTCAGTGATAAGAGACAGTGCTAAAGAGAAAAAAAGAGAAGAAAATTAATCATGGGTTGCAGGAGAAAATGTAAGTAGCATGCATTTTTATATAGACATAGGTTGGAATTATAGCTGTATAGATTTATCCAACAGTACATATAAACTCATTTGATGTCATTGTTAATTTTGGGTTTACATTTTATTCAATCTTTTTTGAGTAGTAGGCCAATGACATGGAGTATGTCAAAATCACCTACTTACATGTAGAATACATTACGACAATGGTTATAGAGTCATAAGTCTATAACCAGTAGTAGTTAGTTGAGCTACAGGTATGTCTTACTTTGCCTTAACTCTTGGCTTATACCCAAGATAAGAGGGGTAAGTATGCCATAAAGAAAAAAGCCTGATTTTGATATACTTTGCCTATGCTTGCTTATATGATGTGACTGTACATGAGCACTCAACAGTGAATTGTGCGTCTGTCAAAAACTTTACTAGGTTGACACAATAATGAATTAAATTTGTGTCAATAGGTACATATTTGAAATTTATGAAAAAAAGGCTATGCTTAGACACATATGTAATATTTAAACCAGGGAGATCATGTTTAGGAAGCTATTATGCTAGAGCAAGCAAAAACATCATGATACCCCATAGAAAAAGTCCTATTTAGGTATCTAGCACAATCACAAAACATATTTGGATCACAAAAAAGCACAGTAAAACAATGATAAAAATACTCTGCTGTTAGATAGCAGTAAAAAAAAGAAGTGCTGATGAAAAATGTCAATAACAGGGTATTTAGTTAGTATACTTTTTGCAAAGAAAGTACGAAGCTGCTATACCACCATCAAGGTAACCCATATTAGAGCAGTCCTTAATCTGATGTATTTAAATCCTGATCATGTGTATAATACCTATGGATGCAGGATGCAGACAGGCCAGAGTCCAATATATACTGTGTGCAGAAGCGATTTCTTATGTGCATGGCTCACAAAGTAAGGGGTGAGGACACTCCCCTATTTTGCAGAGCAAGAAAACTAAATTGACAATAGTAAATGAGCCATGCACAAAGTGAACAGGTCTATAAGGCTGTGTTTACACCACCAAAAACTGAATCACAAAAAAGCACAGTAAAACAACATGTAAAAATACTCTGCTGTAAGGGTGCATTCATACATTGTGTATTTGCTGCGTATTTTGGACGCGAGTGCTGTTGCAGTTTTGTAGCAAAAACCAGGAGTGGAACAATCAGAGGAAAAGTCTAATAGATACAAGTGCTCCACTTCTGTATTTAATCACCCACTACTGGTTTTAATCAGTCACTCCTGGTTTTGGCTACAAAAACAGCAAGAGCACTCGTGTAAAAATATGCAGCAAATACGCAGCATGTGAACACACCCTAAATATAGTAGTAAAAAAGCAAGTGCTGATGAAAAATGTTAATAACAGGGTATTTAGTTAGTACATTTTTTGCAAAGAAAGTATGAAGCTGCTCTACCACCGTCAAGGTAACTCATATTAGAGCAGTCCCTACTCTGATGTATTTAAAACCTGATCATTTGTATAATACCTATAGATGCATGATGCAGACAGGCCAGAGTCCAATATGGACACGGTGCAGAAGTGGCTTCTTATGTGCATGGCTCACTAAGTAAGGGGTGGGGACACTCCCTTAACTTGCACAGCAAGGTCTCTAGTGCAATCACAAAAAATATTTGTCAGGGTACACAGGCTCACAGCAAAAAGACACAGTTTCAGATGGGTATACCCCTTAACTTCTAAAAACATTGAAAGGTGCAAGAAACTCACATATACTCAGTATGTGTACCCCTAATGAATCCTACAGTGTTCTCCCCAACTATGATATTCATATTATTTCCCGCATAGAGTAAGATGCCCTGGAAAAAGCTTTCACATTTAGTATAACACATGCACACTAATATACTGTAAATCGTAATTTCTACACTATAGTATGTTGATTCAACAGTGTACAGAGAAAATTATGATGCTTCCTCAGTGCTCCCAACAAAGTATTAGGGCCCCACAGTGTCCCAACACAGTATGAGTCTCCCACAGTGCCCTACACATATTTTCCTTAAGTCATAGGGCCACAACATAGTATGATGTCCCTATAGTGCCTAAAACACAATATAATGTTGCCCCATCATAGTGTTCCCCATTTATTATGCAGCAGCCCTGCCTCCAACACGATGTGCTTTTTACACAATATTATAACCCGAGCATGGCCCCCAACACAGTATGTGGCCACCCAACAGTGATCCCACATACAATATGATGATTGCAGTCATTTCCCCTAGTATGATCCCCTTATCCCCTGCATAGCTCACATAATATGATGGGTTCAAAGTCCTTTACAAACAATATAATGCCTCCATAGTCCCTTCACTCACAATGTGAATCACACACACACAGACACCCCTCACATAGTATGATGACTCCTCACACTCCACACATACTTTGATGGCCTCCCCTCCCCCACAGTAAGATGGCTCAACAGTCCCCAACAAAGGTTAACTAACCATTTAAAAAATCTACTGACCTGGTTTTATTCCCCTAATGCATTTTTCTAGTCTATGCTCTTTGCAATCTGAGGTTCAAAACAACAGGCACAATGTCATCATACCTGCAGTGCTCATAATCGAAATACTGGATGATTGGTCAAAAAGGTTTACACAACTCCCTGTTCCATTAATGTGTTCAACTGCATCTGAATATTGGGGATGCAGATACCATTAAAATGCAAATACCAGGAGAGATGGGGCAGTGCCATTTGGCACAGGCCTCCCAGTTCATGGAGTCCATAGCAACCAAATGGTCTGCTGGTATTGGCGGTATGCCACTGCTATGATGCATTGTTAATTCAAATCTAGAAAAGCTCATATAACCTCTATATTGTACTTTTTTCCTGTATTGAGATGAATAAAAGGTTGATTTGCATCCATTTAATGGTATTAAAGTGATCCTAAACCCAGAAACTGACCCCCCCTATCTTTAGACCTGTCCCTGCACCCCCTCTTATCATTTCTAGCCATACCTTTTGCAGAAAAAATCACTTTTGTAAGGTAAGAGAAAAGGTTATAATACTTTGACCTGTGTGAGTTCTCTCTTTCTGTGGAAGAAGAGATGGGCCTGTCTGCTGCTGCCTGGTAAATATGCACGCCCCTCTCTGCTTGTAAGAGCCTGGCCGCGTCATGAAAGGGCGGGGCTCCGGCATGCGCAATTTAGCCCCGCCCCTTTCATGACGCGGCCAGGGTCTTAGAAGCAGAGAGGGGCGTGCATAATTACCAGGCAGCAGCAGACAGGCCCATCTCCATCTCTAGGCCCAGGTCTAAAGATAAGGGGGGGTCAGTTTCTGGGTTTAGGATCACTTTAAAGAAAACCTGGTAGTAACTGTTAGAAACCTTTTCCTTTTTCTCAACCTGCTTTTTGACTCCTTTTAATGATTGACAGGTCACTCTTCTGTGTGACCTTTCCCCTTGCCAGAGATCTTTAGCAGAGAAGTGGGTCACAGAGAGGGGTGACCTGTCAATCAATGTATGAGGCGAGCAAAGGGAGGAGAAAGATGGAGAGAGGCTGGAGAGCTGTAAGTGCAGCCGAAGCCCCAGCTTTTGTGTGCTCAATTGTATAAATATTAACCAACTGATTACTAGAAAGCAGAGAAACAGATATACGGTATAATACAAAAGTATAGACATAATCCAAGTTTTAAATGCTTTAGATAGTTGCCTTTATTTAGGCTTTAAAATTCTGCTCACATGTTCCTTTTACAGCACCATCAATGAGTAGAGACTAGTGAGGACTCATTTGGAAAACATTTTAAACATTTGGAAAAGCGCAATAATATTTAGAGATTGGACGATATGTTAACTACAAATTAGTCTAACTGCACCAACACCTTTTAGCCATAATTACTTGGTCTATTGATTATATTTACATATAGGAAACATCTAGCTAATGCAGACACATTTTTGGTTATTGGTGGCATATATGATTCTTTTGGAATTCCTATCTAGGGCAAATCTAGAGGACAATTCTAAGAGCCGGAAGCATAATGTTTAAAAAAAGATTTGTGTTTATGGTCCAGATGTCTAAAGTATTTTGCTTTAGCTGCATCATGACTGACATTTATTACATTTGCAATCAGTAAAATACATCTCTTGGCAACTGATGTGTTTAGAAAAGACACGTCTAAAATGACTATGATTCCGAAAACATTGGCAAGTATTTCCTGTTCATAAGGGATTCTGTTTGTCTAGTCATAAAGACTCTCTCCAGAATGTTTGGTCTATTGAATAATTAAATGGCTATTTAATAACTCGAGATGTAAATTGCTCTGCTAAATAGGTGCTTGCAAAATGTCATGTATTAGGATAAGAAGGAAAAAGCTGTTAGTTTCACAATTTTATTAGAAGTAACACACAGACAGAATGGTGTTAAATGGTGCAATTTATCAAGTATATATGTCAGCACATGCAATATAGCAATATGTCTTTTATATCTACATATCTTTGCAATTATGTTATCTTTTGCATTCTATGGCTTATAAATTATGAAGCCATTTACACAAAAAGTAACTAGATGTCTCAAAAAGATCCACTTGTGTTTCATCTTTGCAATATGGTGGACCATTTCTAACATCATTTTGTTGATTTCTGCATTCCTAAAATGTCTCTACATGTCTTCTTATATGAATCCAATAATAGTAGGGTTAATAAACCATTGCTTCTGTCAGTGTGGTCCAGAAGCTCCAGCGAGAGGATACTTTATCAATCTCTGCAGCTTCTGGATAGAGCAGAGCCGGGACTACCGAGTGATGTCCTATGTTGGATTAGTTTGGACTTTGCACAGAATGTTTTTGGGGGTTAATAAAGGGGCGAAAGAGGATTTATATGCTTTTTATTTCAAACAATGGATTTTTTTCTGTGCTTGTGTTTATTTCTTTTATTTAAAGGTTAGTGATGGAGGGTCTCATAGAACTCCACCAATCAGTAACCGAAGGCTTGATGGCAGCTTTGATTTTTTGACAAATCACAGCTGTCATTAACTATATACCGTATATGCTCGCGTATAAGCGAGTTTTTCAGCCCAAAAATTGGCTGAAAAGTTCCCCCCTCGGCTTATACGCGAGTCACTACACGGGCGCCCCCCCCCCCATCGGTATACAGGCCCACCCCATCAGTATCCAGGGCCCCCCCATGCTCCGCAAACCTGTAAAGTAAGATGATTATACTTATCACTGTCCTGTCGCCGCCGTCCCCGCCGCTGCCATCGCGCTCCTCCGTCTTCATCCGTCTTCTTCCGGCTTCCTGTGGTCGGCGCAGGCAAAGACATCATTGTCTGCGCCGACCACAGGAAGCCGGAAGACGCTGGATGAAGACAAAGGAGCGCAATGGCAGCGGCGGGGATGGCGGCAACAGGACAGTGATAAGTATAATCATCTTACTTTACAGGTTTGCGGAGCATGGGGGGGGGGCCCTGGATACTGATGGACGGGGGGGGCGCCCTGTAGTGACTCGCGTATATGCCGAGGGGGGAACTTTTCAGCCCAATTTTTGGGCTGAAAAACTCGGCTTATACGCGAGTATATACGGTATATAGTTAATGACAGCTGTGATTTGTCAAAAATTTGAATTTGGAATCAATGGTTTTCCAGGTTTTCATTTAGGGGTGAGGAGCCATAAAGCTTTTCCAGAGCCTTTTTGCTACCAGTAATGTGAAAGCTCCCTAAATTTCTGTTAACATATTAGACACCTAAGTGGGGACTTTTTTTTCTTGTGGCTTGAATAGAAGCTTTTATTGGTGGCATTTTGGGATACAGAACATTTTGGATCAGGTCACGTTTATCATGTGCTCTACACTGTGCATTTACATTAGGTTTTTATCTAAATCTACAAAACATGTGATTTAGTGAAACCCCTGATGGCTTCATTCCCTAATGATACAGCAGATTTACTTGGGACTTTGTGTGTCTTCTAGAGGTGGTCAAGCGCACTTTTATGCACTTCAAAAAGATGGGCATGACCTGATCATAGGTGACTTCTTATTACTCATTATTGTGAATCCTCTATGAGAATCATGCATTTCAGAAATTTACATGTAAACCCCGATATAAGCGCTTAGGTAGAGCACAGGATAAATGTGAGCTAAGCATTACGGTGATCTTTGGGAGGCAGAATGAACAAATCAATAGCAGGTCAAGGAATTTTGTTACTTTATTTTCCATGTGGCATAAGTGATTTGGTGAGTTTATTCTTGGCATGACTGTGATTGCACCTATAACAGATTTATATAGTTTTTTCAGTTTGGCGTCTATCAAATACTAAAAAAGTCTTTTTTACACAAAAAAGAAGCAAAAAAGTTGTTGTCAAGTGTGAGCGCTGGGAGCTGCAACCACAAGAGGAACTATGGAATTTGGTTAAACAAACCTTTTTATTACTAAATTGCCACGACGTATTTCAGCAATGGTCTGCTGCCTTTATCAGATGATTTACATGACAATGAGATTGAAGACACAATATATAAGGGTGTAAACTCAATGGGAGGTACTTATTCCCTGAGGGAGGGGCCTGAGTGCCCTGAAACCCGTAGCAATTAAAATCACAATCATTATAATGTTTATTATAAGTATCATTTGTTTCGCATGGTAGCACGGTCGAAGTTCCATTTCCCTCTTTGAATTACATTTGCATTTCACCATGTGGAAGACTCCTGCAGACCGTCACCACCAGGTTATCGAGGTGATATCAAGGGCTTTTGAAGTGGTTGTGACTCTCACAACCATAAAAGGTGAGCCAAATACACTCACGTCTTCATTTTAACTTTAGCGGGTAAACCCTATATAACGCTGTTTTCTTTTCCAGTTTTCTGAAGGCCACAATTCCTGACACCCCAAAACGTCATTGTTTGACCTCCGGGTGCTATGTCAACCATTGGCTCCCCTTGATTTCATCATGAAGCTGCTGATAAAGGTCAGAGAGGGAGCGGACACCCTCTCACAACCTTCTAACTTCCATGGTTGCTATCGATTACAACATCTAGATGGTTAAACAGCCATGGATGATTTGCACACCAGCCCTGGATGTTACTGCAGGAGCTCGACTATAATCTTTGTCGAGCTCCTGCAGTGGTCTTGCAGAGAAGTGCTGATATGCAGAAATTTTCTACATGATCATAATGTGACTTGTCAGACAGATTGACTAACCAATTACAGCGATCTGAGTATGGGGTCCGCCGGCATGGATTCCCGCACCTCTTTCCCTGCTGCACAGCTGTCAGTTACACCTGTAACTCCAAATTCCTGTTACTCCTATTTACACGCAGTGATAGTTCAAAGCCATGAAAGACATAGCCCATAATAATGCAGAAATTGACTCCTGCTCATGACATGCTATGTCCGTCATTGGTCATAAAGGGGTTAAAGCAGATCATAGCTTTAGGTTTATTCAATAAAACATCAAACTAAGAAAAGTGTGCTGGGATTTTTTTCAAATTGATGGCAATCTCCATTGACTTGATTCACTTTTAAAGGGATACATGTAAGGTTTTTCTGCACTACATTTGCCAAATCAGAAACTAAGATCAAACTTCCAAATGTGAAAAGTCTAAAACAAAACAAGGCCAAGGGAACAGCAATCCACTAAAACCATCGTTGTGCCAAGCTTGAGACAAAAATAGTGGGACATATTTCATTACAATATGGTACATTTCCCAATTTGTTTAACTTTGTTGAAACAACGAGAAGAGCTTCAATCAAGTCTAGTCGTGTAATGTCTTTTTATACACATTATTAAAAAATCAATTCTATTATTCTTAATTTTGCTAAAAGTCCAATTCTAATTCCACTAAAATATCCTTTATTTCTGTAATGTCAGAGTGAGATCCACATTCTTAACTGCCAATGTATAGAGAAATATGAATAGACACCTCACAGTTCAATACCAAGTCATTAATTTCACAAATACACCACTAGATATATCATTTAGCTGAATCATTTAGGCCCCTTTCACATCTAAGGCTGGGCTGCGTTTTGCTTCATTTGCGTTTCTATGTGTTTCTGCTGCTAAAAACACATCAAAACGCAGGCATTTTTGCCCTCATTGAATTCAATGGAAAACGCATTGAAAACACATGCAAAAAAATGCAAAAGACGCAGCAGCCCACATTTTTGGCTGTGTTTGCAAAAACGCACAGGCATTTTTGCATGTGTTTTCAATGCATTTTCCATTTAAAACACATAGAAACGCAAATGAAGCAAAACACAGCCCAGCTTTAGATGTGAAAGGGGCCTTAGGCGGCCGTCACACGCTTCTATATCGAGAGCGATATTGTTAGCGATCACGTGCACGCGCGATCGCTAACAATATCGTTCACATCGCTGGTGAGCTGTCACACAGACAGACTCACCAGCGAAGTGGAGCAGCGAGATCACTGGTAACTATGGTACACATCGGGTTACTAGGCGCCGCGCGGCGCTTAGTAACCCGACGTTTACCATAGATACCATCTCCCCAGCATAGGCTCTGCCGCTGGGAGATTGTTCATCGTGGTGTCACACACCACGATGATGCAGATTGATCAAGCGTTTATCACTTGATATGAGCTCCGGCTCACAAATCTGCGATCTAACGATCAAGCGATTTTACATTGTAAAATCGCTTGATTACACGCAGCGATGCACAAACGATATCGCTTAAGCGATCAAAAAGCAGATCGCTTAAGGGTGCTTTCACATCTGCGTTTTTCGTAATTCGCGGCAGATGCGGTGAAAAAACCGCATCTGCCGCGTTTACCGCATAACCGTTCCACTTGCGGCGCGGTTGCGGTTTTTTCTATGCATAGTATAGGCATACTTGCGGCAGGTGCGGCAAGTGCGGTTTTGCACTTGCGGCAGGTGCGGCCGCGAAAAAAACCGCAGCTTACTGCGGTTTTTTTCGCGGCCGCACCTGCCGCAAGTGCAAAACCGCACTTGCCGCACCTGCCGCAAGTATGCCTATACTTTGCATAGAAAAAACCGCAACCGCGCCGCAAGTGGAACGGTTATGCGGTAAACGCGGCAGATGCAGTTTTTTCACCGCATCTGCCGCGAATTACGAAAAACGCAGATGTGAAAGCACCCTAAGCGATATCGTGCATTAAATTGAAGTGTGTGACGGCCGCCTTAGTTTCATTGTTTACTGAGCCAGTTCATTGATGTTCTAGAACTAAAAAACTTGCAGTTGGTCTATGCCAACCCACTTCTCTAGAAAACCACCTGATTATTTCCAATGATTTTCTCTTAGAGCCCCATTACATGTAGCAATGCTCCAGCAATAATGACAACGATATGACCTGGTAGGGATTGCTGATGCATCGCTATGTGGTCGCTGGTGAGATGTAAAACAGTCAGATCTCACCAGTGACGCAGCAATGATACGGAATGATATGGCGGTCGTTGGGAACCTGTCTTTCTCGGGCATAGTATTGAGATCATTGGTCGTTGTCCCTGTCAAACACAGCAATGCATGCTGCCCAGCGGGAGTGCGATGAACAAAAAATGGTCCAGAACGGTTTTTAACGATCAGCGATCTCACAGCTGGGGCCTGATCGCTGATGTGTGTCACACATAGCGAAATAGCTGGAGTGGTCGCTGTTATGTCAAAAAATCTGTGACGTTGCAGCACTATTGCTAGCGATATCATTTTGTGTGAAGTTCCCCTAAAGGCCCAGTTACACACATAGATAATTGTGCAGAGATTGCTTGCAGATCTCTGGTTGAAGTGGACACATTGTTACATTTGTACACGGCCACAAAATGGAACAATGTGTCCATGATTTCACTGCAACCAGAGATCTGCAAACAATCTCTGCACAATTATCTGTGTGTGTAACTGGGCCTTTAGACCTTGCTAGATAATAGCACAATGACACCTTTCAATCATGGGTTTTCTAAGCACATAGTAAGCAGCCTATTATGTACAATCTCCACAGGTCTCTTGTCAGTTACCCCAGCATCAAAGTTGTTACATATTTCTTCTGGTGAACAAACTGTTTTGGCCTCCAGCCGATTTATGCCTTCTCATAGTCAAGCAACTCCAGCTTCTTGCTCATCTATGTAATTCTTATGGAAAAGCCATGTTCAATCAATTAAAATATTCAAGCAAAAGTCTACTAGACTCACATCTAATACATACCATCTACATTAAGCATCTTAAAGGGAACCTGTCACCTGGAACTAAGCCCCTACACTATCACTACCTGTCCCTGCACCTTCCTAGCTGCTCCCTATCTATCCCTCTCTGAGCTAAATCCGCCCTATAAAACTGCAGAAAAATAACTTATAACTTACAGCAGTCCCTGAGGCTGGGGACTGAGAAGGCGGCGCCAGGCTCCATTCAGCCCCTCCTCCATGCAGCAGCACACGCCCCACTGGGCGGCATTATTCTTTCTTCATCGCCGCCTCCTCCATTTGGAATCTCCCACCCGCTTTACACCTATCATGTTGTGGTGATGCGACCTCGATGTGTCCCCTGACCGAGACACAGCATATGGGAGATTGTATCTTCTGCTCGGTAGCAGCACACACAGGGTGAGCTGCTACTGGAGCTAAGTGCTGATTGAAATCACTGAACCCCAGGTGTGCGGGTGAATAGGAGATGATATGTGCTGCCCTGGGCTGTGGGGAGGGGGTGGAGTGTGTCAGGACAGCAGCAGGAGCTGCTGGGATTGTATGAGGTTCTACTCGGCTGTGCCCGGTGTAACAGGCCAGACTAACCCCCCCCCGACCAGAATATACTCGGGGTTAAAGTGGCCTAGGCCAGATTGTACCCCTCCGTATACCACAGCAGCTGTAGATCAGGGCTCCAAGCAACACATGGCGGCCCGAGGCAGCAGAAAGTGGCCCCAGGCAGCAGAAAGTGGCCCTACGCAACATACAGGGGCCCCAGGCAGTGCTAGGGGCCCCAGGCAGTGCTAGGGGCCCCAGGCAGTGCTAGGGGCCCCAGGCAGCACAAAGTGGCCCCAAGCAACATACAGGGGCCCCAGGCAGTACTAGGGGCCACAAGCTACACACAGGATCCCAGGCTACACACAGGGGCCCCATGCAGCATACAAGGACCCCAGGCAGTGCACGGGGCCCCAGGCAGTGCACGGGGCCCCAGGCAGTGCACGGGGCCCCAGGCAGTGCTCGGGGCCCCAGGCAGTGCTCGGGGCCCCAGGCAACATACAGGGGCCCCAGGCAGTACTAGCGGCCACAAGCTACACACAGGATCCCAGGCTACACACAGGGGCCCCATGCAGCATGCACGGTGCCCCAGGCAGCACAAAGTGGCCCCAGGCAACATACAGGGGCCCCAGGCAGTACCAGGGGCCCCAGGCTACACACAGGGGCCCCAGGCAGCACAAAGTGACCACAGGCAATATACAGGGGCCCCAGGCAGTGGGCCACCCGGGGCCCCTGTGTGCTGCCTGGGGCCCCTGTGTGCTGCCTCTGGCCCCCATGCGCTGCCTGGGACGCCTTTGTACTGCCTGGAGCCCTTGTATGCTGCATGGGGCCCCTGTATGTAGCCTGGGACCCTGTGTGTAGCCTGGGGCCCCTAGTACTGCCTGGGGCCCCTGTATGTTGCCTGGGGCCACTTTGTGCTGCCTGGGGCCCCGTGCACTACCTAGGGCCCCGTGCACTCCCTGGGGCCCCGTGCACTGCCTGGGGCCCTTGTATGCTGCATGGGGCCCCTGTGTGTAGCCTGGGATCCTGTGTGTAGCTTGTGGCCCTAGTACTGCCTGGGGCCCCTGTATGTTGCCTGGGGCCACTTTGTGCTGCCTCGGGCCCCCATGTGTTGCTTGGAGCCCTGATCTACAGCTGCTGTGGTATACGGAGGGGTATAATCTGGCCTAGGCCACTTTAACCCCGAGTATATTCTGGTCAGGGGGGGTTAGTCTGGCCTGTTACACCGGGGTACAGCCGAGTAGAACCTCATACAATCCCAGCAGCTCCTGCTGCTGTCCTGACACACTCCACCCCCTCCCCACAGCCCAGGGCAGCTCATATCATCTCCTATTCACCCGCACACCTGGGGGTCAGTGATTTCAATCAGCACTTAGCTCCAGTAGCAGCTCACCCTGTGTGTGCTGCTACCAAGCAGAAGATACAATCTCCCATATGCTGTGTCTCAGTCAGGGGACACATCGAGGTCGCATCACCACAACATGATACGTGTAAAGCACAGATTCCAAATGGAGGAGGCGGCGATGAAGAAAGAATAACACCGCCCAGTGGGGCGTGTGCTGCTGCATGGAGGAGGGGCTGAATGGAGCCTGGCGCCGCCTTCTCAGTCCCCAGCCTCAGGGACTGCTGTAAGTTATAAGTTATTTTTCTGCAGTTTTATAGGGCGGATTTAGCTCAGAGAGGGATAGATAGGGAGCAGCTAGGAAGGTGCAGGGACAGGTAGTGATAGTGTAGGGGCTTAGATCCAGGTGACAGGTTCCCTTTAACACTAAACCAGTTAATTTTATTAATTTCACTCTGCTCCCCCAATCAGCATTGTTTCACAGCTTTTAAGCATCATAAAGCACATGCCAACATCAAAATCAAGCTCTTCCTATGTCAACACAGACACTGGCATCACTTCCTATTAGTTAACCTCTGAGAAAAATAAATTTTCACTGCTAGCTACCATGATATTGTGTTGAAGCACAGTACTAAGCTCTGTCAGAGACTCAAATTATACAGTAAATGCATAACACTACATATCATATATAGATACTAAGAATTTACATATAATATGCAAAACAATATCAACTGACTATTTAAACAGTCAACAGATTTGTGAAGTCAGGTGAAAACAGGTGGCAGGTTCACTTTAAATGTACATATAATACAGTTAATGTGGCACCCCTGCATGGATTGCCACTGGACCCACCAGTGCGGGGAAGTATGTACACCTTGGCACACACAGCATACAACACCTTCCACCTCAGGCCTGATGTGGGAGCTCTACTTGCTGCCTTAGGCAAGATCCCCTATAAAGATCCAGGTCTGAGGGAGAAGTCAGGTCAGTCAAGCCAGAAGGTCAGTCAGTCAAGAGAGTTAAGTACAGAAGAAGGAACTAGAAGGCGCTGGTTGCTGGGACCAAGCCAGGCCCAGAACCAGGAAAGACTGATCTGAGCTGTGCAACGCTCTAGGGTGAGAAACGGAGGCCAGTGGGAGAGTTAGGAAGAAGAAGGGTACATATCTAGTTACCCTTAGAGGCAACCTGGACACTGGAGTCTGTACCTGCTATATTTCTAGTTGTAGCAGAGAAATCCCGGACAGACCAGGAGGATTTAGTCCCCCTGAGCTCAGAAGAAAATAAAAGCTCCAGCTAGACCAGTTGAAGGATCAGGGTCCTAGAGAAAATAGGAATTCAAAGAGAAGGTCCTTAATTTCACCTTTTGGAGCAGACTCCTGAGGAGAAAGAGCGGCAGATCAAGCTTCAGGCAGATCTCACCCCAACCATCACACACACTGGCAGAGGAGGCATTACAACTCCTCTAAGGTGGATGTCCCAAACTGCACCAGCCACCTGGTTACCCTCCTGGACCGTACCTGCCACCCGACATCAGTAAAAAGGTACTGAAACAGAGATTATTGTGTCTGTGCCTGATTACTAGATGCCGCCTGCAGCACCTACACAGAGCTGAAAACTACTTCTCCTCTCATCCACCCCACTGCCCTGAGGTAAAGCTCCACCTGTGGGGAGCAGTACTATCACTGCTGTGTCACTATCACCTCAGCAGCCGGCTGCAGCGCTGGTAACCACATTACCAGGTACCACAGGTGGCATCACGTGTAATCCCCACATCACCAACCCCCCCATCAGCCATTGAGTGCCCAGGGCACAGAACCGAGACCCGACCAGGACCTGACATGTCTATTGGCTAGTAGGGCAAACAATCTTTCTGGGAATATTCTCTCATAGAAGGTTTTTTAATAGGGATGAGCGAGTACTGAATTAATCGGACTCGCAAGTTCGAACGAGTTCAAGACCTGGCAATCTGGCCAATCAGGTGGCTGATAGCGATCAAATGGTTTGTGATGTCCGGCCATCTGATTGGCCAGATTGCTCCCAGCCATCTGATTGACTATCAGACTGGCAGGTCCTTGCTGCACACGGAGGTGAGGTTTTCCGGTCCCGATGCAGGCGTCGGAAGTTGAGTATGATGTTTTTTTTATTTTTTAACAACTTTTCTTCACTTTTAGTGTACTTTCGCAGTGTATATATAGATATACTGCGAAAGTAAAAGGACTACTCGCTTCTCCCGAGTAATCACAAGAGACTCGGCGAGTAGCGAGTAGCCGAATATCGTTACTATTCGGCGAGTACCGAATAGTAACGATTATACTCATCCCTATTTTTTAACGAATTAGAGATCTTTCTTTCATCTAAAGAAACCAAATATGCAAAGGCCAGCTTGGCAACAATGGACAATTACCATGGCCAGTTTGGTGTGTTGTTGGTCATCTAAATTAATCATTATTTGGTACATTTCAACTGATGAAGTTTTCTTTTTTAAATTCTAACAAGTAGGAGCCCCTTTCGTACAAAGTAGACAACACAATTTATTGGTTTAATACAATATAATGAAAATGTATTTAATCTTTCTTACTGGTATTGTACTATACTGTATAACCATACTTAGGACTGAATGATTTGCAAAAGTGAAAACTAAAGCAAATTTGATGATCCAATGCATCTAATAGAAAAACTGTTGAGAATATTTTGGTTTTCTAATTAGTGACTAACGAAAAAAAATATAAAAGTAATTAAGTGTCTTGCAGCACACGCATAGTCAGACAATTGCAAATCGCTTTCTATACATAAATCAGTAAGGGATTTAACAGAATGATGTCACAAACTTCATAATCATGATACATATTTTTTGTAAGCAATCACCATATTCACTGCAAAGTGTACTGGTGTACAACACATTGAGTGCCGGACCTTGGATCAATAAATTTAAGACTGTAAAGGGGTCACCTTGAGCTCGGCCTTAAACTTAGCAGCTGATTAGCAGCAAGCTATGCGCTGCTGTGGAATGCAGCCCCATATCAGCCCACTGTTTATCTTAGCAGCGGTCAACAACAAGCTGCATGACGTGTGCTTTAGCAGAGTGCACAGGAAAATGCTGTCTGCAGTGTTTGACCAGTGTCTGCTGGCTCAAACAACAAATCACATAGGCACAGAAGATAATGAGCGGCCTGAAAGAGATGCAGCACCACTTCACAGCAGGAATGGTATAAGTATATTATGTTTATTAACTGTTTGCTTGCTCTAACAGTGCAACCCCGGTCCCAAACACTACATACCCCAACTGGTTTGTCCATTACTATTGGCATGACTTTTTACATGTGTAAAATGTGTAAATTTATTATAACGTTCACCAGTTTATTAAAATAATGTTGTAAAGTAAACAAGCGTTAAGCTGGCATAAGAAAGAAGATGCTTCCTGGAAACACGCCGGCTCAGTGGTTAGCACTGTTTCCTTGCATCATTGGAATTCTGGGTTCAAATCCCACCACAGTCAACACCTGCAAGGAGTTTGAATGTTATTGTTGTGTTTCTGTTGGTTACCTTATGATATTTCAGTTTCCTCTCACATTAGAAATTTACATATTGAGCCCCATTTGGGCAGTGATGATGATGTCTGTTACTCAGTATGGAAATTAATGGTAATAAATAATTTCAAGCAAGTTGAACCAAACCCATATCTAAAGCATATCCACTACCTATGTTTGAGGGAAGAGGGAATAATACTTATTAATAATAAAGAGGAAATAATAATTAATAAATCTTTTCAATTGAAAACTGGAATGTGATCGTTTGCTGTTAGCAACACTAGTGTTCCTTACTTTACTACCTGTACTCTACTCTGATACGTTCTTCAAGAGAAAGTCAATGTAATTGAGCTCTTTAATATTCATCACTCTCACTTACCGTACTTTTCCTTGCTCTACATAGCAATGTGCTTCCCATTATTACTTCTTCTCATTTGAAGAGCTTAAAGTGTTTTATGGAGCACATATCAGCTCTATATGAAGTGGAATATACCGAGTATGAAAACTTATCTTGGGGAAGGATTAATAAATTACATCTAATTTAAAGGAGTTTTACTTATTACAAATTATTAAATTTAAAATCCAATTATGTTTACTGGCTTTTGAGAATAAGCTAAGGTATACATATTTAAGGAAAAACACTCTAACCATTGTAATCAGCACTATTCACCAGTTTTTCTATCTGCAGACTCTTTGATTTTTCTCTGAGGTAATGGATGGAGTTTAAGTTTGATGATAACTTTTATATACCACAAACGGTGTGAGAGATTCATGATCTCCTATCTACATGTAGCACATGATAAGAATCAGCAGCATACTGGATATTATACAGCAGCAGATACAAGTGAACCTTTTGAAGTTCGGGTTTGGTTTGAACAGGCATATGTTCGCCGAACTTCCAAGCCCCATTCATATCAAAGGGAAGCAAAATCAAGGGCATAGAAAACACCTTCATTGCCGTCCAAAAGCTACCAAACTCAACTCAAATCGTTTTACAGTGGAGCCCCGCTGTTTTGGCCCAGACATTATCTTTCTTCACTATTACTTGGTAAGCTTCAGTGTCGCTGTCACCATGCTTCTAGACCCCCTCATGAACTTAAGACATATTGACTGCTTTTCCCCTGATTGGTTAAAGACATACTTTACCCTCTCTGGCAGTGTCTGTAATTGGTTGCCAGTATGGCAACCAAACTGACGTCAGATTCTCATAAAAATAAACAATTGAAAACATTGTCATGTGGTGCCCCATAAACTTTGATAACAGCCAAGATAAAGCCATCAACCGAGGTCTGAAGGCTGCAATCATCTGTTGTACCCTAGCTGTTAAAAAAAAAAGAGAGGGTATACCACGGATTTTTTCTTATTAATTATCTTTTTTAATACTGCAACATGAAAGTCTTCCATTACACCCAAAGCACCCCTCCAAGTAAAAGGATGTAAAAAATAATTAGAAAACACCCCCAAAAATAATGAAATCCAAATAAATGTTGAAGTAGTCACAGCATAAGGGGGAAAGATTAGTAACTGCACCCCCTTATGGTTGGACACCAGGCACTGCACGGCTCCTGGCAGTGTGACAAGCTGTTACTTCCCTGAGGTTTTCTCAGGTTACACAACAGGTATCACACAACAGGGAATCCCGCTGTGTGACCTGAGATTACCTAAGTGACATCAGTGCTCCTGACGCAAGCTGTCTTGTGAGAGCTGCAATATCCAGTAGTATATCTCACCGCTATCATGAGACAGCGCGTGTGAGGAGCCGTGACGTCAGGGAGTTCAAACTTACGGGATAGCCCCTATATGACCCCTTGAGTCTGAACTGCAGTAATGTTTGTCATGTGACCACTTGTCACACTCTCAAGTGTGCCTTCTCTCACAGCATATGGGGGATGCTTTCTGTGAAAGTGACCCCACAATAATGTTGAAAGGTCCCGTGCACAGTCCATTATGTGATGCTTCTTTTGAAGCAGATTTTGAGAGCAAAGTCTATAAGAGTTCAGAAGTGCTTGGGCCTATGTGTTTTTTTTCCATGCTGAATTGTTGCATATATAGGGGCAGAAAAAAGAAATCTAAGGCTAGGGTCACAACAGCGTTTTCCCAGCTTTGAGCGGACCTCCACTAAATACTTAGTTTTTTTCTCTGTAGCATAGAGCCATCATTCCCACTGCTTCCGGGTGACGGAGGTCCTGCTTACCCGATTTTGATCGTGGTAACCAGCTACACATAAGGCTGCCTAATGTCCACTTTGCAGCGTTTCCCTGTCCACTCGGCTTAAGCGGACACTAGGCAGTCGTATGTGTAGCTGGTTACCAAATCAACATCGGGTAACCAGGGCCTGCGTCACCCAGAAGCGGCGGGGATGACGGCTCTCCGCTGCAGAGAAAAAGACTAAGTATTTAGCGCAGGTCCGTTAAAAGCTGGGAAAACGCTGGTGTGACCCTTGCCTAAACCACATGTACCAAGAAAATAAAAGCAAAGTTTGGCACGTCATATCTGACCTGTCATAGATTTTGCTGGCCTCAGGATAGACATGCAGATTTTGATGCACATTCTTTAATCTGCCAGTATCTGTAGGGCAGTATCAAAGCACCTCTTTGCAGAAACAGTCCAGCACACAAGGAGTGAAATGAAAAAAACTTTACTGTAGCAACTTTGAAAAAAGGCCATGTTAAAACATGATGTAATTTTTAACCTTTATCAGACCCAAACAGTAATAATTTTAACATGAGCACTTAGCAGAGACTATAATAATTCTCAAAGACACATGTATCAATATATACAGTATATATAAGTAAATTATCACAGGAATGAGCAGACTCCATTACAATGGTTCAAAGTCCATTAAGGGCACAGTACGTAAAGGGCTTTACGGTGTAACCCAAAGGCTGCAGTCCCCCTAATCCAGCAGGTGGAAGTGACACTGATGCTAAACAGGCGGGGCGGCCGGAGGGCCCGTGGAGGGTATAGGCCCAATACAACCCAAACGGCCGAAGGGGAAACCATCGAGGACGATATCCACGCTACTAACAGATTCACCTAATAATGACAACAACGAGGAATCGTTACAAGCTACACATACAGGTACCTTACAGATCATTAATTTGTCTGACCGTATACTTACTCCAGACGAGACATCAGTCCTACAAAGGGGATTAACATTTTCCCCAGAACATAGGCCTGACAAATTTACCATCATAAAAGATGTTTTCCTGTTTTGCCGTAAACTTGTACTTTCTGCTATCCATAGAAATCCTGCGATATTGGAGAATCCTGCATTCATTGAGCAAAGGACACTGCAAGACATGTTGGACCTACTTGAGGAAGAGGTTTCGGATACAGGTAGGCGTCTTTGCCCCTTGAGGAATAAGTCCTCCACTGCACCACCTTTATCCCTGTTCCCCTCGGTCCAAACCTTTTTCGATTTAGTAAAAAGGGACATCTCACAATTGCCGGACCAACATGGTTGGGGTGGTAACCTCAGTACCAAGGAAAGAAAAGCACTTCTTGAATTAAAAAATGATTCCACCATCATTATCAAAGAGGCGGACAAGGGAGGGAACGTAGTCATTTGGCCATGGGAGATGTATGTGGAGGAAGCTAGGAGACAACTGAGTGACAGCAAATTCTATTCTAAGCTACCCTCGGATCCCACAGCCTTTTTCCAAAGAAAATTTGCAGGGCTATTAGATGCAGGATTAAGGTGTGGGACCATTACTAAAAGAGAGAAGGACTTTTTATGGATTGCAGAACCTGTTATACCTACTCTGTATCTTCTTCCCAAGGTCCACAAAAGCCTTGTCCAACCGCTAGGGAGACCAATCGTTTCTTGTATTGGAAGCATCTGCGAGAAGGCTGGTTCCTATATAGATTATTATCTACAGCCCATGGTACAAGAATTGACCTCGTATATCCAGGACTCCACGGACTTCATCAAAAAAACACAGACACTTCGGATTCCTACAGGTAACTTGATTGTTACATGCGATGTGGAATCGCTTTATACTAACATCGCACACGATCATGGAATAGAAGCGGTTACTTACTTTTTGGACAAAAAAACAAACACCGACCGGCTTCATGATTCTTTCCTCATAGATCTGCTTGGCTTCTTATTGTCACACAGTTACTTCACATTTGATAGAAGTTACTGCAAACAGATCTCTGGAGTGGCTATGGCCAAGTGTCACCACTTCGCAAATTTTTTGGGCTGGTGGGAGGAGCGAATTGTTTACAAAATGCCGACTTATAGATCACATGTCCAAGGGTGGTATAGGTATATTGATGACGTCGTGTTTCTATGGAGTGGAGATGAAGAATCATGTAGATCCTTTTTGGATGAATTGAATTCTAATTCGTTAAACATTTTTTTAACCTTTGATTCATCTCCTATAGAAGCCACTTTCTTGGACCTAAGAATTACGATCAGAGACAAACGGCTGTATACAAATCTTTATAGGAAACCTACGGAAACGAACAGTCTCTTGCACTATACAAGTTTCCATCCCAATCATGTGAAGAGAAGCGTACTGATAGGCCAATTCCTGAGAGTTCAGCGGAATTGTGCGGATGATGTTGACTTTCAGACCCAATCACGAGCCTTAACCGAGAGATTCTCTGCTCGACAATATCCCAAACGTATCATTTCCAATGCTTTTAGGAGAGCCAAGTCAAGCACACAGGAGGCTTTATTACAACATCGTATCAAACCTTTGGACAACACACCAAGAATCATCATGGACCACCATAATCAGTGGGACAAGGTTAGTAATATCCTACAAAATCATTGGGATATCTTGTCTATGGACCCTAAGATTGGATCAGATATTGGGATGAGACCGATGATAACAGCAAGACGGGCACCGACCTTGAGAGACACATTGGTACGGAGCCATTTCAGGAGACCCACTTATAATCTGGGACGTGGTTTTAGACTAAAAGGGTCATTTCCGTGCGGCTCCTGCAGTGTATGCCCTCTCATGAATCCAACTAGAGATAGTTTTGTGAATCCAGGGGACAACAAGATACATCGGTTAAAACACTACATCAATTGCGAAACAAAATTTGTTGTTTATGCAATTACATGTCCCTGTAACAAAGTGTACGTTGGGATGACTGGGCAGGAATTGCGGAAGCGCATACAGAAACATGTATCGACTATCCAGTTGCCTGCGGACCTTCTGGATAAAGGAATCACATTAACTTCTGTGGCTTCTCATTACCTGTTACATCACCAGGGTCGGTCAACGGGTAGCAGATTAGTCGGATTAGAGAGGCTCACAGGTAACATTAGGGGAGTAGATAGGAGGAAACCCCTTTTGAGACTTGAGTCGAGGTGGATTTATACCCTCAATTCGAATTCCCCTGAGGGAATCAATGAGGAACTCCTCTTCTCCGGTTTCTTGGGGGTATAAAGACATGTGATATTATTAATGTAATCTTAATCCTAATCTTTTTCTCCTTTTTACCATCCTTTAGTCATTATTCCACTACTTTTTTTCTATTCAGATTATGGATTTGACAGTCATCCTCTCATCCGCACGGATCTGTTGTTTGACTCTAAAGATCATCTTTATATCAGCAATCCTTGCCTTTTGGATGTGGGAGACTCGTTTTCGCTCGTTGGAATATGCCTACCATCAAGGAAATTGATCTATTTGAACTTGGAATTATGTTCTCTCATGTTTTTATACTCTTCTGTTTTCGCCTATTTTTTTGATTTCTCTATATTTTGATGTACATATGGTCCTAATAATTTATAACAACCTTGGTAGGGAGGTCTATTTGACATTTGGGTACCACCAGCCCAAATTTTGGATTGCCTTGTGTGATTCTCCAAGTGTATAATCTTTGATTTTTTGATTTTTTGATAAATCACAATACCCATAAATTCCTTGAATATTGATGACTTTTTGCCATATATCGTTCCTTGCTTGGGTCATGTGTGCGGTTCTTTTTCCACAGGTATATATATTCTTTTCTTTGTTTTTTTCAAGATTCTCGTACATTAAATATTCTGTAGCATCAAAGATCTGTGCTAATTCTACTTATATTTGGTGGGATGTTTGGATATACCATACGGGAGGGGATTTTTGGTTTAAGTTTCTTGGAGGTATGTGTTTTCCCTTCTAGACTATTCTGTCTTTACGGATGAAAACTCTTGATTGTAAATCCATAATTATGGTACTAAATCAATAACATAATAATAACGTAGGGGTTGATTATAATTTTAACTATAATACAGACCTGTTGGCGGACCTTCGAAACAACTCCTTGTCCCGATGACACGCCGGGTCAGTTATTGACCCATATGAATAATGTATAGATTTCTTGACAGCGGCAAAATATAATTCTGGGCCTCTCTGATTATAAATACATCTATATCCCTTGTTCGGGTTATCCTCAATTTTGGTTCTCATATTAAACCTGCAGGAGACTCACCAATCCCTACCCACATATTGGTACTATGGTTGGCCCCCTCCCTAGGTGGCTGGCGGAGATGATCTGTCTCTTCGGGTGAGCTTACACTGTAACCACCGAGGGGTTTTCCATCCCTACCATCTTTGCCCCCTGGGGGTGGCAATATATGCCTGTACCCCAAGCTTCTCCACACTTGGCATTCCTTACGCCATTTCATGGCACAATACAAGCACTTCAGACAGATGTCTGATCTGAGTTCAGTAGGGGTCTTGTGACACATATACAATTGATTTGTTTGTGGCCAGAAGCATGTTTTTAGACGATTGTCTTCCATGCTTTTTGGATCAAATAATATACCTGTGTTTAGGATTGTGCATATCCCTTATATGATTGATCACCATGACATTAGGTGTTTTTTATAAAATTGATGTATCTTTCATTTCAATAATCAGTATATCTCCTACTCATTACAACGCACCTGGTCTTCTTCTATTATTCCTTTTATTATAAGTTTGCAAACAACTTGCTTGTATTAATCATGTGACCGCACACATGGCCCTTGCAGCTCCCGATACGTCATTTCCGGTTTCCATTTGGGAGCTATAGTAACACACAACGTGGCAGTAATAGCCACCTGATTGGTGCTAGTATTTAAGGGCGGAATGCCGGATGTGTAGCCACGCCTCCCTGACAAAGCCGCTTTACAGCGACGATGCGCGTGGGATTCGGTTCCCCTACTTTCTATTCACAATAGCCCTTGGCGCCGGACTCCCTGACACCATTCCAAGTACAGACCTGTTAGCTGGAACATTGTTACAGACTTTGGGCACGTGCGCACTAGGGACAAACAGGCTTGGGTAAGATAAGCTTTTTTTCTGGACCCCATTTTGGGATACAACTGCTCTTTACTAGGATTGTACCTGTTATTTTTGTCCACTTAGCTGGGTGCCTACTTTGAAATTGCTATATGTGTATGGTGTCAGTTGTTCTGATCCGCTGCCAAGGTGACTACATACAAGTCTGTTTTGTACTTATAGTTATGCACTTTTTCTGACCTCATGGATCATTAGACAACATTTTTGTCAGTTCCTTCTTTATGTGAACTTATATAAATTGTCTATGGAATGGCTTTGAATTTTTGTACTATAGATAATGTGCACTTTATTATGTATTGGAGGAAGACTTGATATGTGTATTTATTTCTGATATATGCAGGGTCCATCTTCTAATGGACTATGGTCTGTTGATGTTTTTAACTGTTTTAGATTTTTGTTGTTTGGTCCTTAAATAAAAGCTTTACTTATCTATATACATAATCACCAGTTTTGCGCTTCCGGCCACTGTGCCGCTATCACGCACAGTGCAAAACCCCTGTCACCGGACACCACCTAACCCCACCAATGCCCGCCGCCCCCCAGCCCCATGCTCAAGCTTCCCCGCCGCCAGGGCCGCACCATCCATTGGACAGTGTCAGCCCTGAGTCCCCAGTGGCAGCAGCCAGGGGGAGCGGCTTTACAAAAGGGGTCGGCGCCAGCATCAGCACCCGGCTTCCTCACACATGCCGGCCGCCCCAGTCTCCCCAGGTAAGATGCTGCCGGCGCTCTCTCATTGTAGGCTGCAGGGGCGGCGGGGCTGCAGCCTGCTATCACTTCCCCCCCGCGCCTCAACTAACGCACCAGCCGCCTCTATCATCTGCTCCACAACCCCCTCTATCATCTGCTTCCCGCTCAGCCCCCTGTATACTCTGCTCCCCGTACAGCCCCCTGTATACTCTGCTCCCTGCACAGCCCCCTGTATACTCTGCTCCCCGCACAGCCCCCTGTATACTCTGCTCCCCGCACAGCCCCCTGTATACTCTGCTCCCCGCATAGCCCCTGCATACTCTGCTCCCCGCACAGCCCCCTGTATACTCTGCTCCCCGCACAGCCCCCTGTATACTATGCTCCCCGCACACCCCCTGTATATTCTGCTCCCCGCACAGCCCCCTGTATACTCTGTTCCCCGCGCAGCCCCCTGTATACTCTGCTCCCCACACAGCCCTCTGTATACTCTGCTCCCCGCACAGCCCCCTGTATAGTCTGCTCCCCACACAGCCCCCTGTATACTCTGCTCCCCGCACAGCCCCCTGTATACTCTGCTCCCCACACAGCCCCCTGTATACTCTGCTCCCCGCACAGCCCCCTGTATACTCTGCTCCCCGCATAGCCCCCTGTATACTCTGCTCCCCGCACAGCCCTCTGTATACTCTGCTCCCCGCACAGCCCCCTGTATACTCTGCTCCCCCACAGCCCCCTGTATACTCTGCTCCCCCCACAGCCCCCTGTATACTCTGCTCCCCGCACAGCCCCCTGTATACTCTGCTCCCCGCACAGCCCCCTGTATACTCTGCTCCCCGCACAGCCCCCTGTATACTCTGCTCCCCGCACAGCCACCTGTATACTCTGCTCCCCGCACAGCCCCCTGTATACTCTGCTCCCCGCACAGCCCCCTGTATACTCTGCTCCCCAATGAGCCACCAGTATACTCTGCTCCCCACAGAGCCGCCTGTATACTCTGCTACCCACAGAGCCGCCTCTATACTCTGCTACCCACAGAGCCCCCTGTATACTCTGCTACCCACTGACCCGCCTGTATACACACAATTCATTTCACAGCGCTCCCGATGCAATTGCATCGGGCCTTTTTACTAGTTTTCATATATTCTGTGGGGGTGTGCTGCTATTTGATTTGTCAATTCTTTCTCTATGATCACTGATGCTAAACTTGGCAAAGGGAAAAATAAAATGAACAAAAAACAGGCTTTGCTCTTCTAAGAACCGAAAACAGTCCTTCTCAGGACAACATGCCAATTAAAGGACGGGTCAGCAACCGAACAACAGACCCTTTTTTTTAAAGAAGTCCTCTCTTATAAGAGTTAAATGGAACCTGTCAGCTTGTTCTACCCCCCTCTGCTATCAATATCTGTTCCTGCACCTTGGTAGCTGATCCCTAACTATCCGTCTCTGAGCTAAACGTGCCCTATAAAGTTTAAGAAAAATGATTTATAACTTACATAAGGTAAAAAATGTTTGTAACGTGTTAGCCAGTAGATAGAAAAATATTAGAATTTGGGAGTACTCAGTGGTTGATATCTTTTAATGGGTAACTGAAAAGATGGTAAGAAAAAGCAAAGCAAGCTTTCGAGACTCTATGACCCCTTCATCAGGCCAAAGATGACACAAATTCTGAAGACACACATATATACATATGCTGGGTAGGATGATGCAGTAAATACAACAGGTGACATAAAGCAGAAAATAGTAGTCAGCCTTGGGAGGGGGTGAGGAGCTGGGAAGGTAAAATCAAAGTTGCTTTTTCTTACCATCTTTTCAGTTAGCCATTCAGTTAGCTTTTTGAATGCTGCCTAAAATAAAGGTCACCATTCCACTTGGTACATTACTGCTGGACAGTCTCGAGGGGTTACAGGGGCTACTCTTCTAAGGGCATTTTCCATCACCACCTGCCCCAGCACACCCCATCATTGGCCTCTGCTGAAGAAGAGAGTGGTGGAATTAAGGGACAACCACCCCCTCCAGAAGAGATGGAAGGAACTTGGGTAACAGTGACAGGCCCTTCAGAATCGATTATCCCTGTGAGTTTGTGTACAGATGGCTATCTAACCAAAAGAGGCCTGGCCTCCTGCCAACAAAACATTCTCTCCAAGATGGTCTCCTGCTGCCAGTTTTTAAAATCATAAGAGGTGGCAACTCGACTTATGACAACCGTGAACCGCCCCTTGTTGCCCTTCACCTTCATGAACTACAGCTCTGAACTCAGGAAGCCTTTCCCGTAGGACTCAAAACTCAGTGAGGTGATGCAGGAAATGTCACTCAAGTTCAGAGCTGTAGCTCAACTTGGGTAACCTAGACTATGACATCACCCCACTCACAACGGTAGCTTAAAATCACTCAATTTCTGGTCCCACCATGACAGGACATCATAGAGGAATGTGGAGAGGTATGTGTGAGTAATAAGGATGGTATTGATAGATGTGTTTGTGTTTTTTAAATAAAATGTTTTTTTCTCTATTTGTTGTGTATTATTTACAATTTACTATAGATCAATAAAGGCCATGTCTAACATTAGACCAACATTAGAAATCTTAGTGCCAGCTGACAATATTGACTTGGAAGTAACCCCTTTATTACCCAGTCTGCCACTGAAACAGGGCAGCTGAAAGACTCCAGTACAGCTCCAGTAAATGGCAATATGATGAATACTTCATTTTCTGGCATGGCTACGAGCTGCAAATTGTGGCTGGGGTAGTGGCCAGAATACTTGGGCTTCCCCATGCTGAGGATTCCAGTCCCCAGCTGACTAGCTGTACCTAGCTGGCAACCAAAAATACAGCGAAACACCATGTTGTTGTTGTTTTAATTATTTCAAGAAATAATTAAAAAAGGCTCTCTTGTATTTTGATTACCAGCCAGGTAAAACTAGGCAGCTGGGGGATGGTGGCACCTTGTACCTGCCTGATGTACCTGTACTGGTGACCAAAAATACAAAAAAATCCCATCAGCGCAAAACAATGGACATATGCTATTTTTATCTGAATTGCTAACAGATAAGTGTAGAACATGTGGCTTTACACACTGCTGACCTTCTGCAGTAATAAAGGTTTGCTCTCCCCTCCAAAAAAAACAAAAAATAATAATAATAATAATAATAATAAAATAATAATAAAATAAAAAATAAAAAAATACCTAAAAAATATTAAGCTCTCTTACACTGATGTTTTAAGGACTTAGTAAGTTTCCTGGACATTACAGCTGATGGTACATCTGGCAATGTTTAAAAAATTCCCACCTTAAATGTGTCAAAAAACCTGCAAACTCCAGGAAGCTTTAAAAAATTAATTTAAAACTCCAAACAATTCTACAGCTTGATACGGCCTATTCCAGTGCCAGGACAATCACTTACAGGATATTATTGTTTGCACAATCTTGTTGCGTAGCTCCTCATTACTCCCTCCAAGGGGTAGGCTGCAGAAGGCACTTGACTTACAATTTCCATTCTCGATGCCAAAGGTAACACCTGAGCGTGTGATTATTGAAGCCTGACATATTTGAAGGAGAAATAAGAAAAAGAAAATTTTTCAGCTCACCACCAATTCATCTGGAATGTTGAATAAGACTAGTGACTAGCAAGGCAAAGACAGCTCCAATATTAATCATGCATATCTCACAGTTGTGCACTTCACCAAAATATGATATACATCTATGGCCATTTTCTTGAATTCTTAACCTCTTACGACCAGTTACAGCTTGAGAGTAAATGCATCCACACCCACAGAACATGGCTGTTGCTAAAGCTACAGCTCTTGCCCTGCTGCTCTGTCCCATCCTCCGTGGACATGTGATTCCAAACCCCCTTCCTTCATGAGTAAGCCATTGTGGGTCCAGGGGGAGTTGGGGGGCATCTGGGGATATAGATATATATATATATACCAGAAACACATACACCAGGATGTGTGACATATAAAACAGGATGGGAAACATGTAGACCAGGATGGGGAACATATTCAACAGAATGAGGGATCATATACACCAGGATGGGGGACACATACCCCAGGGTGGGGGACATATACCCCAGGATGAGGAACAGATACAGCAAGATAGGGGGACATATACACCAGGATGAGGGACATATATACCAGGGTGGAGACATATATACCAGGATGTTGGTGCTATATGACAGTATGGGGGACATACTGTATATACTAGGATGGGGGACATAAATGATGATTGTAAGATGGAGAAGGGAATCAGTTGATGGACCCCATTTAACATTATAATTTTTTTTCTCTTTTTCTTCACCAAATTTGGGATGCGTCTTAGATTCCGTTGCATCTTATAATGCAAAAACTACAGTAAATAAATAATAAAATGACTAGCCTTCCTTTTATTTTTTAGAGAATAGCCTTTGCCAGAGATGTCTGATAGTGGATTTCTAATGAAGAGCAAGGAGTTGATCGGAACGATTGCTTCTGTATAGCTGAGAGTGAGGCAACGGAGCTACTAGCCGAGTAATCGCCCAACTCATCATTTGGTCTACAGCCATCATGAGCTGTGAGGAAGGAAAAAAGAACATTAATCAACAGCATGACTGTCTCTCTTTGTCTCACTACTCTTCATGCTTTAATAGGAAGCTGTAATCGAATCCCTTAATGAAATGACAGTCTTTCTTGGTTTGAACGAGACAGATTTTTACAGTTGTTAAAGTGAATGATGAGTTAAGAAGGCTGGACACAGAAGTGACTAATAATTGGAGAAACCAGCATATTTCTTTGATAAGATATATTGCACTTTTTTATACTTCTTGAAATGACATATACACTGGCAATGAAAATTAGAGATCAATTTTTGATCACTTTATTTTTTTCAAACAGAATGTAATCTACATTCATACATTTGAAGGTTTTTGTGTAGAGGGTACACCAGGCAACTAGAACTGTGTTTTCCAATTAACTTAACTAAGTTTACCAACTTATAACCTTTGTTTTACACAAAATGTGATGATCATAATTAGAGAACAGCAGTGACTGTTGCACAGAGAAAGATTAAAACTAACTTTTGTGAAGGCTACAACAGTCATCAATCAGTAGGAAGTGTACAGGCCTTTGCTTTGAATGACTTCAGCACATCTGCGGCCACAGGACATCACTAATCTCTCACACTGCTTTGGTGTGATTTTGGTCCACTCTTCTTCCAGTCTCTTCCACAGTTCTGTGACTGTTGTAGGTTTCTTGGACATAACTTTGTCACCAATGATTTTCCAGAGGTTTTCTATTGGGTTTAAAAGATTAGTATTCTGGGCTGGCCATTTCATTGTTTCAATGTTTTCTATTTCAAGGAACTGCATTAACCAATTTTGCTATGTGACAGTGGGCATTGTCATGCGTGAAAATTGCTGGCTGATTGAGTGCTAAATGCAAGTAAAGAACCACGTATTGTTGAAGAAGATTCTGATACACCCTTGCATTCACTCTGTCATGTAGCTGTATAAGAGGTCCAACCACTGCAGCAGAAAACATTGCCAAAACCATGACACTTCCTCCACTTCCTTTCACTGACTTCTTCACACACTTTGAGTTCAGTCTTCCTTAGTTTATCGATAAACTTAATGCTTCCCATCAGACCCAAATAAGTTCAACTTGCTTTTATTACTAAAATGAACTGTGGACCTTTCCTCTGTCTACAAAACATGCTTCTCCCCAAAGGGGAGTCTAGCCTTTTGATTCATTCTGCTAATGAGAGGTTTGGTCACTGCAGAGTGGGCTATCAGTTCAAATGTTCCTAAACATCATGACACCATATGAGGAGACAGATCCTTAACCTGTTCAGTGTTGAACTGACATGTTAGTCTAGCTGCAGTGTTGAAATGGTTACCTATGGAGATTCTCCATTATCCTGTCCTCTCTTGCATTCATCTTTTGAGGTTGACCAGCCTTTTTGGGGGACTTGAAAGAGTTTGTGATGTTGTAAAGATGCAATATTCTAGAAATCACAGACTTGAAATGACCAACTTCTGTTGCTATGGCTGATAGGGTGACCCATTTGGCCTTAATCTGGACAACCTTGGCGCTGGAGGGTTTCAGTCACTTTAGAACGGCACACCATTTTTGAAAAGTGCGTGCAAACTCAATAGTTAGGCTGCAAGTTAAATAGGGTTTGTCAGATAATTAAAGAAATTAGCACTAGGTGGCGGATTAACACCAATAATATGCAGGTATCTGAAAGTTTTCTCTAATTTTGATCAGTATCTTTTTCATTAATCTTATTTACATTTAATTATGTGCTTTATAATAAATTCAATTTATGAAGTAGGCTTAAAATTCTGCTAATTTACGTGAGTTAGGATATTTTCATATAGGACAACACAATGATCTCAACATTAAAGAAATTGTGTGTTGTTTTCTCATTTTGATCGCAAGTATAAGTTAAATGACTTTCTGGTTTATAGTCCTACAGTACTCTTTGCTGAACAGTGTTTAGTTTTCTGTCTAAAAACAGTGCTCAGAATAGAGCATATTGGGAATGTGATTGGAGCCTAATATATATATTTTTGTAATGTTTTGACTGTTGTCAGTAAATAGAAAAAAAATATATTTACATCCAAAGGCTGAAAGGTTCTGATCAAAATTAACTAATATGCTCAGTACTTGTTCAGTGTATCACAGCTAACTAGTAAAGTGTGAAACAGGTGGCTTGAAAAGTCCATTATAGCAACTATGATATAATCAACTATTTCACTCTTCAGTTCACTCTAGTTGAATATCAGTTATTCGGTCAACAGACATCAAGTAAAATTAATAATTTCATAGACATATGGACAGACCAAATTATCTGCCATTTTCTTTTACTTATTCAAAAATATATACTGAAATAAAGAACCATTTATTTGAGCTTTGTTTCTCCCCACAATAAATATTCTGACATTGCTGAATATAGAATAATTTATTAGGCAATCAGGTTCAGGTCCTATGAGGGGGCAAATAAATGTAGCTAAAAAATTTTAAAAAAAATTGAATTAAAATCATTTAACCACTAAAAATAAAGAAAATGAAAAATCGAAATATCAATGGCATTACTGCATTTATAAAAATTCTAAGATATCAAAATATAAAATTAATTAACTTGTTTGGTAAAGGAAAAAAAAAACACAAGTGGCTAAATTGTGATTTTTGCTTGTGGCAACACCTTACAAATATGCCATGATGGCTAAAGAATATAGCCCCTACTAATTATCATGGCTCATGAGCCATGTGAGTATTAAAACGTTTTTATGAACTTTTACAGGAAGCATTTTGGAGACAAAAGGAGTGTGAGAATGCTCATAGGATGCTGCAGGGACATGTTTTTGAAGCTTAGGTGCCTTTTGGAGGTGACAGGATCGCTATAATGGTAAAAAGAGTGGCGTCATTAAACAATACAACTTGTCCTGGAAAAAAAAGGCCTGAATGTAAAATTAAAAGGTTCTAACTCTTGGAAGGGGAGTAAAAAATTGAAGGATCAAAAATTGAAAACCGCCCAGTCAGGAAGTGGTTAAACTTCAATCATGGGCGGGGTGAACATTAAAGGGTAACCAACCAGCAAAAAATCGCTATCTAAGCTAAAATATCTGTCCCTGGAGGCTTAAATTACTATTCTAACCATCCCTGACTGACTAAATCTAACTAAGTACACCCTCAATAAATGACTTTTTATACTTACCAAATTCTTGTCGGCTGGGCGTTCCTCCACGCACTTTGTCAGCGAGGCGGGTCTCTTCGCCACTGTCCCACTTCTTCTGTGATTCAAATTACCCGCCCATTGCGTCCTCGCAATGAGCGGGTCACGTGCTGCAGGCCCTGCGTCACTTCCGCCCGCCACGTCACTGATACACCCAGGCCAGCTTCCGAGCATGCGCAGATGGCATGCTGAAGCGGCCTGGGAGCGTCACAGACCCAGCGACTCGGCGGGCGGAAGTGACGCGGGTCCTGCAGCACGGACCCGCTCATTGCGAGGACGCAATGGGGGGGTATTTGAATCACAGAAGAAGATGGACAGCGGCGAGGAGACCCGCCTCGCTGACAAAGGGCATGGAGGAACGCCCAGCCGACAAGAATTTGGTAAGTATAAAAAGTAATTTATTGAGGGTGTACTTAGTTAGATTTAGTCAGTCAGGGATGGTTAGAATAGTAATTTAAGCCTCCAATGGACAATATTTATAGCTTAGATAGCGATTTTTTGCTGGTTGGTTCCCTTTAACCTCTTATAATAAGATATTGGGGAACCTCACAGTCTTTTCTTTAAGGGTGCTGCCATTTTGTCTGCTTTTACAACCAGGCCAAAAATGTAGTCGACTTAAGATGAAGGAAATGCCTACCAAGAATATCACTCAATATTAACAAGCTTGTTAGATCTTTCAATGCCTCAGGTACATGTTAAAACCCTCTCACTTTTGCAATTGGAAATTGAAATGTGCGTTGAGGAGAACATATTTTATGAACTCTGAAACGTAGTAGCAATAAATCCTCTGAGTTCCAGTGTTTGCCCTGAAACATCAGCATCTGCACTAAACTCGAGTAAAACCAGCCAACTAAAATGATGATAAATTAACTTTGACAAGCAAAGGGGACGCTAGAGGGGTATTGTAAAAGCAAGCTCTCTGCCAATCTATTCTGCAACCTTTCCCTTACACCAGTACAGCAGAGCTAATCATGCGGAGACTAAATGGTGCTTATTGACTTTGTTTTGATTCAAGAAATATATCTTTGCATCGTGTTAGCCAGTAGACAGAAAAAATATTAGAATTTAAGTGTCCACAGTGGTTGATAACTTTTAATGATTAACTGAAAAATTGTAATAAATAGCAAGCTTTCGAGACTACTCACGACTTGTCATCAGGCATGGTATAACTTATATTATTCATCTGTTATTATACACATTTTCTAAAGTCATAAATTATTCAATTATTCCGTAGATAATGATCTTGTAGATTGCATTAGCATGTACCTAGAATTTTTATTTTTTCTTATTATTGGCATTAAATTCATCTGTTGGCCAAAAGAGTTTTCAACTCTTTCAACTTGGGAATTCCCTTGTCCTTTAGGAAGCATTTACAAACACCTGGAGGTTTTCCCTCATAGTAGGAAATAGAAAATTTTTATTTTTTATTATTATTATTTATTTATATAGCGCCATTGGTTCCATACGCTTTACATGTGCAAGGGCAGAACAAGGACGAGAACATAAATAACAACAAATAAATCATACAGGTACATTAGGGCAGAGATCCTGTCCACAAGGGCTCACAGTCTATAGGGATGGGTGGGAGACAATAGGAGGGGGAGAGGTGAGATGGTGCAGCGGATTAGGTCTCAGTGTGGGTTATAGGCTTGAAGGAAGAGGTGAGTCTTCAGGTTTTTCTTGAAGGTTCCCAAGGTAGGGGAGTGTCTGATGTGGCTGGAAGAGAGTTCCAGAGTATGGCGGATGCACGAGAGAAGTCTTGTATGTGGTTTTGGGAGGTGGAGATGCGGGGGGAGAAGAGAAGAAGTTCTTGAGAGGAGCGCAGATTGCATGAGGGGTGGTATCGTGAGACCAAGCGGAGATGTATGGGGGGACAGGTTGTGGATGGCCTTGCATGAAGTGTTAGAGTTTTGAACTGAGATCTTGGAAAGTAGGGAGCCAGTGAAGGGCTTGGCAGAGGGGGGAGACAAGGAGTAACGAGGCCACAGGTGAATGAGTCGGGCAGCTGAATTAAGAATGGTTCGGAGGGGTGCAAGGAAGGAAGCTGGAAGGCCGGTGAACAGGAGGTTGCAGTTGTCGAGGGGGAGATAATGAGGGCGTGGACAAGCGTTTTGGCAGTGTCATGGTCAAGGAAGGAGTGGATCCGTGAGATGTTTTTAAGCTGGAGGTGGCAGGAGGTGGCGAGGGCCTGGATGTGTGGCTTGATCGAGAGGGCAGAGTCTTGGATTACATTGAGGCGTTGGGGGGGACGGGTGAGAGTGTGCAGTCATTGACAGTGATGGTTAGGTCGTGTAGGGGGAAGAGCGACTTGGGGGAAGACGATAAACTCAGTTTTATCCATGTTGAGGTTGAGGAAATGAGCGGAGAAGAAGGATGAGATGGCGGACAGGCAGTGTGGGATTTTGGATAGCAGGAAGGTGATGTCAGGGCCGGAGAGGTAGAGCTGGGTGTCATCGGCGTAGAGGTGGTATTGGAGGCCATGGGAATAGATGAGTTGTCCTAGGCCGAGGGTGTAGATGGAGTAAGGGTCCCAGGACTGAGCCTTGGGAAACTCCAACAGATAGGGGGTAGGGTGAGGAGGATGTGTGGGAGTGGGTGACGCTGAAGGACCGGTCTATTAGGTACCAGGAGATCCAGGAGAGGGCTAGGTCAGTGATGCCAAGGGATTCTAGAATTTGAAGCAGGAGGGAGTGGTCGACTGTGTCGAAGGCAGCAGAGAGGTCGAGGAGAAGGATGGAGTGTCTCTTGCTCTTGGCGGTCAGTAAGTCGTTGGTGACTTTGTTTAGGGCTGTTTCGGTGGAGTGGTGGGCTCAGAAACTGGATTGCCGGCGGTCAAAGAGGGAGCACAAGGAGAGATGGGAGGAGAGTTCGGAGTAGACATGTTGCTCAAGCAATTTTGAGGTGAAGGGGAGGAGAGATATGGGACGATAGTTGGAGACTGTTGCGGGGTCAGGGGAGGGTTTTTTGAGGATGGGTGTGATGAGGGCATGTTTGAAGGATGAGGGGAAGACGCCGGTGTAAGTGATATGTTGAAGAGATGGGTTAGGGTGGGGATAAGGACAGTGGTGAGGTTAGGGATGAGATGGGACGGGAAAGGGTTGAGCGCACAAGTGGTGAGGTGTGATCATGCTAGAAGGGAGGAGAGGCGCACTTCTGTCATGGAGGGGAAGTTACTTTTGGTGGAGGGGTTGGGTGATAGAGAGGGAGGGCCGAGGGTATTGGGAATCAAAGTTTTCCCTCATTTTGTCGATCTTCTGTTTAAAGAAGCTGGCAAAGTCGTCGGGGTGATGAGGGAGAGGATTGGGGTGCGGGGGGACAGAGTAGGGCGTTAAAGGTTATGAAAGTTGCTTGGGATTGTGGGAGAGGGAGCTAATGAGAGACGAGAAGAAAGCTTGTTTTGCGGTGGTCAGTGCTGTCTTGAAGTCAATGAGGGACTGTTTGTACAAGGCAAGGTGCATTGCGGAGTTGGATTTCTTCCATCTCCGTTCAGCTACCCTGGACGTCTGTCGAAATTTTTTGGTGCTGGCAGTGAGCCAGGGTTGTCTGTTTGCAGGGGTTTTGTTGTATGAAAAGAGGAGCGGCCTGGTCGAGGGCTGTGGTGAGAGTGGTGTTGTAGAGGGTGGCGGCAGTGGCAGCGTCATGAGAGGAGGTTACTCGAGGAGGAGGAGGTGAGTCGAAGTTAACGAGCTTGTGGTTTCTTCAGGGGTGAGGGAGTTTCTGGAGAGAGGCAAGCATGGGCGGGGGAGAGGGCGGAGAAGGTCAGCAGGTTGTGGTCGGATAGGAGGAGGGTTGGTTTGCGAGGTCGGTGAGGGAACAGAGGCGGGTGAAGACGAGGTCTAGTGTGTGACCGTTATTGTGTGTGGCTGAGGAGGACCATTGGAAGAGGCCGAAGGTGGAGGTTAGAGAGAGGAGTCTTGAGGCAGCAGCGTGGGGTTTATCAATGGGGATGTTGAAGTCGCCCATGATGATGGTGGGGATGTCGGAGGAGAGGAGGTGAAGAAGCCAGGTTGTGAAGTGGTTGAAGAAGGTGGACGAGGATCCTGGAGGGTGGTAGACGACAGCCAGTTGGAGGTTGCAGGGGGAGAAGATACACACGGAGTGTGCCTCGAAGGAGGGAAGGGAGGCAGAGGGGGGGGGTGTAATTGGGGTGAAGGAGCAGCTGTTGGCCAGGAGCAGGAGTTGCTGTGGCGGGGGTGTGGGAGAGGGTGAGTCCACCATAGGAGAGGGCGGCGGGAGTGGTTGTGTCGGAGGGGGTGAGCCATGTTTCGGTGATGCCAAGGAAAGAGAGTTTTTTGGTGATGAAGAAGTTGCGGATGAAGGTGAGTTTATGCATACTGAGCGGGCATTCCAGAGTGCGCCAGAAAGGGGGATTGGGGGAAGGGCAGTTGGGGGATGGGTGTAACATTGCAGGGGTTGCAAGTGTTAATGGTGGGGAGTGGTTGTGGGCTAGGGGTGATTGTGGGGATGTGTTGGGGGGGACAAGGATTAGGGGAGATGTCACCAGTAAGTAGGAGGAGGAGGGAGAGGGTCAGGAGGTGGGGGCATGAGAGCTTGCGTGGTGGGCAGGCATGTTTGGAGATAAAGTCTTGAGTGTGGAGGAAGAGTTCAGAGGAGTGGGTAGATGGCTAGGTAAGATGGAGGGGGAGAGTGTTATTGTGTTGTCAGGAGGAGGTACAGAGGGAGGTTGTAGGAAGTGGAGTAGGATAGGAGTGAGTGTGAAGAGAAGGGAAAACATTGCATGGGGTATAATATTCAGTGGGAGTGAGAGGTGGAGCAGGGGGGTGAGGTGCAGATGGGGAGTGGTGGTGGCGGGGGGCAACACAGCTGAGAGGAGGAGGTGCAGCCGGGGTTGGGATGGAGGCAGGGGACAGGAGGACTGGAGCAGCAGGAAGGGTTAGATAGAGGCATGGGTCTGGAGCGACAGGGGACAGGTGAAGCAGGAAAGGTGTGCAAAACGGATGAGTGCCAATCAAGTCCAGGCAATCGCAAAGCAAATGGAGGCATACAGAGTCCAGCAGTGAAGCCGGGTGATGTGGTGCAGTCAGAGAACAGATGTAGGAATAATAGTGGGGATGAGATGCAGCCAGGGATGAGATGCAGCCATAGATGCGATAGTGCTTTTTTTGTAAAAAAATATTTCCTAGTACGCCTCTCGGAGCCGGGGGGGGTGGGGCCAGGGGGGGGGGTTGGATGCGGGCTGCCGTAAGGGGCTGGGCGAGATTAATATATTTAATATATTAATATATTTGCTCCGAACGTTCCACCCGGTCTTATTTTCAGGGGGGAGCCATACACTCACAGGGGCATATACTCACAGGGGCATACACTCACAGGGGCATACACTCACAGTACGGTGCTCAGTGGTTAGCACTGTATATGGTGGCTCAGTGGTTAGCACTGTATATGGTGGCTCAGTGGCTAGCACTGTGTGGTGTCTCGGTGGTTAGCACTGTATGGTGGCTCAGTGGTTAGCACTGTATGGTGGCTCAGTGGTTAGCACTGTATATGATGGCTCAGTGGTTAGCACTGTATATGGTGGCTCAGTGGTTAGCATTTTACTGCGTGTGCAGTCAGGTGGTAGGTTTAGCATTGTACGGTGGCTCAGTGGTTAGCACTGTACGGTGGCTCAGTGGTTAGCATTGTATCGGTGGCTCAGTGGTTAGCACTGTACGGTGGCTCAGTGGTTAGCATTGTAGGTGGCTCTGTGGTTAGCACTGCGCGATGTCTCTGTGGTTAGAAAAGTATGATGGCTCAGTGGTTAGCAGACAGTATATAGTGGGCAGGCGGTTAGACCAGGATGAAGGCTGGGGGGATAAGCGCAGGAGGACGGAGGCTGGAGGGGTGAGCGCAGGATGATGGAGGCTGGTGGGGTGAGGGCAGGAGGACAGAGGCTGGAGGGGTGAGCGAGGAGGACGGAGGTGGAAGGGTGAGGGCAGTGGAGGAGGGTGGAGGGTGAGGGCAGGAGGACGGAGGCTGGAGGGGTGAGCGCAGGATGACGGAGGCTGGTGGGGTGAGGGCAGGAGGACAGAGGCTGGAGGGGTGAGCGCAGGAGGACGGAGGCTGTAAGGGTGAGGGCAGGAGGACGGAGGCTGGAGGGGTGAGGGCAGGAGGACTGAGGCTGGAGGGGTGAGGGCAGGAAGACAGAGGCTGGAGGGGTGAGGCAGGAAGACGGAGGCTGGAGGGTGGAGACAGGAGGACGGAGGCTGGAGGGTGAGGCAGGAGGACGGAGGCTGGAGGGGTGAGCGCAGGATGACGGAGGCTGGAGGGGTGAGGGCAGGAGGACGGAGGCTGGAGGGGTGAGCGCAGGATGATGGAGGCTGGTGGGGTGAGGGCAGAAGGACAGAGGCTGGAGGGGTGAGCACAGGAGGAGGAGGCTGGAGGGGTGAGGGCAGGAGGACGGAGGCTGGAGGGGTGAGGGCAGGAGACGGAGGCTGGAGGGGTGAGACAGGAGGACAGTGCTGGAGGCCCCCATCACAAGCACAGTGCAGCCACTTTATCTTTATTTACATTACATTTATTTTACACTCACTGTGATCCTCCCGGCTGCTCTGTCTCTGCACACACAGCCACACACACTGCCACACACACTGCACACACTACACACATGCACACACACTGCACACACAGCCACACACATGGCACACACAACCTGGCTGCACAGCACACTGCACCTTCTTTCCTCCGGGCCACTCACCACCTGCCAGGGCCGGACTGGGACCAAAAAGCAGTCCTGGAAAACAAGCCCCAGCAGCCCACACACTATAACACCCATCAGACCCGATCAGTGAAATTTGCTTTTACATTGTCGTGGCCTCATCACTTTCTCAAAGGAGTTATCTGAAGAGCCATATGTGAATGGTGCAGCAGAGTCAAATCGACCACAACTCCATTTACATGGTGCTCTACAAAGCCACGTTTCTCGAGATTGTGGGGTCCCTGCGGTCCAATCTAGAGCGAAGGGAAAGTCATCACCTTTACAGAAGAGAAATGATGACTTCCATATTGGGGATAATCAATTTAAACAACATTTAAATGCTGAAAATCACAAAGTCCAATACCTCCTCTCTGACAACAAGACAGGAGAAGTGGTACTGTGCAGTATATATATATAGAATAATACAGATACTGAGGATTACACCCAGTATACAGGACAGGAGAAGTGGTAATGTGCAGTGTATATATATAGAATAATACAGATACTGAGGATTACACCCAGTATACAGGACAGGAGAAGTGGTACTGTGCAGGGTATATATGCAGATACTGAGGATTACACCCAGTATACAGGACAGAAGAAGTGGTACTGTGCAGTGTACATATATAGAATAATACAGATACTGAGGATTACACACAGTATACAGGACAGGAGAAGTGGTACTGTGCAGTGTATATATGCAGAATAATGCAGATACTGAGGATTACACCCAGTATACAGCACAGGAGAAGTGGCACTGTGCAGTGTATATATACAGAATAATGCAGATACTGAGGATTACACCCAGTATACAGCACATGAGAAGTGGCACTGTGCAGTGTATATATACAGAATAATACAGATACTGAGGATTACATCCAGTATACAGGACAGGAGAAGTGGTAATGTGCAGTGTATATATACAGAATAATACAGATACTGAGGATTACATCCAGTATACAGGACAGGAGAAGTGGTACTGTGCAGTGTATATATACAGAATAATACAGATACTGAGGATTACATCCAGTATACAGGACAGGAGAGGTGGTACT
The DNA here is from genome assembly GCA_033576535.1 of Allobates femoralis. NCBI lineage: Eukaryota > Metazoa > Chordata > Amphibia > Anura > Aromobatidae > Allobates > Allobates femoralis. The sequence continues at coordinate 357,414,754 of JARQOC010000002.1, forward strand.
GTGCAGTTTATATACAGAATAATACAGATCCTGAGGATTACACCCAGTATACAGGACAGGAGAAGTGGTACTGTGCAGTGTATATATACAGAATAATACAGATACTGAGGACTACACCCAGTATACAGGATAAGAGAAGTGGTACTGTGCAGTGTATATATACAGAATAATACAGAAACTGAGGATTACACCCAGTATACAGGACAGAAGAAGTGGTACTGTGCAGTGTATATACAGAATAATACAGATCCTGAGGATTACACCCAGTATACAGGACAGGAGAGGTGGTACTGTGCAGTGTATATACAGAATAATACAGATCCTGAGGATTACACCCAGTATACAGGACAGGAGAAGTGTTACTGTGCAGTGTATATATACAGAATAATACAGATACTGAGGATTACACCCAGTATACAGGACAGGAGAAGTGTCAGGGCCGCTTCACACTGTGGCGTGATCCGGTCCGGTTCTGTCCGGGATGACCCAGACAGCTGCAGACCGGATCAGCACACAGGACTGGGGGGCTAATATGCCCTCCGGTCCTGTGTGCAGGGCACGCAGCTGCAGCCGCTGACAGGTCAGGACCGCGGCGCCCGCGGTCCTGACTTATCAGCAGCGGGAACTGCGTGCGCTGCACACCGGACAGGAGGGCATAATAGCCCCCCAGTCCTGTGTGATGATCCGGTCCGCAGCTGTCTGGGTCCTCCCGGACAGAACCGGACCAGATCATGCCGCAGTGTGAAGTGGCCGTTACTGTGCAGTGTACATATACAGAATAATAAAGATACTGAGGATTACACCCAGTTTACAGGACAGAAGAAGTGATACTGTGCAGTGTCCACCACACACATCCATATGTACACACATACAGTATTGGCCTTTACACATCTGCGTTTTGGCTGTGTTTGCCTTCATTTGCGTTTGTATGCGTTTTTACCTCTAAAAACACATTCCAAAATGCACCGATAGGGTTTAATGCAAAAGCAATGCAACACACATGTGCTTTTGCAAGCGCAGCCAAAAACGTGGGCTGATCTGACAGGGACCCCTGACGAGGTTTATGGGTAAGCTACTTTGTGCACTTTATGCTGTTTAGATCAGGGAATCGCTACATACATTTAGTTGAACTGCACCTTACCCGGATCTATGCACTTTAGCACATGTCACTTTACTACCCCTCTGAACCTTATACACAGTCCTTGCCTGTCTTGCCCACCTGTCATTTGTCTCCCTCTTAGTCTTGTATCCTTGTCATTCGTTACCTTGTACACGTTCATTTACTGTATCCACTGCATTGAATAAAATACTATTTTTGCAAAAGACACTGGTGTGGACAGCAAATACGTAGTCTAAATACCTGGGCTGTAGAACTCTCATTTTCTCTTTCTTTTTAGAATAATAAAGATACTGAGGATTACACCCAGTTTACAGAACAGAAGAAGTGATACTGTGCAGTGTCCACCACACACATCCATATGTACACACATACAGTATTGGCCTTTACACATCTGCGTTTTGGCTGTGTTTGCCTTCATTTGCGTTTGTATGCGTTTTTACCTCTAAAAACACATTCCAAAATGCACCCATAGGGTTTAATGCAAAAGCAATGCAACACACATGTGCTTTTGCAAGCGCAGCCAAAAACGTGGGCTGCAACGCTATGGGAAGCATTTGCAAAAACACATGAGTTTTGTATTAAATGAAGCCAAACACAGCCAAAACGCAGATGTGACCTGGGCCTATATATATATATATATATATATACATATATGCACATACATCCATACGTACACACACACTCATCCATATGTACACACATACCTGACATACATTATATATACACACACACAGTATATATCCACAGTATATGTATGTATATCTGCTGACACATACATTTGTACACACATATACAAAATATATATATATATATATATATACATACATACACACATCCATATGTACACACACATCTATGTACACACACACGTCCATATACACACACACACCCATATGTACACACAGACACATACCCATATGTAAACACACACACACGCACCCATATGTACACACACCCATCCATATGTACGCACACATCCATATATACACACACATCCATGTATACACACACACATCCATATGTACACACATACAAACATCCATATATACACACACACATCCATATGTACACACACACATCCATATATACACACACATCCATATATACACACACATCCATGTATACACACATCCATGTATACACACACGCATCCATGTACACACACACATCCATATGTACACACATCCATATGTACACACACATCCATATATACACACACATCCATGTACACACACACACACACATCCATATGTACACACATACAAACATCCATATGTACACACACACATCCATATGTACACACATACAAACATCCATATGTACACACACATCCATATGTACACACACACATCCATATATACACACACATCCATGTATACACACATCCATATGTACACACATATCCATATATACACACACATCCATGTACACACACACACATCCATATGTACACACATACAAACATCCATATGTACACACACACATCCATATGTACACACACACATCCATATGTACACACACATCCATATGTACACAATCATACAGTACACCCACATATACAGTACATACACACAATTACAGTACACACACATACACATGGAGAGGGAGGGATATACATGGTCTTACAGTGCTGCTCTGCTGCCTGGGTCACAATTACCATCCAGGACAGGTCGACTCTCCGGTCAGTCGCTCTGTCTGTGGGATTGATGGCAGATTTTTGACAGGTCACAGATGAGTGGGGGTTTGGGGGGCTTCACAGTGAAAGTTCAAACAAATAAATCGCCTGTGCCTCAGATGGCAGCCACCAGACAGCATCCAGACATCTCACTGCAGAAACCTCCAGGCCGGAGGCATAATACTCCTTCTTACCGCCCAGGATGAAGGAGCTCAGCCGACGCAGGAGATGAAGCTGGAGGAAGGTGCCTGGTACCAGCCGACAATGCAGGTGCTGCACAGCCCCAGGCCACCGGTCAGCAGGGTGTATAGCAGCTTCAGGGAGGCGTCCATCAGCTGGAGCCGCTGAGGAGTGGAGGAGCAGTCATACTCCTCCTCCTCCAAGAAGCGGCTGCAGGAACACAGCCGGAAGCTCCACACCGGAAACACCTCTGCGGCTGTGGCGCTGGCTACTGTGCAGCTCCCTGGCTGTGCCCGGCTGGCAGCCGCAGAGAGACAGAAAGGGGCCGCAGGCGAACCTCTTAAAGGTAAAGAGCGGCTGCAACGGCCCAATACCCCTTCAGCCCACCGGGAAAACTCCCGATATGCCCTATGGCCAGTCCGGGCCTGCCACCTGCTCTCTTCTGCTGTCCTCTCTTCATCTCCTCTGCCGTCTGTTCACCTGACAGTGCTGTGCGACAGGCTCCCACCTGCTCCTCCGGAGTCCGCTCTCAGCACTGAATCTGACTCCTCACTCGGCCGGCAGACAGTGCTGCTCCAAAGCTCCCAAAGAGGTCCTGGCCCTGGCCGGCAGAAACCACACCGCTGCCATCAGGTGGGTGTGGGTAGGTATATTCAGTCCACAGCGCCCAGGTTAACTTTGTTTACCTAATAAAATTGTTCCCAGCTTTGCAGTTATATGCAATCAGTTTATTTTTCTGGACTCGACTTGTTGTAGGGACATATTATTTCTTATATAAATGGTCAGTACTCTGGTTGGCAAACAAAAAGCAATAAGTCAGCAGACAAAACTGAATATGAGTGAGGTGTGACATGTAATGTAAGTAGGCGATCTAGGGATCACGGTATAATGATTTGAAGATCGCTCCCCTTTTGCTTTGCTTACACCTTTACTTGAAAAATATTTTGAGAAAAAGAACATTTAAAAGAAAAGAACAAATATTTATTTAGCAGTTTAGTTTTTATTCTTTTACATGAAGATTTCACGAGTTGTAAATCACATTGGCTGCAGATAACAATAGAATACTCCTAGGGACAAAGAAGACGAACATCACTATTTCTCATAAGGATCATTCACTTTTTATAAGCCTTAATGTGTTAAAGCTCCTATTTAGAGTTGAAAATAGAAAAGCCTCTTTCACATGAACTTTGGGCAGTTTGTAAAAGTCACTGAATGCATCATTATACGTGCCAAATGTAATAAAAAAAGGCAGAGAATATCTAACTAGCATTTTTTCTTGGACACTCAAGACTTTTACTTATTTTCAAATTCTGATTAGTTTAACCACATATACACCACTGGGAGACTAGGGATATCCATGCAGTCTCCATATCGCTAGGCAAGAAAAGACATAAAGGAACTGCAGAGTAAATGGCTGTTCGGACCTTTATGCAGTCACAGTGAGGGAGCATGACTGTCAATAGAATCTGAACTATTTACCAATTCAATCTCCTTCAATGTTGTACACAGACAGAATTGGGTATGCAGACGGTAATAAATAATTTCCCATTCCTCCAAAAGGTTTCTTTCTGGGACTGAAGGCTCTTATATAAATTTCTTAAAAGTCGACCATACAGTGATAAGAATAGGGTGGTTTAAAATTATTCTATTGATGCTTTTGTTCAGCAGTCAGATAAAACTCTTCTGACAGCAGCTTTCTATATAAAGAAGGCATCAACAATTGGCCAAGCATTCATGTGTATAGGGAGCAGAAAGATATAGTAGCCACTTATCTAAGGCTGGCTTCACATTTGCGTTTGTGTCTGCATGCTGATGGCATGCAGACACAAACGCTGTCAAAAGCAGTGTCTAAATGATGTGTCCGCAGCGGATAATGTCCGCCTGCGAACACATCACTGTGCAGCCCGGCAGCCAATTGGCATTGTCCGGGGGCGGGCCGGAGGCGGAGATCTGTGCCAGAGATCTCCTCCTCCCGGCCGCCGGTAAGCTCCGGGACGTGTCGGCGGGGAGAACAACTGATTTGACAGCTGTTTGAATCTCCCGCGCCGACACCGAGAGGAGATGTCGGCGCGGGCAGATTCAAACAGCTGTCAAATCAGCTGTTCTCCCCGCCGACATCGCTAGCAGATTATCGGCGGCGGGGAGGAGGAGAACATCAGAGGCTCCAGCTGATCTCCCGGTGGCCGTCGGTGAGCTCCTGTGACATCACCGGCGGCCACCGGGCAAGATCTCAATGTGATCCGCAGCGTTCTCCTGCGGTGTCATGCAGAGGACACTGCGGACCCATTGAGATCAATGCATTTTTTATGCGCTTGCAGGCGCTTGCGGATAGAGCAAGCGCCGCGAACGCACAAAAAAAATGCTGCAAGCTGCGTCTGAAGTGCGGTCGGAGGGCGCATAAAATATGCGCATCCGAACGCAAATGCTGCCAAACGCAGCCATACGCAGGCACATGCGTTCCCATGTTAAACATAGGAATGCATGTGCGCAAGCGTTTGGCTGCGTTTGGTACGCAGCGTTCCATACGCTAATGTGAAGCCAGCCTAAGGTGTGTGGGTATTTTAAAATATTGATGACCTATTCTTAAGACAGGTCATCAAGGTCAAATCAGTGGGGGTCCAACAACCAATAGACAAAGTGTAAATGTCATTTCATTGAAAAGAAAAAAAAACAATACTGAACTGTTTGTTAATGCAGGATCACATAGCAGCTAAGATAATGCTTTTTTGTGCCATGACTTAATTTATCACATTTTTCTGAGCTCTTTTAAAAATTGCATTTTATTGCTGTGTGTGTGTGGCTAGCAGCTGATAGGGAGCAGTGCAATGTGACAGCACCAGGGGCATAACAACCGGAGTCGCAGGGGTCGCAAGCGCAACCGAGCCTGGAGGTACAGGGGCCCAGCGCCCGCTGACCCCTGCGACCCAAGTGCCTGCTTCACATAGATGTGCATCCCAGAAGGATGCACATCCATGTCAATGTGCAGTGCTCTGCCCGGCCGGTCCCCAGGCAGCTGTTCATGGCCACTAGAGGACTGGCAGGCACTGTAGGTTTTAAACTCCAGCAGCCGCTGCTGAGCTCCATTCAGGAGCTGCAAAGCTAAAGCTTTTGGAGAGGGAGTATGGGGCTGTGTGTGTGTGTGCGTAAATGCAGGGCAGTATGTTAGTATGTGTGTGTATACAGGGGGCAATATGTCTGTCTGTGTATACAGAGGGAAGTATGTCTGTGTGTGTGGGGTTATACAGTGGGCAGTATGTTTGTGTTTGTGTGGTTACATAGAAGGAAGTATGTCTGTGTGGAGGGGTTGTGCAGGGGGAAGCGTGTGTGGTGGGCTATACATGGGGCAGTGTGACTCTGTAGGGGGTTGTACAGGGGGCAGTGTGTCTGTGGGTGGGGTTTGTACTGGGGCAGTGTGTGTGTGGGGGGGTATACATGGAGCAGTGTGTTTTTGTGTGGGGGTTGTACAGGGGGCAGTGTGTCTGTGTGTGTGGGGGTTCTACAGGGGGCAGTGTGTCTGTGTATGTAGGGTCATTGCACAGGGGCAGTGTGTGTGTGAGGGGTTATACACAGGGCAGTTTGACTATGTGTGAAGAATGTATGCTATATGAAGGGCTATATGGCAGCACTATATTATATGGATGTCAGTGAGGCTGCAATATACTATATGTAGGACTGCAGCATTGCACTATACTATATGGAGGGCTGAGAGGCTGAATTATACTATTTGGAGGACTGTGACGCTGCATTTTACTATTTGGAGGGCTGTGAGTCTGCATTATACTATTTGGAGGGCTGTGAGGCTGCATTATACTATATGGAGAGCTGTGAGGCTGCATTATACTATTTGGAGGGCTGTGAGGCTGCATTATACTATATGGAGGGCAATGAGGCTGCATTATATTATACAGAGGGATATGAGGCTGCATTGCTCTGCATGGAAGGATAAGAGCCTGCATTATACTATAAGGAAGGATATGAGGCTGCGCTACACTATAGTGGAGGACCATATCTACCAGGACAAGGGCATATTCCAGTAGGAGAACCATACAGTATATAACAGGATGAAGGACATTAATACATAATGAAGAGGAGAGAGGTCAATTTGTGAATCTTTATAGGATTTAGAATGTTACATAGGACCCATACATCTGACCAATGTGGCATGTGAGGGGGGACCCAGGTCCAAATTTCACACCAGGGCCCTTCAGACTCTAGTTACGCCACTGGACAGAAGAGATCAATGACTGAGCTGTATGGAGCCAGATGACAGATCAGGGAAGTTAGTGACAAGGAAAGATGAGTTTGCACTGATCCTAACATTCTGACATTGCTTAGCAACTGTGCTTTATGCTCAGCTAATCTGATACATTGATTCCTTGCCAGTTGCAGTCAGCAGTGTAGACGACACCCCTTTTCTCCTATATGGTTACATGGCCCGTATTCACTGAAGATGGAGCTGACTGATAATGAACATATATCTACTTCATACACAGTGTAGTGGGGACACCTTTTGGAAGTTCTATGAATCGTTTTCAACCAGAATTTTGTAATGAAGTATATTTGAAAGTTTATTAAAATCACTTTCTCTACATTATTATTAAATAAAAATTTAAATGGTGGTTATGCTTTAAATATCATTCTTGTTTCTACATTACTACATTATGCAGCAACATACATAAGTAAATGTAATTTATTATGGCCAACTGTTCTAAAACATTTCAGTATCAATACACTATCATACCACATCCCCTAATTTTTTTTCTTTACTACTTGTGCCTTTATAAAATATTGACCCAGTGAAATAATGATCACTGAGAGGATCAAGTTATTGGTAATTTAAAGAGGGTGTCAACTACTTCATAATTAGCTGATTAATCGGACAAGTGTGGTAAAAAGTTAAAGCAAAAAAAATCAGAGAAAACATTAAATGAATAAACTTGACTTACAATAAATAAGCATACACATGGATGCTCTGTACTAGACCACTATCTCTCACCAGGCATCTGACTTCCTTTTCCAGCTGTAACAGTACAGAACAGCAGTGCTAGTCAGGAGAGTGAGCATGCTTTGTTTTTTTTTTTACTCTGTTCTTGCCCATGTCTCATTAAGCAGAACCTGTCACATGATTTTGTAATGTAAATACATGGCTGTAATGACTGTGTAATGCAGATTTGTTATTTCATCAACATTTTAAGTGAACTGTAAAGAAGAAATCTGCTTTGTGGGTCTTTGATATTCAGCACTTGAAATTTTCTGCTAACTAGATTTTGGTGCACTGTTCACTGGTTCTTCTATTCCCTGCCTGTGATTCCCCAACTTCTCTAGCTGTCTCTAGTCTGTAAATGATAGGACAACCCTTTTTCAGTGACCTGCCTCCGCCTTTTGAAATCTCACATTTAAACAGAGGAGGCAGGTTATTCACAGAGGGACTGGGGAATCACAGACAGGGAGGAGAAGACACAGCGTACAGTTTGGCCCCTGTGCACTGATATTTAATAAGTAGAACATTTTAAATGGTGACTAAGGAAGAATATGTGCTTTCATTATGTTTTTATGCTTTAAAAGTAAAATGTAATTTTCACTTCAAATTTGACATTTAAAATTAACATAAAACATCAGAATGGTTGATTATAAAACCTCTTGCAGACAGTATTTTGTAGAAACCTATTTTGTCCTATTTAAATAGGTATTTAGTAGATCTACCACTGGTGGTGAATAAAGCACAGGGTCTACATAAATAGGTGTAAATACACTTTTGCATGTCTATTGTTAGGTACATTTTAGACCATTTTCTCTGTAAAACTGTACTTTGTTCATTGTGACAGTAAAAGAACAGATATTTTCATGTCAGTATGATTTACTGTAGATGTGTAAAAGTCAGATGGACCGGAACTCTAACAAAGAAAAACAATAAAGTTTGATTTCTTTGTACACAATATTAATTTATCATGAACATTCTCTGTGCCTTTACCTTAAAGTGATCCTAAACCCAGAAACTGACCCCCCCTTATCTTTAGACCTGTCCCTGCACCCCCTCTTATCATTTCTAGCCATCCCTTTTGCATAAAAAATCGCTTTTGTAAAGTAAGAGAAAAGTATATAATAGTTTGACCTGTGTGAGTTCTCCGTTTCTGTTTGAAGCCGCAGATAGGCGTGCCTGTCTGCTGCTGCCTGATAATTATTCACGCCCTTCTCTGCTTGCTGCCTTTGTGAGTGTGTGGCCGCGTCATGAAAGGGGGCGGGGCTAAATCGCGTGGTGCCGGAGCCCGCCCCCTTTCATGACGCGGCCACACACTCACAAAGGCAGCAAGCAGAGAAGGGCGTGAATAATTATCAGGCAGCAGCAGACAGGCGGGGCATGTGCGGCTTCAAACAGAAACGGAGAACTCACACAGGTCAAACTATTATATACTTTTCTCTTACTTTACAAAAGCGATTTTTTTATGCAAAATCGATGGCTAGAAATGATAAGAGGGGGTGCAGGGACAGGTCTAAAGATAAGGGGGGGTCAGTTTCTGGGTTTAGGATCACTTTAAATAATGGACATACACAGAAACTGTGCAGTGAGATCCCATGATGTCATATGCATTATGATATTACAGCTCTTGTGCAAAATATTTTGTGTAGTTTGTGTAAATGAGGTCTCAACATGGCCATACATGTGAAATGTGCATATCTATTAGCCCATCTTAAAGAATTAGAATATCACCAAAATCAATATTATATTGCCATGTTTCAGGTTGTTTCTGGGAGACCTAAAACACGTTGACTAATAAATCAATATTATATTCACCCTTTGATGCCTCGTGGAATATGACAGCATAATCTTTAACTCTTCATCCTCCCTACTTTAATTTTCTTAAATAATGACCTTTGGGTTTTCATTGGCTGTGTGCCATAATCATCAACATTAACAGAAATAAGCACTTGAAATAGATCACTCTGTTTGTAATGACTCTCTATAAAATATATGAACTTAACTTTTTGTATTGAATTACTGAAATAAATTAACGTTTTGATGATATTCTAATTCATTGAGATGCACTAGTATGTTAATATACTAATTGCAAGTAGAGATGAGCAGATTACTTTCCATGACCCCCGGTCAATGGTCCAGGTCATGGACAGGAACTGGACAAATTTCCTTTCGATTCAGTTTCCCAGGCTTGGACAAACTGGAGAGTTGTCACCTGTGTCACACGCTGCACAGATAATATCCTGTCATGTCGGAGGATTTAATGCCATGCTGAGATACTCGTAAGCACTGAAAATTCACGCCGATCTGGCATACAGCCCTGATCTGGACTAGGGCTCTGTGAAACAATCTGCTCATCTTTAATCTCATGTCTATTGACAGCATTGTATATAATTATTCTTGAAGTTGCATGTATGATGTTGCCTTGCCTTTCCCTATAGAATCCTTATATTGGCTTTATACCTTACTCAACTTCAATTAGCTAGACATGCAAATAAAATGAGTATCTGTCTGTTATATATTTTCTATTTCTTTCTATGTTGTATTAAATAAGCAGCAAAATCACAGTAATGTCCCTACTGAAAAAGAAAACATGATTCTCTCTTTAATAATGAGTCTCTGACTACTTCACAAACCCACAGAGTCTATCATCTAATTAGGAAGTGCGATTTTTCTGTTGATAATGAATGTGGGTGATGTCATTATGATGAATGAAAGGGAAGAGTACAGAAAGAATTAATTAGTAAAAGTGGAAGAGACAGAAATGAATGTGGAGAACAATCAACACATAGTGAACTTAATGTCGGGAGGTTAAGATGAAAATATAAGGCAAAATCTAAGCCAGAGATAGCTTAATATGGCTGCATGGAAACAGAACTGATGGTGTTAAACCGGATTATGTATTCAAGAAATAAGTGACTTCCCTATGATATAACTCTATGTATTTGTAATGTTTGACAATCCTGCTGGTAGTCCTAGAGACTTGTTATATGTTACTTGTTACATTATATCAAGCTTGTAGGAAAGTACAGTAGCTATCAATTTTATGGTTCTGTTGCTGATAACATATTTTAGGACACAATATGAAGGTGGTCAGAAAGTCATATAGAAGTACAGAAAATAAGTTATCCACTATATAAAAATCCAGTCTGTCTGTATGTCTGTACGTTTGTCCCAAAAACATCATCACCTATAGGACATCGTAGACATTACAAAAGAGAATTAAACTGAAATGTGAGAATTTATATTTGATTAGTCAAGTTTGCTTGATCACTCAAAATGTACGTCAAGATAGGTCACCCCAAAAAGTATACAGATGATATGGAAAGGAAAGCAGCAACTGGAAAACAGAAAAGGCAACGACGCGCAAATGAGATTACTGAGCAAAGAGAGCGCACCTTGGCCAAGCCACTACACAAAAGTGCATGAGTAATGCACACGAATCCCTCCAGTCCAGACCCATAAGATTGTCACAAGATACCATTTTGTTGCGACAGAGCTGACAACAACGAATTCCGGATGTGTCAAGATCAATGAGACACTCACAAAATGCTGCATCACAGTGAGCACGCCAAGTGGGCGAGTCTCCATTGTCAAGGTCCAGGAGGTTGACAAATAACACAGTATCACAACACAAGCGACTTTAACAAGATTCTCCATAGTACAGATCTACGACACTGTTACAGGATTCATCATTACATCGCCTCCACCGTGACAATGAATCTCCACAATCCACATCAATGAGACTGTCACAGGATGCAGCATCACACAGCCGCCACCATACAGTAACAATGAAACTATGGAGTACTGATCTATCACACTGTCAGAGGTTGCTGCATCTCACTGCCAGTAGCATAATGATGAATCTTCGGAGTCCAGATATTATCGTCGTTCATGTGTTTATTTTTGTTACTCCACCATGAATAGCAGCATTCTCATCTATATCAGCAGTACATGATAATTGACATACACATACCTAATCTACTGAATGCATCTTATACAATGCTATTGTTATCGCTGAGTTTTAAACACACCTATTTTTTTATTTAATTGTGTAACCTAAGACATTAACAACATAATTCAACTACGGTAATATATAATCACACATATTCTAGAATAGCACAATACGATAGAATTGGGCCCCTGTCTAATTAAATAATTATAACTGTGTGTAATCCTTGTTTTAATTGTATCATTATTAAATGGTGCACTTTAGATAAAGAACAACTGAAATTCAGGTTCAATAAAATTTCTTGGGGTTGTGAGGGTCTACTGATATCACAATTAACCATGACATACAAAGCCATCAAGAACCTGTCCCCTCATTACATCTCTGACATGGTCTCCCGATACCTACCCTCACGCAACCTGCGATCCTCCCAAGAGTTCCTCCTCTACTCCCCTCTCATCTCCTCCTCTCAAAAACCGCATGCAGGTTTTCTCCCGTACATCTGCTTTACTCTGGAACTCTCTTCCCCAACACATCAGACACTCACCTATCCTGGGAACCTTCAAAAGGAACCTGAAGACCCACCTTTTCCATCAATCCTACAACATGCAATGAGACCCGGTCCACCGCACCGTCACACGGCCGGCACTACCCTCACTATATCCCACCCGCCCCTCTTAGACTGTGAGCGCTCGCAGATAGGTTCCTCTCCTCTTCTCTCCTGTACCTGTTTGACTTAATTGTCCACATAGATGGTACTTGTCCTTGTCTGCCCTTTCCATATGTAAAGCGCCATGGAATCTAAATAATAATATTAACTTGAGGTGTCTCCTGCCGGGATCCAGGGGACCCCTTTGTAAACTGGATAAAAGGTTCTCCCCAGACATGCCTGAGGCAGAGTGAACAGACAGCAAGTTACTTGCAGACCTGCAATGGCCACCTCTCTTTTCGCAAGTCAGTCTTATCGGGTTTGATTGATACTGTGTGTATTTTTGTCAGGTTGTGACAACTCTTCCCTTGAGAAGTAGCAGGAGTGTTCTACCAGGGAGAGAATTGCTTTGACAGAAGCATCCCTGGGAGTTGCTCACCGAAAAGTATAGATTATAGTAACCCTAAATCTCAAATCATAACAAAAGGAAGGGTATACTCCTAAAATGTAACTTTTATTTCACTAGGTAAAAATGTGGGCTGATGAGACATATTCTATGTGTACACATTAACCATTTGAACGGGAAGAGGCACATACCAATAGCCCTGTAGTCTCTCAAATTATCAACCTTATACAGGTCCAGTGTGATCTATTACATCTGAAGAAATAGTGCTGATGATATTATCTGTTCTGTGTGGGCACTGTGTTTCCTATTATTATAGTCTATACAGGGAAATGTTTTTTGACATCTAACCTTTTATTAGGAGCATTATAAAATTTATGTATCTAACACAAACAGGTTGGTTGTATCACGTATATCAACTCTGTCTGGGTACTCTATTCTTAATAAAGATCATGTTGAGCCTTTAATTAACATAAGAAATTGAAGTGTTTGGGAACCACATGTGCACCTTTCTTGGAGTATTAGGGATAGACCTGTACTCTGTGAAACTTTTCTTTGACACATATACAAGTTTTTGTAAGACTATTAAGATGGATGTGTGTGTTTATCTTACTGATTGGGCCATATGTACCAGAATAGGGACACTAGTGTAATCCGTTTTGGTATTGGGGACATCATATTTTTTCTGGTTGTTGAAAACTCTGTTATCAGGCAGGTTGATAATAGGGAGAGTAGGAAGCTATTGGTATACCCCTCTTCCCGATGAAATGGTTGATGTGTATATATAGAATAGGACTCATCAGTCCACGTTTTTAATTAACAAAATAAAAGTTACATTTTAGAAGTATAACCTTGCTTTTGTTATCATCCCTGGGAGTTGCTGATGAAAGTGGGGTTGGTTCATCATGTGTGAGAGAAAGCTGCCCACAGTGATAGTATGCCAAAGAGATTTCTGTTTTTTCCATTGTCTAACAGAACTATGGTGGACATGTTTATCCTTGGATTTAAAACAGTAACACTAAGTCTTGAGCTCTGGCACCACATACGCACTTTTTCATGGGTGATGTAAGAGTACTCTTTTGACGCCAAAGCGAGACAATAAGATTCAGTTGGTTGTACAGGAATGTGCTAGACTTAAACAGACTTGTACGGTACCTAGAGTTAGGGTGCTTTCACATTAGCGTTCCCCTCCACAGCGTTCTGCGGAGGGGAGCCGCAATGTAAGCGCAGCACCACAAGTCCCTATCTTTATAATGGGAGCGCACGGTGCTGCGCATGACTGCGCATGACCGTGCGCACCCATTCACTCCCATATGTGATCTGTGCGCTCCCATTATAAAGATAGGGGCTTGCTGTGCTGTGCTCACATTGCGGCTCCCCTCCGCAGAGCGCTGCGGAAAGAAACGCTAATGTGAAAGTAGCCTTAGATACTATACACTGGGTATCATTTCTGCTACAGTGTATTTGTATATATCTGTTGTGGATATAGGCTTGGTGTTAAATTTGTTAGTCAAAGTGCTTCTTCAAAGACACGTTCAATTACCCACTCAATAGTGTACACTGCTTAAGAAGTGAAAAGGCATTCTCCATTCCTGATCCATTCTCTAGTAGGTAAGGCTGGGGTCACAGTAGCATTTTTCACATGCATTTTTGTAGACCTGCGTTTTCAAAAACGCATGTAAAAAATGCACCCATAGGCCCCCATGTTAAAAAACGCATGCCCTAATAGCCAAAAAGCATGTGTGACAGTCCCATGCGTTTTTGGAGCTTTTCCAAAAACGCATGCGTTTTTTAATATGGGGCCTTATGGGAAACGCATGCAAAAACGCATGTACAATTAGTGCCATTCAAAAACGCATGCGTTTCCCATAGGAGCCCATGTTAAAAAACGCTTGTGTTTTTGAAAACGCATGCGTTTTTTTTAACATGGGCTCCTATGGGAAACGCATGCGTTTTTGAATGGCACTAAAAGGTACTAATGTACCATGCGTTTTTGCATGCGTTTTCCATAGGAACCCATGTTATAAAAACGCATGCGTTTTCTACAAAAACGCATGCGTTTTTCAAAACGCTCAAAAAAATACTACAATCACTATTTTTAGGTGCAGATTCAAAAATGCAGCCAAAAACACAGGGAGCCATCACACACCTTAAAAAACTCATGATGACATGAAAAAACGCATGAGCTTTGTTAAATCACTAAAAAATGGCAACTGTGACCACAGCCTAAATTGTTTCTGTTGTCTGGGTACACTGGAGGGAGTCTTTGGAACAGCACTTTGGCTTCATTCCTCAGTAACGGATGTGTGTATTTCTTGTGCTGACGTTTGAAGAGTAGAGAAACCTAATTATCCCCATCACCACGTTGTCCCTAAATAAAGAGTCTGTTGGCATATTAAGTGTTTGGTCATGTTTCCATCTGTGATTTCTGTACCTTAGTTTTCAGAGAGCAGTGCCAATTGAATTAGTCATCCAATCCAATTCTTTGTTTTTGGCCTGTGAAAACTCCGACCAACAACCCAACAGTGATGCTAAACA
Organism: Allobates femoralis; assembly: GCA_033576535.1. Classification (NCBI taxonomy): domain Eukaryota; kingdom Metazoa; phylum Chordata; class Amphibia; order Anura; family Aromobatidae; genus Allobates; species Allobates femoralis. Next base: position 357,430,243 of record JARQOC010000002.1, read on the forward strand.
TAAGAATTAGGAAACTCTTTACATTACACTCCCTGAAAGAAGTTATGTCGCATATCCATTTATGTAAATAAAAGCTTATAACCTGACGTTAAATTCATCCATTGGTTGAATAAATTACTTTTTTGAAAGCTGAGACCCTCCGAAATTTGGTTTAGGTGAAGAAAATAAATTGACATCAATGCTGAAATATTGATCCTTTAATGAACACAGAATGGTCAGATTTTAGCAAGACAAAAGTTTTGTCGCCTGGTCATATAATGCACCCAATCCTAGTTTACATCCTCACCTGTGCTCAGTAAATGATCAGTTAATTAGTGGATGTATCTAAAAAGAAACCCAGCACCCCAGACCTTCACTTGAACCGCAACTTGAGCTCTGACAACATGCCAAAAATCCACCCTGCGACCAAAGCCTTGATTATCAAGAGGCTGAAGACCAGATCCACTGCAGAGGTAGCTGGCACCTTTAATGTGTCTCAGCGTCAAGTACAAAGAATTAAAAAAAGATTTGAAGAGACTGGAGATGTGTTTGACAAGCCCAGGTCCGGCTGACCTCGCAAGACAACTGCTCAGGAGGAACATTTGTTGGTTAGAAAATCTAAAGCAAGCCCCTCTTCCACTGCAGCAGAGCTCCAACAGGCATGGTCACCTCAAGTCCCTGTGTCAACTAGAACAGTTTATAGTATTCTGTCTCGAAATGGCCTCCATGGTCGGATCAGTGCCCAAAAGCCAGCACTAAACAAAAGGCAAATAAAAAAACATGTGGCATTTGCAAAGTCCCAAAGCCTGCTAAACAGATGGATGCTGGAAAAGTGGCAGAAGATGGATTTCTCTGATGAATCTTCAGTAGAATTACACCACAGCCACCGCAAATACTGCAGGAGACCTACTGGAGCCACATGGATCCAAAATACATGCAGAAAAGTTAAATTTGGTGGTGGAAAGATCATGGTCTGGGGTTACATTCAGTATGGGGTGTGCAAAACGTTTTCAAGGTGGAAGGCAATATCAATAGCCTTAAATATCGACAAGTATTAACTACCTCTTATATTCCAAATCATAAAAGGGGTCAAATTGTACAGCAGGATGGTGCTCCATCTCATACATTATTATTATTATTATTATTATTATTATTATTAATAAGTATTTATATAGCGCTATTAGGATACATGGCGCTTTACAATTTAGAGGGTAGACATAGACAAGTGGTCGCAGACGACGACCACAAATGGCGACAAACTATGACAGATCACAAGTAGTAATACAGGTACAATGGGGCCGGGGATTCTGTCCGTGAGGGCTCACAGTCTAAAGGGGTGGGGAGGGAGACAGTAGGAGGGGGACAGGTGAGTTGGTGCAGTGGATAGGGTCTCAGTGTGTGTTGTAGGCTTGTAGGAAGAGGTGGGTCTTCAGGTATTTCTTGAAGGTTCCCAGGGTTGGGGAGTGTCTGATGTGGTGAGGGAGGGAGTTCCAGAGTCTGGCAGAAGCACGAGAGAAGTCTTGTGTGCGGTTATGGGAGGTGGAGATGCGGGAGGTTGAGAGAAGGAGTTCTTGGGAGGAGCGCAAGTTGCGCGAAGGGAGGTAGCGGGAGACCAGGTCGGAGATGTAGGGAGGGGACAGGTTGTGGATGGCTTTGTATGTCAGGGTTAGGGTTTTGAAGCGAGATCGCTGGGGAAGGGGAGCCAGTGGAGGGCTCGGCGGAGAGGGAGGCGGGGGAGTAGCGGGGAGATAGGTGGATGAGTCGGGCAGCAGAGTTGAGGATGGTGTGGAGAGGATCAAGGGAGGTGGCAGGGAGGCCTGTGAACAGGAGATTGCAGTAGTCCAGGCAGGAGATGATGAGGGCGTGGACGAGTGTCTTAGTCGTGTTGTGGTCAAGGAAGGAGCGGATGCAGGCAATGTTTTTTAGTTGAAGTTGGCAGGCGGTGGCGAGGGCTTGGATGTGGAGCTTGAAGGAGAGGGAGGAGTCGAGGATTACCCCGAGACATTTGGCATGGGGGACAGGTGAGATGGAGCAGTCTTTAACGGTGATGGATAGGTCAGGAAGTGGGGAAGGGTTGTTAGGGGGAAAGACGATGAATTCAGTCTTGTCCATGTTGAGTTTGAGGAAGCGGGTGGAAAAGAAGGATGCAATGGCGGATAGGCATGGAGGAATTTTGGATAGAAGAGAGGAGATGTCGGGGCTAGACAGATAGAGCTGGGTGTCGTCAGCGTAGAGGTGGTAATGGAGGCCGTGTGACTCGATGAGGTTGCCTAGGCTGAGGGTGTAAATGGAGAAGAGTAGTGGTCCCAGGACCGAGCCTTGGGGGACACCTACGGAGAGGGGGTGGGGCGAGGAGGTGGTGTGGGAGTGGGTGACACTGAAGGTCCTCTCCGTCAGGTAGGAGGAAATCCAGGAGAGGACGAGGTCAGTAATGCCAAGAGATTCAAGAATTTGGAGTAAGAGGGAGTGGTCAACAGTGTCAAAGGCAGCAGAGAGGTCGAGAAGGATGAGGACGGAGTACTGTCGTTTGCTCTTGGCGATCAGAAGGTCGTTAGTGACTTTGGTCAGGGCTGTTTCGGTTGAGTGTTGCGGTCGGAAGCCGGATTGTAGGCGATCGAAGAGAGCAGAGGAAGAGAGGTGGGAGGACAGTTCGGAATAGACGTGTTGTTCAAGACGTTTTGAGGCAAACGAGAGGAGAGATATGGGGCGATAGTTGGAGACTGATGTAGGGTCGAGGGTTGTTTTTTTTAGGATGGGCGTGATTAGGGCGTGCTTGAAGGGTGAGGGGAATGTGCCGGACTTGAGTGATATGCTGAAGAGGTGCGTCAGGGCAGGGATGAGGACTGTGGTAAGGTTAGGGATGAGGTGGGAGGGGAGTGGGTCCAGGGCGCAGGTGGTGAGGTGTGATCATGATAGAAGGGAGGAGAGGTGGTCCTCAGTCATGGGGGTGAAATTGCATTTTGGTGGGGGGGGGGATGGGCTGGAGGTGGGATGGGGTGAGGGGAGTGTGGGTCGAAGCTTTGTCTGAGTTTGTCAATTTTGTCTTTGAAGAAGGTGGCGAAGTCGTCGGCGGAGATGAGAGGTGAAGGAAGAGGTGCAGGGGGGCGAAGTAAAGAGTTGAAGGTTTTGAAGAGTTGTTTGGGGTTGTGAGACAGGGCGGTAATTAGGAAGGTGAAGTAGGCTTGTTTTGCGGAGTCAAGGGCAGTCTTGAAGGTATTGAGGGAAGGCTAGTATAGGGTAAAGTGCTCTGCGGAGTGGGACTTCTTCCATTTCCGCTCGGCTGCCCTAGTCGTCCGTCGGAGTTTTTTGGTGAGGGTCGTGAGCCATGGTTGACGTTGTAATCGTGTTGTGTAATATGTGAGCGGTGCAGCCTGGTCGAGGGCTGTGGTGAGGGTGGAGCTGTAGAGGTAGGCGGCGGAGTCAGCGTCATGAGAAGAGGCCAGGTCGGAGAGGGGGAGGAGGGATTCAGAGAGTGAATGGAAGTCAATGAGCTTAAGGTTTCTGCGAGGGTGGGGAAGTGTCCGGCGGGGGCGGAGCGTGGTAGGGGGGAAGAGGGACGAGAAGGTCAGTAAGTTGTGGTCGGAGTGGGTGAGGGTTGAGTGTGCGAGGTCGGAGAGGGAGCAGAGGCGGGTTAAGACAAGGTCAAGTGTGTGGCCACCAGTGTGCGTGGTGGAGGAGATCCATTGGGAGAGGCCAAGAGAGGAGGTGAGGAATAGGAGTCGGGAGGCAGCGGCTGTGGGGGTGTCGATGGGGATGTTGAATTCACCCATGACGATGGTAGGGATGTCAGAGGAGAGGTGGTGGAGGAGCCAGGTGGTGAAGTGGTCGAAGAAGGTAGGGCGGGGGGGCGGTAGACAACAGCCAGTTGGAGGTTGCAGGGGGAGTAGATGCGAACGGAATATGCCTCGAAGGAGGGGGGGGGTGGAGTAACAGGGGAGAAGGAGCAGTCGCTGGCCAGAAGTAGACCGACGCCACCGCCGTGGGTGTTGGTGGGGCGGTGAGTGTGGGAGAGTGTGAATCCCCGTAGGAGAGGGCGGCCGGGGAGGTTGTGTCGGAGGGGGTGAGCCAGGTCTCCGTGATGCCAAGGAAGGAGAGTTTTCTGGAGATGAAGAGGTCGTGGATAAGTGTTACTTTGTTACGGGCCGAGCGGCGTTCCAGAGTGCGCCGGGTAGGAGGACAGGGGAAGCCGGGATAGTGGGAATGGGACGGAGATTGAGGGGGTCACGAGGGTTGGTGGTGGGCCGTTGGAGTGGGGTGGAAGAGAGTGAGGTGGTATGGTGGGGTGGGCCAGGATTAGGGGAAATGTCACCGGAGACTAGGAGGAGCAGGGAGAGGGTTAGGAGGTGGGAGCAGGGGAGCTTGCGTGGTGGGCGTGTACGTCTAGAGGTGGTGGGTTGAAAGTGGGGGAATAGTTCAGAGCATTGGGTGAGGTGGGTAGGAAGGATGGAGGATGAGAGTAGGATTTCTTTGCCCAGTGGGGGGATGGGTGGGGGTAGTAGGAAGTGGAGAAGGATGGGAGTGAAGGTGAGAAGGAGCGGAAACATGGTGGGGTGAGTAGGGGAGGAGAGGTGGGTAGGGTCAGAGGTAGCCGGGGATGTGGTGTGGCAAGGGTAAGTTCCAGATGGTGGGTGAGTGGCCGTGGTTGAGGTACGGCCAGGTGATGAGGTGCAGTCCGTGGGAGGAGATGCAGTTCAGGGATAAGATGCAGGTTAGGCCATCTCTACAACAAAGTTCCTCCAGGCAAAAAAGATCAAGGTGCTCAAGGATTAGCCAGCCCAGTCACCAGACATGAACATCATTGAGCATGTTTGGGGTAGGATGAAAGAGGAAGCTGGGAAGACAAAACCAAATAATCTAGATGAGTTCTGGGAGGCATGTAAGACTGCATTATTTGCTATTCCTAATGACTTCATTCATAAATTGTATGAATCATTGTTGAACCTCCTTCAAGCTCATGGAAGTCACACAAAATATTAAATATGACTCTAATAGCACTACAACTTCATTCACCAATGTTATGCAACATATATTTGTATTTTCAGTTAATTTTTGGTTGGAAAATCACATTACCTTCTGTGGGTGACAAACTTTTGTCTTGCCAAAATCTGATTTGAAGAGAAACACCGATGCCACTTTGCCGTTTCTTCAATCCTTTATTTTTTTCATAAAAACATCACAAGTTAAAAGGGTAATGCTAGAAGAAACGGCAAAGTGGCACCGGTGTTTCTCTTCAATTCTAATCTTCAAGATGGAGCCAACCATCACACCGGTTGCCTGGGAGCTCTGTGAGTACTCCCCTCCCCTATTCCTGCATAAAACTTTGCCAAAATCTGACCATTCTGTGTTCATTAAATGATAAATATTTCAGCATTGATGCCAATTTATTTTCTTAACCTAAACCACATTTCGGAGGGTTTCAGCTTTAAAAAGAGTCATTTATACAACAAATGGATGAATTTAACGTCAGGTTATAAGCTTTTATTTACATAACATGCATAAGCGACATCATTTCTGACTGGGAGTGTATCTAAATGACCAATTTAGTCACTTAGAAGCAATTGTAAGCACTTTATATGCACACTTACATGTTTTGGTTGTTTTATCAGTTATTAGAAATAACTGGATGGTATAGATGCAAATTTGCTGATATTAAAATTTAGCAGATTGCTCATAGTTAACAATTAAGTGGAATTTACATTGTAGGTATTTGATGCAAATCAAATTTTCCTTATTAGGTTTGAGGTTCCTCCAGACAAAAGAGCTTAATAAGAGCGTAAAAAAATAATACTAAACTTCAGCTCACTTGTCCGTTTGCTGTCATAGCCATGGTCTGCTACATCACTACGGCAGGCCTCTTCTTTTTATTTTTACTCCAAAATCAATTTGAGCTTCCTTACTTTATGCTTAATTTTTAGGTGCCAAGATTGCCTCTTGCGTTACTCATGACCTACTCAGTCCTGAGGAAAAGGACACCCCCCTCCCCGAGCTGTTCTAAACATGCTCAAACTACTTTGAACATGTCTAGAGTGAACTCCTGATCCATCCTGGTTGCATTCACCAGCAGCTGAATGTGGCCTCATAGACAGCAATGCGTTATTTTGACTCATTGCACTGCATCAGGACACATTTTTCAAGTGGCCCCAAACTGCAACATTCTGCAGTCGGGGGTGCGGTGGAGATGCCGCATTAATTTGCATCAGGCGAAATCCTGATGCCACCTGATGTCCCTACAGACCCCATGTTAAATATAGGGACACAGACCTGATCAGGAGACATCAGGATTTTGCCTGATACCGATGAAACTCCCGAAAATGCAGGTGTGAAAGCAGTCTAGAGGTTGAAAAAATAGCAACCACTTTGAAGAGACAGCAGTTAGTACATTAACAGTTGCAGTTTGTTGATATGTGTAATACAGTTATGCAAATTAATTGGGACAAAGCATTTTTTTTAAGTAAAATCGTAAGTTGTGGTTACCAGTCAGTGATTCAAACCAGTTTTAACTGCTTTGAACAGGTGTGAGTGTACAACCTTGAGTAACAAAATGTGGTGTGACTGGTTTTAGTCAGAAAATAACAGCTAGCTCCCCTCAGCTTCAGTTGAGAGCTTGTTTCTGTGAGGAGTGGTTTAGTGTACTTTTTCTCTCAGTGTATTCGTGCCTGTAATAATTGACGTTACTCCACAGAAGAGGTCTAGAATTATTACTCTTAATGAACATACAAGTCTGACTGTAAGAAGAAATCGCTTCCACTGTTGGTGTGGAAAAATCTAACCGTTTCAAGAATAATTCACACACATAATAAAACTGGATCGATTTCTCCAAAACGAAAAGAGAAAGTGTAGAAGAAAAAGGAAACGACACAAGAACTGATAAAAACACTTATCAGAAATGGTTAAAATTAATGCAAAAAAAACTTGCTTTGTCTCAATTAATTTGCACAGCACTGTAGTTCCTATGGACTACATTGTATAACCTCTCTGCACTTTTTCTGTGTATTCTCTAATTCTCAAGGTTTTGATGACCAGACTGATATAAGGAATCTTCTACTGTACAAGTAAGAAAATCATTATATACATATAAAGGAAAGAAGGAAAATTGCCAGCAGCTCCAACCTTAAGTTTACTTGGCCAAAGAAAATAATGACAATTATCAGCTACAGTTGTGGACAGGTTATTTTCCAGAGATGACTTGTGTGAAGTTTTTATTACAGAGAAATCATAGTTTAACAGTTATGACTGGGTCAGCAAAAACAGACAATCAAGACCCATTAATAGGTTATTAGTGAAAAAGGGACAACTAATACATATAATACATTTGAACACTGTTGAAAGTATGAAAAATGTACTGGAAAGCTGTAGATACAAATACACAAAAGAAGGAAACAAAAGAGTTTTTTCAGATGCCACAGAGAGGAAAAATTGAAAGATTATACAATATACAAAGCAGAACAATAGAAACAATTTCCAAAAGAGGCTAATTCTGATCCATTTGCAGATAATTGTTATTGTACATTTAAAGAGAAAAGTACCGTATATACTCGAGTTAAGCCGACCCGAGTATAAGCCGAGGCCCCTAATTTTACCTTCCAAAACTGGGGAAACTTATTAACTCAAGTATAAGCCTAGGGTAAGAAATCAGCAGACCGCCATACTGTTATAAAGCCCCCTATCACTGGTATATACCCCACCATCCCAGTATATAGCAGCCATCACTGGTATATAGTGCCCATAACTAGTATAGAGTCGCCTCCATCACTGGTATACAGCCCCAGCATGGTATACAGCCCCCAGCAGTGGTATTACACCCCCCAGCAGTGGTATACAGCCCCCATAAGTGGTATACAGCCCCCAGCAGTGGTATTACAGCACCCAGCAGTGGTATGGGGGATGATGTCATCACTGCACTGGTCACATGATTAGAAGCCGGCATATAGACAAGAAGAGTGGACGGAGGATACCCAGTGCCTGCAGGACGTCAGAGGGTGAGATCAGTGCGGCTGCAGGGGAGCTCTGTATACTGATGGGGGGCTCTGTATACTGATGGAGGGCAGTGTGCCAGCAGGGGGGCAAGATAACTTAGTGTAGTGCAATATCCACCGCTTCCCCTGTCACTGATGGGGGATGCACTGCATATTCATTACACTAATGAGTGGCATCACGTGACCGCCCACTCCTTCTGCAGCCTACCCCGCCTCCTACAGCGCCCGATCACCCCCCCACTCAGCCAGCCACATGGACTCGAGTATAAGCCGAGTGGGAGCACTTTTCAGCACAATTTTTTTACTGAAAAACTCGGCTTATACATCGAGATATACGGTAACAGAATACAAGGTTAATGCATCAACTCCTAAATATTTTAATATAGATAAGTAACATATATATATATATATTAATATATAATATATATATATACTGTAAAACATACTGTAAAATATACTGTAGATTATTTTCTATAGACTGTATTTAAAACCTCTTTAGTTTATTCGTGTGTGTTCTCTCCTGTAATTCTCTATGCTGTGATGATGCAGATTATAGTTTCATTGTATCCTCAATAAACAAATTCATCCTCCCAAAATGTATGATAATTCAGCTGGAAGCTGAAACCTGCAAAACAATGTTTATCATCTTTTCTGGAATATCCAAAATCTATATACATTATATAGACTCTCCATTGGTTTAGCTCAAAACTATAAAAATATTTTTCTTCAACAGTGATGGTGAATGTAATTCTTATTTTCAGGTTGCCAGCATAGAAATGCCACGTGAACATCATCTATAGACATATGGGTGGCAAGGAGGCTCAGTGGTTAACACTACAGCCTTGCAGCACTGAGGTCCTGGATTTAATTCCCACCAAGGACAACATCTGCAAGGAGTTTGTATGCTCTCTCCGTGTTTTTGTGGGCTTCCTGCCACATTTTAACGACATAGGCCCTTTTCACATGTAATGCTGGGTTGCGTTTGCCTTCATTTATGTTTCTATGCATTTTTACCGCTAAAAACACATGCGTTTTTGGCCCCATGGGGTTTAATGGAAATGGATGCAGAAAAGCATGTCATTTTCAGCAAATGAAAAAACACATGCATTTTTGCAAACGCAGCCCAAAACGTGTTCTGCAACATTTTGGGCTGCGTTTGCAAAAACCCATGCATGTGTTTTTTCATGCGTTTCTATTAAACTCCATGGGGCCAAAAATGCATGCGTTTTTAGCGGTAAAAATGCATAGAAATGCAAATGAAGGCAAACGCAACCCAGCATTAGATGTGCAACAGGCCATACTAATAGGATGTTTATTGTGAGCCTCAATGGGGACAGCATTACTGATATATGTAAGGTTCTATGGAATTAATAGTGCTATACAAATGAATAAATATTATTATTTAACAGAAAGAAATAGCCAAAAGCAGAAAACCCCTTCAAGAGGTATTATATTGTTCACTTTTTAATAAATGTCATGTTTATCCAGGGGACCTACACAGATATATTTCCAACAATACAAAAGATTTGGCCAATGTCTTTTTCCAGAAGATTTTAGTAAAATGGAGCGATTACGTAATTAATATTTACCACTATAAGTTTGTTGTTTGTGAAAAAGTATTAATATAATAAGAGCTAATAAAATTTTCAGACATCCTACTATACATTGATTCTCCAAAGTGTACATTTATTTAGATTTATGTTACAATGTTACAATGCATTGAGGTCAAAAGACCTCCTGCAAAAGCTTAGCTAAAAGTCATGTCCAAATAGTTCTTCAATTGCTCCTTTGTTTTCCTCCATATCTGTATATCAACCGTAATATCTGATGCCAAACAGCTAACAATCAGCTAAAATGAAGAATTTCATCCACTGACAGCAGGTAGATGAAACACAAATAAATCAATTTCTCTCTGGAGACAGTACAAGCCCTCCTCACCAACTGACGTGTTCTGCACACTGAACATGGGAGGATGCCCAATTAGTATTCCATGCAAGAGTAGGAATGAAAGGGTGAAATACAGTCTGAACCAGGAGAGTACGTGCTGCTGTCTAATCAACAACACATTGTTATTACCTCGCCTCCCATCTCTCTAACAGGATTCCACGTATTTGCTTAACTGAAAGAGTAGGAGGATGTACTTTTTCATTACAGAGATGAGAATACTTTACATTTGCTAGATGAATGCTTTGGAGGCAAACGCTAGGCATGCAAGCCAGGCACACTTCTGAGAAATACAGATAAACTAATATGTTTTATAAAGAGCAGCCTTTCTGTTAATATCATAAGTAAACTAAGTCTTTTATGAGATCAATTCTGTTTTATAATATATATCCCCAAAAAGGAAATCAAAGTGAAGTTTTCTGGTCTGAAGTTAAGTGTTTTATCTTATGGCAAGCAAGAACTCAATGTGATTCTTTCCATAAGTTTATATACAGTGGTAACTTTTACAGCAAAAGGTGATAAGGAACATCAATAGCTAGTTATAATATTTCCATAACACGACAACTGTTCAACTGCTATTTTCCTTCATTAGACCAAAATAGGAAATACAGTAAACCTAAATAAGCCAATATGCTTAACACCTTGTTTTCTATACTTTCTGCCTTTGAGAGCCACATTCAGCCCTGAGAGTCACTAGCCACATCCAGCTCCCACCCATCTAATAGTAGTTACACAGAGAGCCTCCACTACCAGTATAATGACAGCCACCTTTTCCACAGAAATCACACTGAGGCAGTATACCAAGAACCAGGGATTTCCATCTTACCCCCATTCAGATCTGCTCTACTATGAGTGTCTACTCACAAAAGTCACCATCTGGTGACCGTGGCTCCCAAGCTTTTGCTTGAGAATCAAAAAAATTAGACACTGAGCTATCTGAGCTATTGGGGTATATGAGAACTGGGTGTAATTTTCTGTATACAGGAAAATAAAAGTTTTTCAAACACCTGAAGCAAAACATTAACAATATAGCGATATGATAAAATTCTGCATAACTAATCATTTTCCAAATAATTAGAAGTCAAATTTATCTATGAAATAGCAAAGATTATTGTTTGTGAAATGAAGGTATTATCATGCTTTAGGGAATGGTGAGATATAGGACCTGAAAGTCAAAGGGTCAAAACAGTGTTACCCTTTTACTTGTCAGTTTATAAGTGCCTTAAAATGATGACACTGACAAATATAAATCAAAGAAAACCAAGCCATTTCATTACCAGCTTTCCAAAAAATGTAAAGCTATGTCTCCTGGAATGTGACAATAGAAAAGTGAAACAAAGAAAAACATTTATCTGGAATAAAGGCCAAAACTGGCTGTGACACAAGAGGGTTAATGGCTTGGATAAGTCACTTATTCAAGCAGTTCTTTTAGAGTGTTAAAACCTTGTGATGTGATCCAGAGTATAGTGGTTTCTTACTAGACAAAATCTTGAGATTTATTCTTGATAACACTAAAGACAGCCTTCCAATAGTTTTGATTAATTATACATAATTACTTTTATAATACTAAGTATTAAAAAGAAATTAAAACTAGTTTTCTAGACTGCGGTCCAAGGAGCCTTAACATGAAAATAATTTGTCTTATTATCTACTTTATATTCTACAGCTTCCTGTTATCTTACCAAAACAGCATTAGGCTACTAAGGCATAAACTCCAAAAAACCTTTGTCCCAAGAAGGCTGATTGTGACATCAATCTGACGCTACAGACACAAAAGGGCTATCTCAAACAGACTCATCACAAACTGCTCCATTAGGCAGAACACTGAGAAACCCTGACCCTTTAACCCATATACAAGGATCTGGATTTACAGCAGCTCCCAGAAGATTACTGCTTATGGAAGGACTGTCAAGAGACAGGAAGTCGCAAAGCAGGCTCAAAGCAGGGAGGTCAAGAAACGAGAAAATAAGGATCTGTTAGAGTAGTCAGGGAGCCGGGTCAAAACTGAGATGATAGCAAGGTACAAAGTCATGAGGTACAAAGTCAAAAAAGGGGGAACAAGAGGCAATAGTCCCTATCACTAGTGACACTAATGATGTGGTGGGTATGATTCACTCACCACACTTTGTGAGACCAACTGGTGTAAAAGCATTTAGATTAAATGCAGCTGTGCAGGACTTTCACCTTCACATCACGGGGAACATCAGATTCTTTCAGGAAAGGGTACACTGTTCGCGTGCTGAATCAGAAAACGATCCGGAACATGTAGGTTGCATCAATCATCCATTTTTCCCTTTCCTACGCGTTCAGCACTGTCCTAGGCCTCCTCAGGATATCCCTGAGGAAGGCATAGGACAGTGACGAAACGCTAGGAAAAGGAATTAAATGGATGATTGATGCAACCTTACATATGGCTTCCGGATCGTTTTCTTGGATTTCAGCAAGCGCGGACACTGATACACCATTTCCCCTGAAGTAAAGTCATGAGGTAGGAGAAGCGTCCAAAAAAACAAGCAGAGGTAAAACAGGAAAAAACAATACGAGACAGGAGACTGGCCAGCGAACCAAAGCTTTCTGGCAACTTTCAGGAGAAAGCTGAAGGTATTGTAGGGTATGATTCTTTCCAATCAAGCTGAAGCTAGGAGTTAATGACTTCAGCTGGAGCGCACACACACATCAATTTTGTCAGTCTGTGAGTATAGCAGGTCTCAGACACTCTACCCTTAGTGAATGGGTGACACACAGTGTGCCTGGTAACAGAGGCAGATGTCAATGGAGCAGACTTTGATGGGGATGTGATGTCTTTTGTACAGCTTCTTTTCTGTATGCTATGTATTCAAATCTTGCAATTGGAGGACAAGTATACACTTGCACTCATTGTGTTTCTCAAACATTCCTGAACAATCGTAAGGTGACAAAAATGGCACATTATTCAACTGGAAAAATCTGGCATATTAGGAAATAATATTGCATATTGGAATCAATGAGTATACTTTATCTACAAGAATGTTTAAGTAGGGTATACAGCAATGTTCATCCTAGTAATGCCAGGATATTTTGGTTTTTTTACATAAAACATTGCCCAGATTATCATACAGCTTCATTAGATTTCCTCTTATCTATGTAGGAGACTGTGACTTTTCATTGTTCCATGGCACAATTCGGATGCTCACGTGCCCATCTGTTTCAGTGGTGAACTAGATCAGCATAAGTATTCCTACCATTTTGCATCTTTGCAGCGACATGTATGTAGGGAGCTGGGATTCATAGCAACATATAATATCTATAATAGCCAGCATTAAAGATATAGAGATGGTAGGTGGATTAGCCAGGCTCATGAAATGCAGCAAACCAGACCAATTTGCATTCTGTAGAATCAATGGAGAATCTTTACGGATTGGCTCATCTCTGCATAACGCTGCATAGACCCTTGGCTTTTATATGGTCTCATGAATTCTTGTTCACTCTTAACACATAGTACTTGAAATCACAATTGGTTTTATATTATTTCATATAAAACAAAGATAGGATTTGTACAGGGTTACATGAGTCTTGATTACAACAAAAGCTAGATGACGGCTGAAGGAAAAAGCTGAAGTATTGGAACATGAAAATTTCACATAACTGAAGAGAACAGCAAAGGATAAGAAGACATTGTTTTCCTTGGCTGCCTCTTACAGACACGCATGTTAATATTTGGCAGGCCTCTATGTCTTGTTTATGGCTGATTGCAGAGTGGTCATGTTAATGAAAATTGAGGCCATCCTTCTAAACAAAGACGCAGCCACATGGAATGCTTTAATCAGATGCCACTCAGCACTACAAAACTGTTTGTGAAAAGCGATAAGTGAAGCATAAAAGAAGAAAGCTTTAGAATGGTATTTCTTTTTTGTCATGCTAACCATCTTAGGTACTGAACCAATTATACAGCTGACTTATAATTATAGAACAATAGCTTATTGATACTATCAATGCTTGACATGAAATTACTGGAAATCCTACGAATTGTGCATTACATTACATCATTATATGGCTCACAAAATGCCAACATTATGGCAATAATGTTACTGCAAATGATGCTGCATAATAACCCCAACAGCAATTTGGCATCAGTGGCTAATATTTAAAGATCTTCTGTTTCTAAAATGATTCTACAGAAACTTAATGATATTGAAGTGACTAAGAATATAACCTGGTTTGAGCAATGCCAATATTTCTTGTCCTTTCTTTGCCCTTAGCAAGGTGCCAGTGTAAGCCCAAGGACACAAAAAAGTCTGAGTTCAGTAGTAGGAGTCATTTAGAGGTCGTAAGTAGTTACAGAACATCTAAATCAACAAATATATTCTCCTTTGATTAATACTTTATGTAACAATGATTGCTTCCAAATTTTGATTTTAATCAGTAAAATCAATGGTGGCAGATCCCACTGGTAATATTGTTTGTCAGTCCCTCTTGATTGACCTTTAAGGTAAATAGTAGGGATAAGAGACCTAGACTTTAAAGTTCAGCATTAGGGATGAGCGAGTATACTCTGCGCTACACGTTACTCGCACGAGTATCCCGGTACACGGGATGCTTGGCGAGCACAGAGTACCGTCGAGATGCTCGGACTCCTCGCTAATAATTATCGATCTGACACAAATACACTGCTCCCTTCAGTGCACATAGTGAGCTGGCACCTCACAGAGAGCAGTTTGATTGTTAGGGTCCCTCTGGGGGCACAGCAAGGTGTTGTATGCTGCAGCGATTTGAAAAATCCCCCCTCCCGCCCTTTCCCAGAAATACTCGTTTTATAACCGGCGGTCTGTGGGTGGAGCCTGTCACTAATTGACTTACATTGGGCTCGGTGCTCTGGCCGAGTACACGAGTATCTTGGGATGCTCGGCCAGAGCATCGAGCACCCAAGCAATTTAGTACTCGCTCATCTCTATTCAGCATTTGTACCAAACACAGACTTTAAAATAAGGATCAGTGGATTGGTGCTTTACATATGCAGATCACTGGTGCTAACAATCAATAATTTAAATTCTAGGATTGCACTTTTTTGGTACCATCTCAAAAAAATGTGATAAAACACAATAAAAAAAGCAAGCCCTCATACAGCTCTACTGACTAAAAAATTAAATTTATGACATAGGTAATGTTTATTTTAATTTCTATTTTTTTTCCCTGCTTACATAAAAATTAAATATTCAAATGTAGTACTATCATGCTTATACTGACCTGGAAGTCACATCATTAGGTCTTTTTACCACACAAAAAATACCATAAAAAGAAAAACTTAAAAATTGTTTGTGTTTTTGAAGCAATTTCATTATACTTGGAATTTGTCTCAATTTTTCAGTACATTTAATAGTATACTTAATAAAACAATTCAAAATTACAACTCATCCACAAAAAACAGACCTAAACATATCAATGTTAATGGAAACAAATGTATAGCTCTTTGAAGGAGGAAATTAAAAAGGCGAACATGGGAAGTATCCTTGTCGGGAAGAGGTGCCGACCCTAGATATAGATGGTTTTGAAACAATTCTATTTTTTACATTATGTCTATACTGATTTAATGTTTGTTATTTCTGTTCTTATTGTTTCAATTGTTTTGATATGTTTGCAGTTATGACATTGCTAATATTCTACACTAATAATTTAGAGTCACAAATTCTGTGGTCCATAGGAGTATCTTACTATTTAGAATAATAATAATAATAATTAATATAGCACTATTAATTCCATAGCACTTTACATACATGAGTAATGCTGTCTCTCTTGGAGCTCACAATCTAAACATCCTATCAGCATGTCTTTACAATGTGGGAGGAAACTGGTGTACCCAGAGTAAACCCATGCAAACACAGGGAGAACATACAAACTCCTTGCAGATGTTGTCCTTAGTGGGAATTGAACCCAGGACTTCAAGTCCCCAGCGCTGCAAAGGCTACAGTGCTAACCACTTGAGCCACCGTGCTTGCCCATTTGCACATTTAGAAATGTCTGAATCTACTTTTGACATGAAGGACATTTATTAAAGATTTCTCATGACCCACCCTTTTTTATCTCAGGATGATAAAACTGCACACGTGTAATGATATAAGTCTCTATAGGTTATGTGCCAATTTGCAACTCTGGACCGTTAATGGTATTTATGTTACAGGAGCTGAAGTGATGTGAGGTGTGATAATAGAAACAGAATACAGGGCAGTCATCAAGTTCCTGTACTTAAAAGACAGCACACCAAGGGAGACATTCAATGACATCAAAGAGGAGTATGGTGACGATTCCCTATTATGTAGTCAAGAACTGGCACATTTCAAATGTGGTTAAACTTCATGTGACCCCATTCTGCTACTGATGAACACACCTTTCAAGTTAAGGAGCTTGATGACTGCGCTTTATTTCACTGAGTCCATTATCACACCTCACACTACATCAGCACCTATAAAAGAAAGACCGTTATCATTTCAGAGTTGCAAATTGGCATGAAATCTATAAAGACTTATATCATTACAAAACTGCAGTTTCAGCATCCTGCAATAAATAGAAGTGGGTCAGGGGAAATCTTTAATGAACACCCTTACTACTTATAAAATTAGGTGACAGGATCACAATTACCTGTGCTCAAACCTTGATTCCTTACAAAGTGCTGAACATCAAACATGTGGTATACAGCCGGGAAATGTTTTGGCAAAGCAGAGACATATTCTCAGAAGTGGCTTGTAAAATAAATAACAAGCAAATAATAATATGTATACTAACCTTCCATCTTCTCCCTAAATAGCTGTAATTTATTCTTTGAGTTTAGGCAATTAGCAGAAAGGTTATGTCTGGTGCTCTTTGTAAACTCTCAGTTTGATCTCATTGGCACACTGCTGACTTCATTTCATCGTGTCTAGAAAGATATTTGGGCAGAGACAGCGCCTCATTCATAATCAAGATTAATCCAAAGAGCAAACAAACATAACCTCTCATATTGCCAGAAATCAATATGTGTGGTCATTATGGGGCACAGCATAGGAGTACGAGCAGGAGGGGATGTGCTGCTGCTCAGAACCCCTTCACTGCTGGATTCAGCACCATGGACAGCAAATGAGCCAAGTTTCAGCTAAGGTTATGCTGCTTTTTATTGGGTCATTTTCACACTGAAAAATGTTCCACTCAAATTAAACCTTGGCAGCTCTGCCAGAAAATGTTACTGCCATTTGTCAGAAGCAATTTGCTAATGGCAATCTTGTCATATTTTAAATACAATTATGGTTTGTTATTTATCAAAGTATGAGAACTACAAAACTCTGACAATATTACATCATCACCGCAAAACAAGCATATCAAACGGCAAAGAAAAAAAGGTGATTCAAAATTATTTTCCTGGTTGGCGTGTTCTTTTTTGTTACATTTTGATGGTTTTATGTAGTTAAGCAGCTAAATTAAAGAGTAACTAACCACTTTTTTTTTTTTATATTTTGTCCAGCACTGAAAGTTATGAAATGTAGCAAATCACATCATTAGGTAATAATTCCAGTAAAAAATAGAATTTAAGTTGTTTCCAAACCCGGACTTTCCCCAGTCTTTAGGCTGCTCTGGAATAATAAAATGTTAATTTGGAGTACTAAGGCTGGCAGTGAAAGGTTAGCACCGGAGTCTCCCTAACTCTGGGGATAAACTGCTGCAGAATATTGACCGCACAAGCAGAGAAGATACGTGTTGACCCTTTCACTGCCATCATCTATACTCCATAACAATATATTCTGATATCTAAGCACACAGAGGCATGTACATAGCCCAAAGAATTTGGAAGGGTTTAAGCAGCCACTAGCATGCACTGTTTTTTAGGCAATCTCCCAATAAAGTGATTTGCAAGGATTATCCACTCTCTATCCTGGAGTAAAGGAGTAAGAATATATATATACCGTATATACTCGTGTTATAAGAAATTGTGCTGAAAAGTGCCCCCCTCGGCTTATACACGAGTCAGTGACGGCATTCCCCCCCCTGTGGTAGTATACAGCAGCCCCCCCTGTGCTATATACAGGCCCCCCGTTGCTGCCGCCGCACACCTGTAAAAGAAGAGCTTTCATACTTACCCTCCTGTGACCGTGCGCGCATCCCCCGCTCTCCTTCCTGCTTCTACCCAACGTCCATCCACGTGACCGCGCGCTTGTAATGACGTCATTATTTGTGCGCGGTCATATGGATGGACGCCGGGTAGAAGCAGGAAGGAGAGCGGGGGATGCGCGCGCGGTCACAGGAGGGTAAGTATGAAAGCTCTTCTTTTACAGGTGTGCAGCGGCAGCAACGGGGGGCCTGTATATAGCACGGGGGGGCTGCTGTATACTACAACAGGGGGGCCTATATATACCACAGGGGGGGAGGGCTGCTGTATACTACCACAGGGGGCCTGTATATACCACAGGGGGGAGGGCTGCTGTATACTACCACAGGGGGGCCTATATATACCACAGTGGGGGAGGGCTGCTGTATACTACCACAGGGGACCTGTATATACCACAGGGGGGAGGGCTGCTGTATACTACCACAGGGGGCCTGTATATACCACAGGGGGGAGGGCTGCTGTATACTACCACAGGGGGCCTGTATATACCACAGGAGGGGAATGCTGTATACTACCACAGGGGGAGACTGCTGTATACTACCACAGGGAGAGACTGCTGTATATTACCACTGGGGAGACTGCTGTATACTACCACTGGGGAGGCTGCTGTATACTACCAATGGGGAGACTGCTGTATACTACCACTGGGGAGACTGCTGTATACTACCACAGGGGCTTGTTTATACCACAGGGGGGAGGGCTGCTGAATACTACCACAGGGGGGCCTATATATACCACAGGGGGAGGGCTGCTGTATACTACCACAGGGGGCCTGTATATACCACAGGGGAGGGCTGCTGTATACTACCACAGGGGGCCTGTATATACCACAGGGGGAGGGCTGCTGTATACTACCACGGGGGGCCTGTATATACCACAGGGGGGGAGGGCTGCTGTATACTACCACAGGGGGCCTGTATATACCACAGGGGTGAGGGCTGCTGTATACTACCACAGGGGGCCTGTATATACCACAGGGGGGAGACTGCTGTATACTACCACAGGGGTAGACTGCTGTATATTACCACAGGGGGAGACTGCTGTATACTACCACTGGGGAGGCTGCTGTATACTACCAATGGGGAGACTGCTGTATACTACCACTGGGGAGACTGCTGTATACTACCACTGCGGAGGCTGCTGTATACTACCAATGGGAGGCCTGTATACCACTGGGGGGGCCTGTATACCTGTGCTGGGGTCCACCCTCGGCTTATACACGAGTCAATAGGTTTTCCCAGGTTTTGGGGGCAAAAGTAGGGGGGTCGGCTTATACACGGGTCGGCTTATACACGAGTATATACGGTATTATATATATATAATATATATATATATATATATATATATATAGGGTGGTCCAAAAGTAGGTGGACAGTATGTGTACATGTGTAATAAGGTTATGAAGGGGGAGATTTATCAACCGTGGTGTAAAGTGAAACTGCCATGTGGGTTCCCCAGGGAAGCTACCTCACAATATATATATATATAAAGTTCGAAGCAGCACACAGTCACTGCCAATGATGTGAGTATACATACGTATAGATTGATAGAAGTGAAACACCCATGCATTTGAGAAAAAATATAAAAACGTGTTTTTTTAAAAACTCATATTTTAGATATTTTATCTTTGTAAAGTAAGGTTCTTAGTACACAATATTGGCCAACACCTGTTTGCCCATGAACCATGGCAAGTTTACTTTAGATCTGATGGGTCCCTGTCTTACCATGCCATTTTTTCCTTCGACTTAGCTAAGCCTCCATTTTTATATCCATGACCACCTGGGGTCAATGGGGGTGCAGAGTAAAGATGTGCAGCATAATTAACACCAACTACAATGTGTAACTTACCATAAACAGCGGGTTTGTTAATTTTTCGTCATAAATCTCTTATTACTTCACATAACATAACATTCACATTTGTACATTACAGGATATTTCCATCATATTATTTACAATCACATTACACATTATACACTATACCATTTTAGAACTACATATTCAACTGGACCATATCCGACCTATCAGTCAGTCTCAATGGTGGGTTCGGCCGCCTAGCCTTTTGACAGGGATCATTCCCCATCCTACTACAGGGAATCTCTGTCTACTGCAGGGAGCTCAACCCGTTAGCCCATGGCTACCTCATTCATGGCCCTTTCTGCATGAGTCACCCATAATACACTTCACAACCATCACCCAGGGTACTTTTGCATGCGCCCTTGTGATCCATCACATACATCAACAGAACATTAAGAAGTAGCCCAGCCACCTACCATTACAGACTACTCAGTCTGGTTCTAATGGCGGTTACGGCTGACTGGCCTTCCTTCATAATTAGATACATCATATGGTACTTTTTCATACACCACTATGAGTCACCCAGTCACATATCATACAGGGTAATTATTCTTATGCCCTTGTGATTACACATAAACCTTCACACATAGTCAACGGGTCCTTAGCCGACTACCTAGTCGGACCCAATGGTGGCTTTGACCGCCTGGCCCTTGAGCCATCCTCAGTCTCCACATAACACATACGACCGCCTGGCCCTTGAGCTGTCCTCGGTCTCCATATCACACACAGCATGTGGTCCATCATAACACATCCACTGACTGCTACCTTACTGGGCACTGAACTGGGCTTAGTAACCTGAGCCACGGGGTACACCAGGCATCCCCCAATGTCTCCTCCAGCACATGTTTCACCCCATGCCTGAGCATGCACCCTCCAGAGTCAGCCACAGTTTCCACAACTCCAGGAGTCATCACAACCCGTTCATGGCCACCGACTTGCACACAAGCAACAGCGGGATAGGATCCTCCCACATGGAGAAGGGCTGACTCCCCTCACATCCCAAAAGGACGGATTGCCTCTTACTCATCCTCACATCTCAGTGGTCTGGTCTGCACTGAGTTCCCATCGTCAGTCTGCCCTCACACAGACACTTGACAGGATAAGTCTTGCTCGCCACACCCACCTGACACACCCACACCTGGGCTGTTAGCAATCAGCACACATTGCTCTCTCTATCGGCCACTCATTGGTCTCGTCAACCTCCTATACATTAACCCACTGTATACTGCTCAAGTCTTTACAGCACTCAAACTCAGATAAACAGGCTTGTGTGAACAGACACCTGTGCTGCAATCCCATGTGATGCACCCCGGCCATGGGTCACATGCCTGACACATCACCACATACCTCCCCCCTCTGTTCAAGCTTGTGGGGGGTCGAACACAGTCTCAATACACAGTTCATAATAATCCGGGCTGGAGGCGCTGACTTGGCGTCTTCGGGACCCCACTAGACCTCCAGATACTTTGAGTTCGACGCCTTGGTGTCTTCGGAACCCCGCCGGGCCTCCAGATACTTTGAGTGCGACATCTTTGTGACTCCACCGAGCCACCGGCAAGGTGCTGGGGTGCGTTGTGCGGTTACCTATAGCAAGTCCATACACACGCACTTACACAATTGTCCAAATAAGGTGCCCAAACAGGGACACATGGCAGGTTAAGTCTTGCTCGCCACACCCACCTGACACACCCACACCTGGGCTGTTTGCAATCAGCACACATTGCTCTCTCTCTCAGTCACTCATTGGTCTCATCAACCTCCTAGACCATAACCCACTGTGTACTGCTCAGGTCTTTACAGGCTCACACTCAGATCAAAAAGGCTTGTGTGAACAGACACCTGAGCTGTAATCCCATGTGATGCACCCTGGCCATGGTTCATATGCTGGAAACATCACTACAATATATATATAATCACGAATGGGATTTTTGCCCCTTTTGAGACTGCTCTCGCTGCGAGTCAGCGTGGTCATGTGGATACGAACGAAGCATTGGCCGCGCAGCGGCCATTGCGAGCAGCTCTAAGGCGACTCGCTATGCCCCGCGCAGCGGGCATGGCGAGTCGCCTTAGCAGCGCGAAGCATTGGCCGCGAAGCGGCCATTGCGAGTCAGAGACTCGCTCTGCTAGAATCCCGATGCATTGTGCATCGGGCACCCATCTAGTATATATATATATATATATATATATATATATACTAGCTGTAGTACCCGGCTACGCCCGGGTTAATAAATAACTGATGTTAGCTATAACAAAATAGAATTTTAATATGTCATATTAATGGCCTGTAGGAAAATAGAAGCTGAGCTGTGATTGATTGCTATAGGCAGCCTAATAAATCTCCATCCAACAGTAAACCATCCCCCTAGCCAGGCAGTATATGTTACCTCACACATACACATAATAGACAGCTCATGTAACTGACATCTGCCTTAATTCCCTATATGGCACATGTGTTGCACATTGGCTGTTTTTAATCAGATGTTTATGTTTGGAAATTAAAGATAGCACATGTATGAGGCGAGTTGTGTGAGGTGATTTGTGCACCTCTGTGTCTGTCTGTGTGGTGTGTGTGTCCCTGGGGTGTGTGTCTGTGTGTGTCCCTGTGGGGTGAGTGCATGTGTCCCTATCGGGTGTGTATGTGTGTGTGTCCCTGTGGGGGGGGGTCTCTATGGTGTGTGTCTCTGTTGTGTGTGTCTCTTTGTGCTGTGTGTTTGTGTGTCCCTGTGGGGTGAGTGCATGTGTCCCTATAGGGTGTGTATGTGTGTGTGTGTCCCTGTGGGGGGGTCTGTGTGGTGTGTGTGTGTGTATCTGTGCTGTGGGTGTCTCTTTATGGTGTGTGTGTGTGTCCCTGTGGGGTGAATGCATGTGTCCCTATAGGGTGTGTGTGTCCCTGTGGGATGGGGGTGTCTGTGTGGGGTGTGTGTGTCTCTGTGTTGGTGTGTTTCTTTGTGGTGTGTGTGTGTCCCTGTGGGGTGAGTGCATGTGGCCCTATAGGGTGGCTATGTGTGTGTGTCCCTGTGGGGGGGCTGTGTGGTGTGTGTGTCTGTATTGTGTGTGTCTCTTTGTGGTGTGTGTGTGTGTACCTGTGGGGTGAGTGCATGTGTAACTATAGGATG
>JARQOC010000002.1:358053321-358303314 GCA_033576535.1 Allobates femoralis
AGGCTTTCAAGCTTTTCTCTTTTTACTCCAAATGTAATGATGGTCATTATGCTAAACAGTTCAATTTTAGTTTCGTCAGACCACAGGATATGTCTCCAAAAATGTAGGTCTTTGTTCCTGTGTGCATATGCAAACATTAATCTTGCATTTTATGTTTCTTTTGGAGTAATTATTTCCTTCTGGCAGAATGGCCTTTCAGCCCATGTTGATACAGAACTAATTTCACTGTGAATAGTGAAACAATTTTACTAACTTCAGCCATCATCTTCACAATGTCTTTTTCTTTTATTCTTGGATTGATATGCACATGTTGGAGCAAAGCATATCATTGTTTGTACAGATGAATTAGGCAAATTTAGGTATCTGGAAATTGTCCCAAGGATAATCCAGCTTTGTGCACGTCCACAAATTCTCTTTATGACATCTTGCCTTATTTTCTTAAACTTTTCCATGATGATACACATAGAAGCAGTGTGTTTCAGATGTGCATTAAAGTACATCCATAGGTGTGTCTATAATTAGCTCAGATGTTGCCAATAAGCCTTTCAGAAACTCTAAGCATCATCATATGAATTTTTCCAAATTGTTTAAAGGCATAGTAATCTTACTGCATGCAAATTTTTGACTTTACATAAAGTACTAAAAATCCCTTAAAATATTCTCTCTCTCATTATTCTGGTATTTCGGAAATATATATAATTATGGTAATCCTAATTGATCTAAAATGAGAAAGTATATTCTGCTTTCATGTTAGATAGTGAGAGAAACACGCATATGTGTCTTTTCATATAGTGTATGTAAACGTCTGGTTTCAACTGTATGTATAGGCACTAGAGATGAGCGAGTACTAAAATGCTTGGGTGCTCGATGCTCTGGCCGAGCATCCCAAGATACTGGTGTACTCGGCCAGGACAAAGAGCCCAATGTAAGTCAATTAGTGACAGGCTCCGCCCACAGACTTCCGGTTATAAAACGAGTGTTTCTGGGAAAGGGCGGGAGGGTGGGCTTTTTCAAATCGCCGCAGCATATAACACTTTGCTGTGCCCCCAGAGGGATCCTAACAATCAATCTGCTCTCTGTGAGGTGCCAGCTCACTGTGTGCACTGAAGGGAGCTGTGTATTTGTGTCAGATCGATAATTATTAGCGAGGAGTCTGAGCATCTCGGCGGTACTCGGTGCTCGCCAAGCATCCCGAGTACCGGGATACTCGTGCGAGTAACAAGTAGCGCCGAGCATACTCGCTCATCCCTAATAGGCACCTTAAAACAGATCTGTCATCAAATTTATCAATACAAACTTCACATATTAAATCAAACTCTTAAATCTGATGAGAATGGCATACTTTGAAATTTCACACCTTTACAACTGCACAATAGTGACATTTGGAAGCGCAGAGAACTGCAAACATAAAGTGCTTTTTTTTAAAGTATGTCAGTAAAACTTTCAAACAGAATTATCCAAATAATCTAACATGAATTTTCAAAGTGTGTCCATCAGCCAATTTAGATCTTATAGATTTATTATATAATTATGTACACTTTTTATTTTTTCTACTCTATGGGATGCATGACCTTTACGTCACATTAAATAATCTGCATTCATTTCTACTACCATTTGAGATGTGTCAGAATAGTTTTGAGTTTAGTGATGTTGCCTTTCATTATGGTAAAGTTCTGTAATTGTATATTTTATAATTTAGTAATCATTTATAACATACGATATATCCTAGTAACAACCAAAGTACAATGTAATAAAAGGAATTTGTAAGAATTAACTGAAAGAGCTCTATAATTTGATAACATATATCTAGAGAAAGTTTGAGTGATTCTGAATAAGAAGCTTACATTTTAGTTTACCTATCAAGAAACATACATTAAAGTGTACATACATAAAAATGTATAGTTTGAATATTATCTTCTTTTTTCATATGTGTTCAACAAAGATAAATATAATTTACAGCTATTTCTTTTACACTTGAGGGTATTGCTTTGAGTAAAAAAATATATCTTTGTCAAATGCTTAAATTGGTTACAAAAAATAAAAGAAGCAATGAAAACCAACACCAAAATCTCTAAAGCTTCCAGAGAAGAGCAAATCCAAACTGTATACCGTATATACTCGTGTATAAGCCGAGTTTTTCAGCCCAAAATTTGGGCTGAAAAGTCTCCCCCTCGGCTTATACACGAGTCAATACGGGGGGGGCTGTGTCCGGGGCTGTGGAGGCTTCAGGAGGCGGGGGGGGGAGGCTGCTGTATGAGCGGCCCCGTCACGTGGGGCCGCTCATTAAATATGCACTGCTTTCCCCTGTCAATCAGCGGCAGGGGGAAGCAGTGCATAACTAAATAAATCCCCCCCAAGTGCTGGCACCTGCCCCCCCTTGTAAGGGCCCCCCCCCCGATGGTTATATTACCATTCCGGACTTCTGATCCGGCGCGGTGCTTCATCCTCGCTGCTCCGTCCGTCTTCTACATCCCGGATCTCCGGCCGTCGCAGGCATGTGACGTCATCGCGACGGCTGGGGATCCCGGATGTAGAAGACGGACGGACGGAGCAGCGAGGAGCAGCGAGGAGCGGCGCGGATCAGAAGTCCGGAATGGTAAGAGAAGCGGGGGGGGCCCTTGCAAGGAGGGGCGGAGTGACAGCATTTTGGGGCTGCTGGGGACCCCCAGGGGGCTGCTGGGGGCCGCTGTGTACCCCCAGGGGCTGCTGGGGACCCCCAGGGGGCTGCTGGGTACCCCCTGGGGGCTGCTGGGGTACCTGCTGGGGACCCCCTGGGGGCTGTTGGTACCCGCAGGGGGCTGTTGGTACCCCCTGGGGGCTATTGGTACCCCCAGGGGGCTGTTGGTACCCCCTGGGGGCTGTTGGTACCCCCAGGGGGCTGTTGGTACCCCCAGGGGGCTGTTGGTACCCCCAGGGGGCTGCTGGTACCCCCTGGGGGCTATTGGTACCCCCAGGGGGCTGTTGGTACCCCCAGGGGGCTGTTGGTACCCCCTGGGGGCTGTTGGTACCCCCTGGGGGCTGCTGGTACCCCCAGGGGGCTGCTGGTACCCCCTGGGGGCTATTGGTACCCCCAGGGGGCTGTTGGTACCCCCAGGGGGCTGTTGGTACCCCCAGGGGACTGTTGGTACCCCCAGGGGGCTGCTGGTACCCCCAGGGGGCTGTTGGTACCCCCAGGGGGCTGTTGGTACCCCCAGGGGGCTGCTGTATGTACCCCTGGGGGCCTGCTGTATACCACTGGGGCTGCTGTATACTACCACTGGGGCTGCTGGGGCTCCTCTATACTACCACTGGGGCTGCTGGGGCTCCTGTATACTACCACTGGGGCTGCTGGGGCTCCTGTATACTACCACTGGGGCTGCTGGGGCTCCTGTATACTACCACTGGGGCTGCTGGGGAATCTGTATACTACCACTGGGGCTGCTGGGGAATCTGTATACTACCACTGGGGCTCCTGTATACTACCACTGGGGCTGCTGGGGCTCCTGTATACTACCACTGGGGCTGCTGGGGCTCCTGTATACTACCACTGGGGCTGCTGGGGCTCCTGTATACTACCACTGGGGCTGCTGGGGCTCCTGTATACTATCACTGGGGCTGCTGGGGCTCCTGTATACTACCACTGGGGCTGCTGGGGAATCTGTATACTACCACTGGGGCTGCTGGGGAATCTGTATACTACCACTGGGGCTGCTGTATACTACCACTGGGGAGGCCTGTATAACACACTGCTGGGGTCTGTATACCTGTGCTGGGGTCCACCCTCGGCTTATACACGAGTCAATAGGTTTTTCCAGATTTTTGGGGCAAAAGTAGGGGGGTCGGCTTATACACGGGTCGGCTTATACACGAGTATATACGGTAGTTTGTAGTTCATACCAGACATCTAGTGTCCAGTGCTGTGATCCAAGTATAGACTTCACAGTCCGTTTTTGAGTTCGTAGGTCAGATGCTGAATAAAGTAAGTTGAAAGGCTGAAACACAGCCGATTAAGAGGCTTATTGGCTAAGGGCAATTCCTCAGCCATCACAAACATGCAGAGTAATGGAATGACTGTTTTTGGCCGATTCAGCACATGACCTGGCCTGTATAACTAAGGAATCATCGGTGACGCCGCAATTGTGCTGTGACTAGCTTAGGGACAGGATGTTACTCAAGTAAGGAACAGTTTAGGCTATCCCTCTCTCTGCATACTCAGAAAAAAGGTTCTGTGTAGGTACTCTTAAAACTTGGTCTGTGGGGGTACTCTGAAAAAACTCTGAGGGGCATTCTATAAACAGGCTCTGTGGGAACACTTTGCACCAGGCTCTGTGGGGGTGCTCTAAAAACAGATTTTGTGGGGGATAGAATAAAAATAAGCTTTCTTGCTATGATGGAATCAGAATGTTGTTAATCATACCACACCTCATCTCAATGTTATCTGCTCTATTTTTGCATTTTAAGATTTTTGTATATTTTTTTTTCCTTGCAATTTCCCTTATGCTGAGACAGGGTGTCTTTCTGTGCTCCCGTTACATTTGCACCAACTCAGGTAAGCTGGCTATAATTTTCTTTACTCTGAAAACATGCTCTGTGGGGGCACTCTGCAGCAGGCTCTGTAGAGGTACTCTGAAAACAGGTTCTGTAGGGGTATTTTTAAAACTGACTCTGTAGGCTCGTTCTGCACCAGGCTCTGGTGGCTTAATCTGAAAACAGCACTGTTGTGGCATTCTAAAAAAAGGCACTGTTGGTGCATTCTGCACTATGCTTTGTTGACCTACTCTGATAACAGGCTCTGTGGGCAAACTAAGAAAACAGGCTCTGTGGGGATACACTGAAAATAGGCTCTGTGAGGGAACTATGCATCAGTATCTGTGAGATAATCTCAAAACAAGCTTTGTGGGAGCACTTTGCAGTGTAATAATCTGCTGGGCACTCTCTGTATACAGACTGTGTGATACTCTGCATCTTTTTTGGTATATAAAGAAGGAGGAGTGCATCAAATAGGGGATGTGGATATGGCTGTGGTGCTGCTGGTCGTGGTGTTGTAGCTGCTACAGGAAGAGGATATGGTTGATCTGTGCCTGCTAGATGCCCAATTGACACACCTCCCTCTGGTGCATGCAAGTGACAGAACATTCTGCATAATTTTTTAGGCCCAAGTACTGCTGTAGAAATGGTGAGGCCAGTACAATTAGAGGGGGTTTAGATTTTATGGCTGAGAGTGTTTTCAGTTCCTTCGCTTTGTCTTCCACCTGGTCTCCTGAAGAAAATGCAGCCCATGGACATCTGTCTTCCACCTCACCCCCTTGCAAATTAGCCAAGCAGTCTGAGTCCTAAGTCATGAAGCGGTTTCTTCTGGACCCAGATGGACCTGTAGGAGTGCAGGTGTCTACAGCAAATGGCTGATGTCCTCACAATACAGCTCTGGGATTTCCAGTTCCGCCTTCATTTTTTCTTCTACTGTATCTATGATGAAGCAGTCACTTCTCATTTTTGATGACTCTGCTGGCTGCGTTTCCATGGGTCACCCTCCTGGCTCTGTCGCAGAAGGGGAGGATATTGAATGCACTGGTGCCCAATCACTTTTTCTGTTTGAGGATGAGGACATGGGACTAGTGCATACAGTCAGTGGACCATTGCAGCACATCTCTAAACTTGATGAGGAAACACAGATGTCAAGTGCTGTGGCTTTTTTGCAGTATGAAGACCAGCAAGGAGGGCAGGGGTGAGGAGTGGGTGGAAGATATTGCAGTGGACTATGAAATTCTGGACCCACGTGGATTCAAGGCCATCCAAGTGACGGGGTCCGTTCAGAGGAATAGATGGTTTTTGAACTGCTCCAGCTGCACAGCAAAAGAGGAAGCAGTATGCAAAACCACTGAGGCCTGTCCCTAGTCATTACATCAACTGCTACTGCCCACTGCATTGATGAACTGAACATACCAAAGTAAGCTCAAAGAAGCTCCTTGGCATAGCATAACTTCAGGCCATGTGCTGACAACAAGACAAGGGTGGTTTTCACACTGCTGTCAGAGCTGAAGCAAGGCATAAATGTTCTGAACCTGACAAACACCTGCATGATGAGGCATCTGAATGCAAGGTATGAGTGCACACCTGAAAAAACAGGCGAGAACTGAGTTTTCTGCTTCATCTTCTACTATGGTCTTGAAATCTTCCTCCTGCTCCCTAGCAGCAGGGTCACTTAGCTACCTGCAAAGCTGCAAAGAGAGAATGTAAAAGTACTACTCCCAGCATTGTCATTGAGCATCTCCACACCATCGCCTAGAAGCATTTACCTGTCCATCCCCAAATATTGAAGAGAAAAAGGAAGAACCCATTAACCATCCATGAGCTCTGGTCCTGAATGGCAGCATATCCAAACACCAAATGCTACTATTCCAGTTTGTGGAGACAGACTTTTTTTTTTTTAAAGTTTCTCTGACTATGTTGCTTCCTCCACCCACTCTTCTTCCTCCACCACACCTCATCTGGTAAAAGCAACATGACTAACTTTAGCACAGCCTAAAGGAAAGAACAGCATGCTGTTTTGAAATTCATCTGTTTGGGGGAAAAAATCCCATACCACGTAGAATCTGTGGGTGGGGATCAAAAAGCGGACAATGAGTTTGTGCTCCTGAACCTCAATCCTGGCCTTGTGTGCGATAATGGGCAGGATTTCATAGCAGATTTGTCCCTATCCAGTTTCACTTACATCCCTTGCCTGGTAGAAATACAGGTGCTCGCTGATAGATGCACTACTGATATCCTGTCCTGCAGCGATTGCATCATAAGGTGTGTTTAACATGGCAGGGTCTGCTATCATAGATAGGTGTATTTGCCTGTCCACAGCCAACATGGGCAAGGTCATAATCATTAAAATGAAAAAAGATATGGGAAATAGGGGTTGGGAAAGGTGCTTACCAATTTCTTCATGGCCCCACCAGTTCACAGGACTCTAATGGCTGGTATCCATTTTCAGCACAGTGCAAAAGAAGAGGATAAATTATTATGAATTTAATGAAATAATAAAAAAAAATGTGTGGGGCTCCGCGCTATTTCTATGTCCAGCCAGTTACAGCTAGGCAGCTGGGGGCTGGAATTCGCAGCGCAGGTAAGCCCAAGCCTTCTGGGCACCCCCCCCGCTGCGAATGGCAGCCTGCAGCCGCCCCAGAGAATGGCGCGTTCATTGAAGCGCCATTTTCTGGCGCTGAACCCAACTCTTCCAGGGCCCTGGTGCCGTGGCTCACTGGGTAATAAAGGGGTTAGGGCCAGCTTTGTTTTATCAGCTGGCCCTAAGCCCAAAATTATGGCGGTCATGCCAATAGTAGACATAACCGCCATGAATTTCAAGTGCATTTAAAAAAAAAACACAACACAGAGAAAAAATATTTTTATTCGAAAAAAAACCAAAAGGACACTCAGATACTCCAACTTTATTTAAAAAAATCCTCTTCCGTCCGACGTAGTCCAATCCAGGGTTCTCTTTAGCTCTGCTACATCTCTGATAGAGAACCTCCACCAGAGATATAGCAGAGCTGTGCACCCTGGGAAAGTTCATGTGAGTTCATGCAGGCAAGCATGAACTCACATGAAGCCTGCCAGCACTGCTACTTCAAATGAACAGCTGACCTGAGGTTTTGAAAACCGGATTCTCCCTGATTGTACCCGTCAGGTGCAATCCGGCACCCCATAACATGGGGCTCTATGGTCCTGCATTGCTCCGGACCGGAGCAATCCGGGAGAATCCCGTTTTCACTTAATGCAGTGATAGCCGCCGTGCTGTCGCAAAGACACAGAGAAGAAGACGGCGGGCTGCGGAGGACGGCGAGTGAACCGACCTCCCCCCAGCCCGCTCCCGAACAATAGTGCCAGCCACTGCTGACAACAGGATTCTCCGCTCCCCCCACAGCCTCCTCACCAGATCCTAAGTTAGGATAGGGTGGGGAGGCGGTGGGGGGAGTGGATAATCCTGCTGTCAGGCCGCAGGGAAGCTATTAGCAGCTGTCAGCATTGTTTAAAAGCCGGCGGATTTTTACGGCTTGCTTTTAAATAATGAAATGGGGAAATGCAGCTTTTTCCTCTTTATAGGGTCCAGCAGCAGAGGAATTACTGGCAATACTCGCTTCCCCATTGATTTGCATTGGACTCGCTAGGCTCGCAACAAGTACCGAGTATCGGGACCTACTCATTACGAGTCTAGAGAGTCGAGTATTTCAGCACTCGCTTATCCCTAGTGTCCACTCAACTTGATTTTTTTTTGCACCCATTTAGTATAATAGACACGTCTCTTTATAAAAATGGACATGAAAAATTGGTTCATGCAAAAACACTTGTTAACTAGTCCTACAAATTTAACACACGGACAGCACATGGAGCAACAAAAATCTTCATTTGAACAAGACATGACCCTTGATTGTTATCACATAAAACTTTTTTTAAAATGTGTTCACTGTTCTAATATAAGTTATTCATTGTTCTCCTGTAACGTATGTAAGGACATGGCTATGAGATCTTTTGTATTATGCATCAGCTATAGGCAATTTTGTCACCTTTGTTCTTCTGCCCTTCAAATAAGTTACCATTTGATGTGGATTCAGCAAGCAATCATGTAAAAGTCATAAAAATACATTATATATGTCTTTTATATTCAAGATACAATGCCATGAATTGGAAAAGGGCAGCAAACTACCGTCAAATTTTACACTCTCATGTTAGATCTCTGGAACATATTCTTGTTTAACGTTGACATTCAAATATGGGAATTTCATCTCAAGAAAGAAAGATAATTGATCTGACTCCATTATGTCGTAGAGATTGTTTGGTCTCTATGTGATAGATGTGAAGTAACAGAATCCCTGCATGTTTTCCAGTTCTTTCTGCACCTATTAGCTGAATGTTTTTTCATAATGAACAGCATTGACAGTGCCTCTGAATACCCATAAAATGCATCCATTGCTAATCTGACAAAACTAATGCCAGTATATGTATAATTCAGTCTGCTTTCCTGTGGCTTCCAGCTTTCGCATCATTTTTCACTTCTGCAAGCCCAGACATACTGCCAAACACTATACACCTTGTTATATATAGTACAGAGAGGAGGGAGATTCATTATGAAATGTATTAATAATCTTTCACTCCTGAATCAAACTTTTTTTTGCACAATAATGTCTTTTCAAATCTAAGGAGCATTTACGCTGCACTTGTATTGGGAAAGAAGGTTAGATAAGTGGATTCCAGTTGTGATCTCTATGCTTAACCACAAGCTGTCCATCATGTCAAAAAGCATAAGAGAATCAGACCGATAATATCACAATATGATAGCTGTGTACAGGGTGGGCCATTTATATGGATACACCTAAATAAAATGTGAATTCCTGGTGATATCAACTTCCTGTTTGTGGCACATTAGTATATGGGAGTGGGAACATTTTTCCAGATGGGTGTGACCATTTTGAACTTGGCCATTTTGGATACGACTTTATTTTTTTCAATGGGAAGAGGGTCAAGTGATACATCAAACTTATTGAGATTTTCATAAGAAAAACAATGGTGTGCTTGGTTTTAACGTAACTTTATTCTTTCATGAGCTATTTATAAGTGTCTCTTTGTTTACAGCCATTGACATGTCACAGAGTTAACCCGTGAGGAGCGGATAGAAATTGTGTTGATGTCTGGTGGATGCAGTACCTGGGTCATTGTGTCGAGCCCCAGGCCCTGGGGTACTTGGGTATCAGGCTCAGTGGGGTGCTTGGGATGTCACGATGGCAGCTCCTGAGCTCGTGGCCTGGGTGACACATCAAAAAGAGTGTATGTACAGGGATATGAGTTTGTCATGTGACGCCACCTGTAGTACCTGGTGATGGGTCACCAGCGCCGCCACAGTCCGCCAGAGGTAGATGGAAGTGCGGCTGAGATGGCAAAGCACCCTACAGGTAGAGCTGGGCCTCCAGGGCAGCGTTGTGAGAAGGGGAAGCTTGGAAAGGATCTGTAGGTCGGGATGGGGAGTGATGGAGCAGTCTATAGGGCACTGGGAGCGGAGGGGAAAGATGCACACACACTGTAGAAGTCTCTTTTACCTTTTTACTGGTGGTATAGCAGGTAAAGACCTAGGCATGCTGTCAGGGGTACCGGACCGGCAGAGGAGAGATAGGACTAGAAGAGAGGAGCCGTCTGGTGCATCTACTGGGCTCAAGTGATCCTAACCAAACTGACCCCTTATCTTAGACTGTCCGCACCTCTTATCATTAGCCATCCTTTTGCAGAAAAATCGTTTGTAAGTAGAGAAAAGTGTATATAGTTGACCTGTCGTAGTTCTCTTTCTTGAACCGCAATGCCAGCCGCCTGTCCTGCTGCTGTAAATATGGGCACACCTCTCTGCTTTAGAGCCTGGCCGTGTCATGAAAGGGCGGGCTAATCACCCAGCCTCTCTGATCACTGCTGTGCTTCTCTACACTACGGTGTCTGGCTCCCTCTCTCTGGACTCAAGGGGGACCGGGTGACTGAAGTCTCCACGGTATGACAGGGTTTCCTGAAGTCCTGAGTATATCCTACATGTGAGGATCCCTATGTCCGGTAAGTCTTTGGGCGAACTTTTCTGTTCTCCTTGCCTTCTGTCCACACTCTCAGGCTTGCGGGATGTCAGAAGGGCCACTCCAGGTCACTGGTTCAGGCCTAACCGCGGCACCGACCACCAGGACGTCTTCGCAGCTGTTTAGCGTCTGCACACTCTAACTAACTCCCCCCCAGCAGCAGTATTTATAGGGGAACTCACCTAAAGTTTGTAAGTGCAGCTCCCCCTACTGTGCCAGGGTGTAAGGTGTTACATGTAGTAGGTACCTGCTGTGGAAACCCAGCTGTGCATTAGGGAAGTCTGTGGCTACCTGCTGAGCAGGGCACCACAATTGCAACAGATTTCAATGCAAGACACCCTACGAGACGACCCATCTCCATGCTACAGTTAGCAACCTCCTTGCCAAATTTTGTGAAACAGGTTCAGTGTTGGATTTGCCAAAATGTGGATGTAAAAAAACTGTTACTAATGAAGAAACATCAGTGGCTGTCCTAGCTTCATTCAGCAAGAGCCCACAGCATAGCACTTGCCGCATGTCACTGGAAAGTGGAAACAGTCGAACATCCTTTGGCGAATATTAGCTACTCACAAATGGCACCCTTACAAAATCCTAGTTGCTGCAGCATCTCATTGAATTTGAAGAATGAGCAAAACAAAAATTGAACAGGACCCTGAATTTACACAGAAGATTATGTTCAGTGATGAGACAAACTTTTTTGTGAATTGTAAAGTTAACAAACAAAACCACCGCTATTGGTCTGACACTAACCCACAGTGGCTAGATCCCTCCAAGACTGTTGGAACACAAAAATTGATGTATGGTGTGGTATATGGGGTACAAAGATAGTGTGGCCATTCTTCATCAATGGTAGCCTCAATGCCACTGGGTATCTGAAGTTGCTACATGATGATGTGTTGCCCTCTTTATGCACTGAAGATGGCAAGTTTCCTGAGTTTTTCCAACAAGATGGTGTACCACCACATTATGAGTGTCAGGTCCGAGCATTCCTACATGAATATTTTCCTGGAAAGTGGATTGGTCATAGTGGGCAAGTTGTATGGTCACCAAGGTCTCCCAATCTGACCCATTTAGACTTATATTTTTGGGGTCATCTGAAGTCAATAGTCTATGCTGTGAAGAAGCAGAATCTGAAACAACGGATAATGGAAGCCTGTGCTAGCATTTCTTCTGTGGTGTTGCTATCAGTGTTTCAAGAGTGGGAGAGGAGGGTTGTATTGACAATCCAACACAATGGGCAACAATTGAACACATTTTTTAAGTGGTTATAAACTTGTAAATAACTCATGAAAGAATAAAGTTACGTTAAAACCAAGCACACAATTGTTTTTCTTATGAAATTCTCAATAAATTTGATGCGTCACATGACCCTCTTCCCTTTAAAAAAAAATAAAGTTGTATCCAAAATGGTCGACTTCAAATTGGCTGCCATGGTCACCACCCATCTGGAAACGTTTTCCCCCTCCCATATATTAATGTGCCACAAAAAGAAGTTGATATCATCAACCATTCCCATTTTATTTAGGTGTAACTATATAAATGGCATACCCTTTATTTTGTACATGATCTTCAAATTTATTTCTATCTTCAAGAGAAAATGTCATCACGCTTTTGCATGTGTAAGTAAAAACTTGACCACAATGGTGCTGTAATACTGCTTAAATATATACCTTCAGTGGAGAAATCTACATCCTGATTGTTGTTTAATCCACCTTTGAAGATTGAATGTAATTAGCCTTCAGTGAATTGAGATGGGATTGTGGAGTGGGAAAGTGGGTAAGGTCTATGGCTCTGTCTTGGCTCGTCTGTCTTCCTCTAGTGTCTTTATGTGTTTTCATTTTTAAAGTTAGCATTGAATATGTCCTTACTAAGGGTGACACTTGCATAGAGTTATCTCCCAGTGGTCTTCAATAACATGACGCCAGGAGCAGTGCATACACAGATTAAGATCTCAGGTCAATGGCGAGACAAAATATAATTTTGCATATGTGTCTACACCAACTCATTTCACTAAAAACCACTGGTAGATAAATCTATGCATTCACTGCCATCGCCGTCATTTTACTGAAGACCACATGGAGATGAATCTGCTCAAGTACTGCCAACGGGAAGGATCGTGTCAATGCAAACTTTAAAAAGGGAATCACATTCAGATACAAGAGGCAGGCAGACAAGACAGGGCAGAGAAAAAGACTGTACCCAAAGTACCATCAAAAAGTCTTGCCACAATGCACCGAATGCTTACTACATTCAACTTCAAATGCGGAATTAACAACAACCAGGGGATTTGTATACTAAAGGTATCAATTGAATCTGAATCATGTGGATTGAGGTAACAGATGAATGCGGCACTCGTGGATCTTTTGTTCCATATGCTGTTTATTGATCCAGTTTAGGATACATCCATCGGGGAGGGTGTGCAGGGAGGGAGTGTGCAAGCCTAAGAAAAAGTACTCATGTCATTACCTGGTTCTTTTTGATGCTGTATATTTTTTTGTTTTTTTATATTTTCAAAGTGCTTATAAAGGTGGACCTTACGCAAAGCTTTAAACAGATCAATTTTAAAGTCTATGTAATTAAATGGTTCAGCCAAACAAAAATTGAGACCCTTTTGTAGTGTTGATGTCATGTCCATAGTCAAAGTTTTTTTACTGAGATTGTAAATCCGCAATGGAGATGGTGTTGTTATTCCCTCCATGTTACTTGTTTCCTCTTCCCTGGTGGAGGGGTGATGAAGTCGTCCTCTGTTTCTCCGTCTCCCTCCTCTTCTAATCTTCCCCCTAAAGGGTAGGTACCTGAGGGGGTCTCGTGTGTATTGTGTCTTTCAGGGCTGCATTCATCATCATTTAATTGCTCAAATGATGGTGACCGATCTCTGGGTGTTTTTTTCCCCATTTTTTCGTGGTTTCGGTGTTTTTGGGGATTGGTGCCTGTCTTCTGGATCCTTGTTTGAACTAGGTTTTCGCTTTTTCTTTTTATTTAAGCCTGGGGTGCCTGGTGTTTTTGCCCAAGTGAAGATCTTTTTTTCATCGTAATCCATTTTATCTCTGAGGAATTTGTCTTTTTTTTGGTTTTTAATTTCAGTTTGCAAAGGAATTATTTTCTTATCTAGTTTTTCTAGAAAAGATTTCCATGCTGGTTTAGAAAGTCTGGTTTGTAGACTCCGTCTTAAAAGAACCAATTCTTCTGTCACTGAAATTAATTCTTCCTCATTATGTGTCAGTACTAAATCCATGAATTTTTGAGAGGATTCTGTTTGAATGTCATTCCAAGCTTGTATAAATTTAGGATCAGCTGTATTAAATGCAGGGGTTTTAACCACCCTTAGTCCTCTAGGAACACGGTGACTCATTTTATATGAGCGTAATGATTGTACTGTCCAGAAGAGTCGTACTTCTTTTTCCGCCAGGGTTATAATTCTTAATTGTAGGTTTTTATCTGTCAGTACAGTCGCTAGGTCTTTAGTGTTGCACTCAGAAAAGAAAGCTGTAGCATTTTCCCTCCCTGCTGAAATCCCACTTGTGGAAGGAACAGCATGATCTCCATCTTGGCTAGTATTAGCCATTCAGACACCTCAGAACTAGATTAGCTATCAACAGGTCGTGCTCCTAATAATTAGAGTGAATACCATGGAGTAGATTGAAAGGGCACTGACCTGTAGTAGCTGCTGGTGTCTTTTCCTTTGTCTGGATGATGGTGGTTGGAATCCCGGTGCTCAGCTTATACATATAAGCATGTGGATTGAGGTAACAGATGAAAGCGGCACTCGTGGATCTTTTGTTCCATATGCTATTTAGTGATCCAGTTTAGGATACATCCATCGGGGAGGGTGTGCAGGGAGGGAGTGTGCAAGGCTTGACACCAGCAGCTACTACAGGTCAGTGCCCTTTCAATCTACTCCATGGAATCTGAATCATAGTTTCATTATGGCCATATCTTTATTTTAACATGTGAAATTGTAATGGCCAGTTCTATGTAAATATAAATTAGATTCTGGCCTACGATTAAAATTTGGAAAGTAGGGGCGGATGCAAAGCTTAGGCTAAGGGCAAGAGTCAGAATTTGTCTAAGTGGCTATTAATAGGGGGTCATAATTTATCTTTTGGGTTTTTAGTAAAAAAGAAAAATTTTAAATAAGAAAATGAGTGAACAAAAGTGCCTCAGATGGTAAATTCAAAGAGTTATCCAACCATCTTACTACAGTTATCAAGGTTGATTGGGTGAAATGCTTTGGACATTATTAGACCTTGACCTGCCCGCGGTGCTGTCTCCTGCAATGCACCTGCATAATTTTATAATATTTGTTTATAGACCTCTACTTATTGGCCAATTCAGATTTCGTTCATGTCATTGAATATTGACAGTATTCAATTTCCCAGCAAGTGATTGTCAAAAAAGTCAGAAAGATTAATTTTGTATTTCTGTGCATATATCTTTTTCAATTGAATTTTACAGGTTTTTGTTAATGACAGCAGTTTTATGCATGACTATTTAATTCAAATGAAATTTTAAGCCAGCAAGTAGCGGCCTTGGCCATAGCTAAATACAGTGATCCACAGAGATATGCATTTATTCCCACAATTTATTATAAGACCTGTAACAAGCGCCACATACAGATGAAAGGAGCAGTAAAGAGATTAGCTGAGTCAGAGTTCACTGCAGTATATTGTAAATATTCCAGATGATGTTGAGCTGTAAATCTGCCTTCTGTAAAGTGAATGAGAGGGCACATGACTGGTAAAGTCTTATCTAAAGTGTGGTGATCACAGCTGTTTGATGGGTTCATAGGCTGAACTGACCAATGATGCAATTAAACTGTGAATGATTCAAGAGTTCACCTCCTGACTTACCATTCATTGCCTTAAAGATTCTCTTTATTGCATTTTAAAACTATATCACCAGTAATTTGCAATCACTTTCTGTATCACAGAACAGATTAGGGCTTATCTCACTATGAGCCCCATGTCAATATAGGAACCAAGCTATTGTGCAGAGCAATTTTAATTATCCAATTTGATGCATTCACAAAAAAGTACTTCAATGCAAATAACACTGGTGAAGAATCTATATATTAGTATGAAGTCTCCAAAAATGACAAAATCCCAGAGGATACTTGATAATGATGTTAACACTATTTAATATGTACATCCATAAAGAACTCTAGATTGATCTCTGGCAAACATTCTGCATAATGCTATTTAAAATATGACAAAAAGCCAAATATTAATTAAATGTAGAGGTGTTTTGAGCCCTGGGAGCAGCTTTTTAAGATAATTTTTTAGTGTCTAGGGAGCAATATATAAAGACATGAAGGAAAGTTTAAGTTAAAACAATAAACCATAATGCATGCCTGTGTAAAATAAGGATGTCTCACTTACTATTGATGTTTGCGATATGTTTTATTTATTTCAATATGGTAGAGGACAGAAGAGACTTCTGTCCAGATCAGTAAACCGTACTTGCCTTGAGAAAAATGAGGCTAGTGACATAAAAAAGTATATATATATATATATATATATATATATATATATATATATATATTATTAGCATGTGTACAGAGTTCATGACATTTTTGAATTCTGAAAAATAAAACCATGATGTTTGGTATACTAATTAAACTTTGTGTTATAAGAGGTTAACCATGTGGTGAGATGTATCCCCTAACTCCAAGGTTTAGAAGGGCACACTGGCCAAGGGTGTTAGTGTAGCTGATAGGTGGGGCACACAGGAAATGGGTAGGTGAGGGACTAGAGAATACAGGTAGATGGGTGCAATACTGGAACCACAGGCTGAAAGAGGATGTCCTGAAGACCACAGAGAAGTGGTGCATTACTGGATCTTCAGATAGATGCGTGAATACTGGCATTGCAGACAGGCAGAAGATGTCTTGATTGTAGACCAGACAGGTACTGGGCAGGTGGAAGTGCACCATACAACCAAGAGTCTAAAGGTACCTTTACACGCGGCAACTTTTCTAGCAATTTCACTGGCAACTTACTGGTTGCAGTGAAATCATGGAGACATTGTTCCATTTGTACACAGCAACAAGATAGAACAATGTGTCCATGATTTCACTGCAACCAGTAAGTTGCCAGTGAATTTCCTGGAAAAGTTGCCGCGTGTAAAGGTACACTTATAGACACTAAAGGCTAGTATCACTAAGGTCTTAATAAAGTAAAAAATGCAAGACACAGGGGTATTTCTTGGTAGACCATATAAAGGCTATATTAGACGATCACATGAGAGTGCTCCGGGCTACCTGCAAAGCCAAATGTAAAGCACAACAGAGTCCAGCAGACCAGGGTGAAGGTGGTAAAGTGCGGAACAGAGACAGATGTACAGTATAACACTATGATACTCTAGCAATTAATTATAAAAATTCTAAAGCTTCAAGAGTCCTTGTGCTCTTCGAACATAAAAAATACAGAGGAAGGAGTTGAAAACAGATGTTTCCTGAGGTACAGTAGGTTAGAGATATATAATGTTAAGACATTTAGTACATTTATAAATGATAGCAATATTGATGCTACTAAGCATACCCAACGTGAATTGTTATGTCCGAGTTTTACTGAACATGAAAATCAGTATAAATATATTATAGTTGAAGATCCTTTTATATTCCAACTTTTTAAATGTTGAAAAATAAATTTCTGACAATGGCCAATTTTTATTGCTGACCAAATCTTTTGAAATGGGAATTCCCCATTTTTGACAAATTCCCCCAAAAAATGTATTTTCAGAAAATACATTTTCTTCAAATCTCTATATTGCAAAGCCTTTAGTTATCCAGAAAAGACAAGTATACTACATTGTCTTCCAGGACAGTATTGAACCCCAATTGAAACCATTAATGCAAATGAAACCTTAAAAAATGTAAAAAGCTTTAAAAAAGTAACTTCAATATGTCTAGGTAGGAGAACAAGGATGGTAACCAGTAGTAAGAAGCAGCTCATTTAGCAACACTGCAGTAACAATGGATACACATATTTTTTTTGATAAATATATCCCCTACTTTTATCAAATATTTTGGATCCCTAAAAAGCTATATTGCTAGATAGGTACATGCACCTTAGGATGTTGCAGCAAAAGCCAACAAAATTGTTCTTGCGATGACAGTTGTTAAATCGGACTTGTAAGGCAGTTGAAGAACTTAAGCATTTTTTTGTATTTTAATTTTTTTTTTTTAAAGATCATCCCCTCAAATGGCACCATAGCTCTAAAATGCTATTCTGCTAAGTAGCTACACATAGGTTCATGCCCAGAAAGAAACATGCGTCAACAGCATAAAGTATTGTAATGTGGTGTACGGTTGCTAACGTGTACTATTTAAAACAGTTATTGAAAATCAAAATGTCTCCTTTTTTTAATATGTAAATGAAAAAAAACAACAAAACCCAAGTCTTTACCAAAATGTACAGGACAGGCAAATTACGTAGGTTCACATTCCAAAACCTGCAACAGGTTGATGAATTTGGGTGGCAAGTACACATCTATTATTGGACTATTACTACATGGTACTGTGAATAAAAAGCACAGCATGCACACTTTATGAGGTAGACAGTTGTGTTTAAATTTTTGTGTAGATATCATAGTTTTTTTCTTTGCAAAAATGATTGTTTATATATTGCCCATTTTACAAGCTAGGAAGCACACTTAAACTAACACACAAGCAATGGGTTAAGTAACAAAGTTAAGACACACGGAGTATAAAATTGCCCTTCTTATTATTTTATTGCCATGTGTCTAGAATATAAAAAACTGTGTTATTGTGATGCTGCACTGCAAGCACAGTATATCAAAGATGAATTAAATCAGTTTCTGTCTCTACAGGTCCTGCGTCTTTCTATCACGT
Organism: Allobates femoralis; assembly: GCA_033576535.1. Taxonomy (NCBI): domain Eukaryota; kingdom Metazoa; phylum Chordata; class Amphibia; order Anura; family Aromobatidae; genus Allobates; species Allobates femoralis. The sequence continues at coordinate 358,071,742 of JARQOC010000002.1, forward strand.
AAATGTTTATATTACTATTTACAGACTGACGCATTCAATGTTATTCAGCCATGCAATAGCACACAACTATGACATTTAGGCTTCTCTGTACCTATCTGATCTCCTATCGCTAGGCTGGAAAATCATAAAATAACTACCGTACTTGTTTCCTTGTGCTCATCATTTGTAGTCCTTCTTAAAATTCCCCCGAATACATTGCTCTAAATCATGTGATCTGATAGTTGACAGGCATTTTGGAAAAGTCTATAGCACCAATATCATGTCCCTCTCTCTGGCTGATTTATTCTTCGACAATGTGTGAAACGACGCTGGACTTTTTTTAAATCTCAAACCGAGTGTACAGAATCGCAAATTGTTTGACTTCGCTGAGACCTGCAAATTTCAAGAAAATCTACTTAAAGTTGATTTGTGGTGGATCAATCCACTCACCTCTACTACAATAGGATGAAACTACAAGTCAGAAGGGATGAGAGTGCTTATGTTAAAAGTTTGATCTTCCTTAATCTCAGGTGTCCTTCTTTACTTCCTTTACTAAAATAAACACAAGCCATAGTTGTTAAACCATCTGGATAGAAAGCCTCAGGAATAGGAAATAACAAAATCTGCACATGTTTTTCTTACGGTGAAGGGCATTGTACACTACTTTAGCATCTGCTAAATACACTCAGTACTGAAGACCTCCAGTCTAGCATTACAGTTCACATAGCATTTCCAAAATGATGTGCAGGTGAGTTAGCGTTGAACATTTCTTAAATTATAAGTCATTGCTCTTGTAAATGGTCATTTAAAACTTTTAAAAATTGTATGCACTTACCAAAGTGGTTGAACCTTTATAATTACTGTGATTTACATTGGTATATATTATATACTGACAAAATAAGGCAATATACAGTAGGTTGAAAAATCTTTTGACCACTGAGTGTTCATAAGTAAATGGGAAACTAAGAACCAATATTTCATTCTTGTTTGGAAATTGAAACTCAAACTGCTTCAACTCGGTGTTAAAATTACACTTTTTTGCCTCATGATTTCTTGCTGCATCGTGGTTTGTGTGTTTGATTAAGAATTATTTCCTCTAAAGCAGTGGTCCACAACTGCTATGAACATAAGAGCCACATCCAGCTCTGAGAGAGGGTTGCAAGCCAGATTCAGCTTTAGAGAGGGCCATGAGACACATCCAGCTCCTTCCCTCTTAGGGTATCTTTACACGCCGCAACCACAGGAGACAATTGTGGCAGCGATATTGTGATCTGGCAATATTGCTGCCACATTGCCACCCAATTGCCTCCTTATTGCGGCTTGTAAATAGGGAATTTGGCGGCGATATATCGGTTGCCCTCGGTTGCCTGGTTTTAGAGCACTGCTCCTAAAACGAAACCGGGGCAACCTTTGTTATCGCCGCCAAATTCCCTATTTACAAGCCGCAATAAGGAGGCAATTGGGTGGCAATCAGTCCAGAGAGAAATATAGCCTCCTAAATTGTCTCCTGTGGTTGCAGCGTGTAAAGGTACCCTTATAGCAGTGACATCCAAAGACCCCTTTCCAAGTATAATGACAGCCAAAGCTTTTTCACAGAAATCACACCATTGCAGTATACCAAAATCCAGTAGTCCCTACCCTATTTTCATTCAGAACTGCTCTTCTGTGTGGAGCTACTCACAAAAGTCACCATCTGGAGACATACTCTTAATAGCTGTTTGCTAGACCTGGTGCTAATTTAGGCACAGGTTTGGGACCTCTTCTCCAAACATACTATAAGTTTTATGCAGCAGAGTCCGCAGGAAGAAAGGGTTGAATTAAGCTTTATTATGGGATGTTCACAGTTCAAATTTTTTGAGGGTTATTTTTATACCAAGAAAATATTTTCTAGTTAATTTTTCCTAAAATGCCAAAGCATCAAAATTGCTACAAAAGGGCTAAATATGAGCAGACCTTCACAACTCTTTAGTGCAGATGATTTGAATTTACCTGGGGCAGGGATGGAAGGCAGACAGCTATCTCTCCCGAATGTACTATACATGGGAATGCCCAGTTTGGTGCTCCTATATGTTCTATGAGAGTGTTTGGCAGCATTTTATCTCTCCTAGAACAAAGGGATTAGTCATTCAATAAAACACGAGGTCTGCTTACACATTAGAATGTCAGTCAATTCCACAAATATTGTCAGGTTCAGCCTATTCTAGTCTGATGTGAAAGGGAACCTTATTATACAAAAAGATGGACATATTTAATTACTTTCTTACCATTACTACAGGTCAGTATCAAAAGTTTGACACCAAGCACCAACAATCCAGCGGAAACCTCTGAATACAGTAGTAGCCTTGTATTAAAAAATTCCATCTTTATTAGTATTAATAGTTCAAATCTAGATAGTACCGTACCTAGTTGGCACCAAATTAGTCACAGACTATTGCTTAAAAGGGTGAGCTGGGATATCTTTTTCTTTTTTCTATAATGTTAAAAGGTTGGAACAGTGTGTAGTATCCCCTGCAAGTTCTTGTCATGACATTAGGAGGAATGCACATACCAGCAAACCCCATACTTGCTAGAGCAGTAACGCAAGAATTCAGTATTTATCCATCATATTACAGGTGTTAGCTTTCTTACAGGTTTTAGCCATATTTATTAAACTTCCTGAAGCCTAATGTTTCACAATTGCTTATGTGACTCTTGAAAATATGGCAGCTCCCACAGTCAATAGATAAATTCTCCCCAAAGTTTCAAATATAAAAATATGGAAAATTTACAATCCTATTAACTACTTCCATTATATTATCACCATTAGTGATGAGTGAGTATACTTGTTACTATTCGCTATTCGCATGGATATTACGGTATGTGCAATATTCGTTATTCTGCGAGTGTTTTGGATTTTACTCGTAATATTCGATGATTAATGACATTACTGTGATTGGCAGGTACAGTACAACCATAGAAAAAAAAAACGCTCAAACAGGATATTGATGAAATCTGGGGTGGGGGGGCTGTAAAAAGGTAAAGGTGGCTGATAACATGCTCAAACTGCATGGGAACAGTATACAGACATAATGTAGACTGTCTGCATATTGTTCTGCCATATAGCTGTCTTCTCTCAGTGACAGAACCTAGTGAAGATAGATAGATAGATAGATAGATAGATAGATAGATAGATAGATAGATAGATGGATAGATAGAAAAACAGGTAGATCGGGCTTACCAGACTCCCTCTGCTGTTCCCAGGTCAGCTCAGTCTCGCTCTTTCTCTGAATTACTTCAATGGCCCCCCATTAAGCTACTTGAAAATTCACTGTACTGTCAGGCAAACAGCCAATCTCACACTTTCACACTCTGTGAGCACCTCTGTGATTGTCTGTTGCTGTCAGAGTGCATTTCCACATTCTGGATGGTGATTGTGCTTGGTTGCCATACACATTAATGTATGGCAACCAACCTGCCATCTTAGAGTGTTAAGCAAATAAATAATAAAAAAAACAGGTGGAGCTTGGCAGTATTTTAAATCTAGCCAAGTAAAAGCAGACAGCTGTGAGCTTCCAACCTCAGCTGCATAATTTTATCTTCGCTGGCAAAAAAAAGGGTGGGCTCTGCTCTATTTTTAATTGCCAGTCAAGGTAAAACTAGGGAGCTAAGGGTTGGTATTCTCAGTGGAGTGAGGGCCCATTGTTTTAGTGCCCCCCGTGCTAAATAACAGCAGCCCACACCCACTCCTGATAATGGCGTATTTATCATAATGCTATTTCCAGGCACTTTACCAGGCTCTTCCAGTGGACCTGGTGGCGGTGATATGCTGGATGATAAGGGGTTAACACCAGCTTTGTATTGCCAGCTGGTATTAAGCCCTGAGATTCTTAATGTCAGGCCAAGTTAGACCCGGCATTAAAACCTTAAAGGGATCCTGTCACCCCCAAAACACCTTTAAACCTATTAAAACCTGTCCCTAGAGCATATTAACACTTTCCCTACACTCCTTTTAGCTCCTATATGCACATAATCAAAGTGCCGGGCTTCAGCGTGGGGCTGTATGACGCGATCCGCGTCATTCCCGGCGCCGGGTGACGTATTTACACCGGCGCCGCTGTTGGCTTCAAGTCCCGCACTGCGCATGCGCATGCGCATGCGCAGTGCGCATTTTGAAGCTGACAGAGCGGCGCGGCTGTATACGTCACCCGGCGCCGGAAATGACGCGGATCGCGTCATACAGCCCCACGCTGAAGCCCGGCCGACGCAAGCCACAGCGGGGAGGCGCGCAGGGAGGCTGCAATTTGAATCTCTCATGAAGATCACGCCTATGGAGGCGTCATAGTATGAAGAGGGGCAGCCTGAATGAGTGACTATGAATAGCATAGTCACTCATTATCATCACTAATGAGGTACTTATAAAACGTTTTTATACACTTTGATTATGTGCATATAGGAGCTAAAAGGAGTGTAGGGAAAGTGTTAATATGCTCTAGGGACAGGTTTTAATAGGTTTAAAGGTGTTTTGGGGGTGACAGGATCCCTTTAAATGCATAGTAAAAAAGACACAATACAGAGAAAAATTATTTTATAAAAAAAAAAAAAGCACACAGATGCTCAGTGACTCCGCCTTTATTAACCTCATCCCACCCTCATACCCCTCCACAATCCTCTTCTTCTCGCTTCCTGGATTGACTTAGCTCTGCTAAATTAGTGACTAATAGCAGTTACTATGGCAATGGGGATCTCAGTGCTGTCATATACTAAATGAAAAGAACACTGATCACAATTAGTGAACACTTTCAGATACCTGAAAGTCAACGGTGTCAATCTGACAACTGGTGCAAATTTTCTTAAATATCAGATAAACCCTATTTAACTGGCCACCTAATATACCAGTTTCCACTTACTTTGCAAAAATGAGGTGCCATTCTAAATTGACTATAACCCTCCAACAACAGGTTGTCCAGATGAAGGTCAGAGGGGTCACCCTATAAATCATAGCAAAAGAAGTTGGTTGTTCCAAGTCTGTGATTTCTATAATATTGCATATTTACAACATCACAAACTCTTTCAAGTTCCCCAAGAAGGTTGGTCAACCTCAAAAGACAAATACAAGCAGAGGACAGGATAATGTGGAGAATCTCCATGTGCACTCATTTCAACACTGCAGCTGGCATAGTTTGCCAGTTCAGCACTGAACAGGGTAAGAATGTGTCTCATCATACAGTGTCACAATGTTTAAGAGCATTTGGACTGAAAGCCCACTTTGCAGTGACCAAACATCTCATCAGCAGAAAAAATCAAAAGGCTAGACTCACCTTCGGTGAGGAGCATGTTGTGTAGACAGAGAAGTGACCCATAGTTCATTTTAATGATGAAAGCAAGTTTTATTTATTTGGGTCTGATGGAAAACATTATGTTCATCAAATAACTGGGGAAAGACTGAACCTAAAGTGTGTGAAGAAGTCAGTAAAATGTACTGGAAGAAATTTCATGGTTTGGGGAATACTTTCTGCTGCAAGGATAGGAGCTCTCATACAGCTACATGGTAGAGTGAATGCAAGTGTCTATCAGAACCTTCTGTAAAAACACGTCATTCCTTACTTGCATTCAGAACTCCAGCAGCCAGCAATTTTCATACAGGACAATGCCCTATGTCACACAGCAAAATGGGTTAAGCTGTTCCTTGAAACAGAAAACATTGAAACAATGAAATGGCCGCCCAGAGTCCAGATCTAAACACAATGGAAAACCTCTGGAAAATCCTTGGTACCTAATTTATGACCAAGTAACCCACAACAGTCACAGAACTGTGGAAGATTCTGGACGAAGAGTGGACCAAAAACATGCAAGAGCAGTGTGAGAGATTAGTGATGTCCTGTGGCCGATGTGCTGAAGTCATTCAAAGCAAAGGCCTGTACACTTCCTACTGATTGATGATTGTTGTAACCTTCATAGAATTTAGTTTTAATCTTTTTCTGTGCTACAATCATTGCTGTTCTCCATATATATGATCATGACGTTTTCTGTGAAATAAAGGATTTAAGTTGATAAACCTCTGTTATTTTATTATTAATAAATTTTTATTAATTTTCTCTTTTCAACAATACACAAACAGAAAAGGAAAGAAAGAAAAGAAAAAAAAACAAAAAACCTACATTTCCATCACAATATAATACAGGCACTACAAGGTCACCATATTTGGGGTTCCCTGTACATACCATAACAAACAAAAAAGAGAGAATAAAAACAGAAAAAAAAAAAAAAAAAAAAAAAAAATAACCCATTCATAAACCGCCGCAACATTACAAATGCAAATACAATTTTTTTATTTATCCAAGAGTTATCTAACCTTTATAATATTTACACATCAACCATGGTCTCCACATCTTTCGAAATTCTTCCCCTCTGGTTCTAGATTGGTATAGCATCATTTCATTTTGACACTGTATATTCAACCTCTCTATTACATTTTTTATAAGTGGAGGATTAACCTCTTTCCATTTAGTTGCTACCGTCATACGAGCGGCTATTAACACATGCGAGACAATGCCTCTCATTTGTTTTGGTAACCTATTCATACCCATATGTAAGATTACCTGAGATATTTTTATTTGAATTGTTTCTCCAGTAATTTCTTTGATTAATTCTATCAGCCCGGACCAAAAGGACCCTAAGACCGGGCATGCAAACCAAGTGTGTATCAAAGATCCCACCTGGCCGCACCCTTTCCAACATAATTTAGAGTATTTAGTGTTTATTTTTGCTATTCTGTCCGGGCATAGATACCACCTCTGTTATTTTAGAAAACACCATTCTAGTGGCATTGTGTACCTCTTACACAAAAACCTTCTAATGTTGAGCAATGAAAATTACACTCAGTCTGAAAAAAATCAAGTGTTCTCTAACTTTGATCGCCAGTGTGAATTTGTATGTATATATATATATATATATATATGTGAAAAAAAATTATACTCACCTTACTGCTAGTCACTTATCCGGCCATCTCAACTGCTACCTGTCTGCTGTCTTGTTCTCAGCTCCTTTGTCCCTTGTAATTCTGGCCTGGTGATCATTTGCTCACTCTAGGCCAGACCTTCTTGCCATGAGCAGGCCCTGAAGATCAATGCAACTGAGCAGTATCCTCTAGATCAGGGATCTCTAACTATGTCATGTTTTCAGGATTTCTTTAGTTGTGGAATCATCACCATTGCAGGTAATTCAATTATCACCTGTGCAATACTAAGCAAATCCTGAAATCCTGACCTATTTGCGGCCCACGAGGCCTAGAGTTGGATATCTTTGCTCTAGAGCCTGTGGCCTGAAGTCGTATCTAGGTCTCAGAACGTAAACAGTCAACTCTAGGGCCTGCTAATGGCTGAAGTCCTTTGTAGTCCTGGCTTAGGGTGGACACAAGAGTGAGAGATGGTGGAGGACCAGACTAGATATGCAGTGTGACAGAAAGCCGGAGGATCAAACTAGATATGTGGTATTCTCCAGAATGCAGATTTATGGAAAATTTGAGTAAAATTCAATTCCACTTGAATAAATATACTTATCTCTTCCATACACATAATAGTGGAGACATAGAAAGCTACAGTACAAGCGCACAGATTTCTTTTGTTGCAGTATTACTGCTCTGCACAGCTCAGATCTGAGACAGAGCTGTAATGCTAATATGTAATAGAGGTGCTTTCATACTCAAATCCATCTGCTTGACATTTAATATATTCCTAGTAATAGCAACATATGCAATTCTATTAACAAATATGGCCTGAATTTATGTGATGATGATGATGATGATGATCTACTGTGTATTTTAGTATGTGGAGGATATTCTCTACATTTTGTATTCCTCCTGGTTTCACCTATTGATCTTTATTTGAATACAAAAGTCCATATTTTTATAGTCTAAATATTTAATGCCCTTTTCTTGCCATGAATAACAAAAAACCCCAGACTCTTACACATGTCATGAATGTCAATTTAAATTATGCTGAAAGGTGGAGTTACACTTCTACTGGCAATAAGCAATTATGAAACACATATGACAAAGTGCCCTTTTAGGCATAGATTAGCATACCTGTAACCAATGCCTGGACAAGCTCTGCTGATGTATTTTGAAGTAATCTACCATATAGCTGCCAGGCCATCTCATATCCTTGTTTGATCCTCATCTATTTTCTATACATAAAGAAAAGATATCAGCCTGAGAGCTCCGGGTCGCCCAGTTGTGTTTTGCTATAAAAACAGGTAGGCATAATGCTAAGGATAGATATACATATAAATGAGGGAACAGAAACAAAGGAAAAAGAATCACACGGGCTATGGAGATGATATTTATCAGGCAGGCATGGTACTTGGTAGACTTTATTGAAAGCAGCATGCTAATAGATGAGTTCAGGACAACGTGGTGTTATAGGGAAAGAATTCTGTGCCTCTCACAACAATATAAAGCTACAATAAATGACAATATCAATCTAGCAAGTCATAAAAAATGTTCAGCCTATGGTGCGGTACCAAATGAAATCTGCTGCATGCAAAAAAAGAAAAAGATACTAAAAGATATATGCAAACATTTTCCATCATGCATCTCTAGAGAACATCAGTGTGTTTCGCTATGTATCATTTAGCTGATATTTAAAGCACCACTCCTGCGTTTTATTTATTTTAGCGCTGGATTGGTGCTTTAAATCTAAGTTCCTGGCCCTCTGTCCTATACTCAGCTTCATCTGTTTCCAGCACCACTTCAGTCAGTCTATGGCAAATTATGACCTTCCGACAGTTCTAGTGTTTCATGGAGCACGTCGGAGGTCACAGCTCTATCCATCTCTATAAGAGCCTCATTCTGGTAACGTTCTTGCTCTCTTAGAAAGGTCATTATGGTTTGTGACGTAACGTCTGTCTTCAGGACAGTCAGAAGTTACGGGCAAATGATGGTGCCATGGGAGCAAAGTACAATAATTACTGAAATCTATGAAACCACCGGAAGGTGAGTATATAACAGGGGGCCAAAGACTTACACTTAAATCGCCATTGCAGCACTGATCCCGATCCCTCCCCCTGCTGGAGTGGTGCTGTAATATAACTGCTTTCATTATTGCTACATAGTGGTAATAATAATCATAAGATCAACAATCATCAGGTATATGTTTTCTTTCTGTAATGCTATTTGCCAATGCAATCATTTGTTATATGTAGCATGTAACATTAATGTTAAACAATACCTATTTGCTTTAGGGCATATTTTTAGCCATAACATTGCTTGGAGTCCATAAGGGTGCCGTCACACCTGGCGACAGCACCGCCGATGTATTAGGCGATGTAGGGGCATGGCCTGTCTGCGCCTATAACGCCCCTGCATCACCTAATATAAAGGGGCGATGTTGCCGCCTCTGAGTGGACACATGGTTTCACATCAGTGATGTGAAACCAGGAGGCCGATCTGGGGCGATGTGTCCACATCGCCCCATGTAAACGGCCGCCGGCGACCTGACAGGCGATGGGAGCCATAGCCTCCCATTGTACTGCATCGCTGCAGGGGTTTCGAGATACCCCAGCGGCGATGCCGCCTGTCAGCTCGCCGGGGCATTGCCAGAGGTGTCTCCCCGTGTAAACGGGGGGCGGCAACGCTGGCGGGGCGCCAAAAACGTGCACGCTCCCGTCAGTCGCCGCCAACATCTCCGGTGCCGTCGCCAAGTGTGACGGCACCCTAAGATCGTAAGATCACCTGGATTCTATAAGATCGCTCAAATTTAGTCTCTCTATATACAGTGCCTGCAAGTAGTATTCAACCCCCTGCAGATTTAGGTGGTTTGATAAGATGCAAATAAGTTAGAGCCTTCAAACTGCAAACGAGAGTAGGATTTATTAACAGAAGCATAAATCTTACACACCAAAAAGTTATGTTGCTCAGTTGAATTTTTATAAATTTTAAACATAAAAGTGTGGGTCAATTATTATTCAACCCCTAGGTTTAATATTTTGTGGAATAACCCTTGTTTGCAATTACAGCTAATAATTGTCTTTTATAAGACCTGATCAGGCCGGCACAGGTCTCTGGAGTTATCTTGGCCCACTCCTCCATGCAGATCTTCTCCAAGTTATCTAGGTTCTTTGGGTGTCTCATGTGGACTTTAATCTTGAGCTCCTTCCACAAGTTTTCAATTGGGTTAAGGTCAGGAGACTGACTAGGCCACTCCAACACCTTGATTTTTTCCCTCTTGAACCAGGCCTTGGTTTTCTTGGCTGTGTGCTTTGGGTTGTTGTCTTGTTGGAAGATGAAATTACGACCCATCTTAAGATCCTTGATGGAGGAGCGGAGGTTCTTGGCCAAAATCTCCAGGTAGGCCGTGCTATCCATCTTCCCATGGATGCGGACCAGATGGCCAGGCCCTTGGCTGAGAAACAGCCCCACAGCATGATGCTGCCACCACCATGCATAACTGTAGGGATGGTATTCTTGGGGTCGTATGCAGTGCCATTCAGTCTCCAAATGTCACGTGTGTGGTTGGCACCAAAGATCTCGATCTTGGTCTCATCAGACCATAGAACCTTGAACCAGTCTGTCTCAGAGTCCTCCAAGTGATCATGAGCAAACTGTAGACGAGCCTTGACATGACGCTTTGAAAGTAAAGGTACCTTACATGCTCGTCTGGAACGGAGACCATTGCGGTGGAGTACGTTACTTATGGTATTGACTGAAACCAATGTCCCCACTGCCATGAGATCTTCCCGGAGCTCCTTCCTTGTTGTCCTTGAGTTAGCCTTGACTCTTCGGACAAGCCTGGCCTCGGCACGGGAGGAAACTTTCAAAGGCTGTCCAGGCTGTGGAAGGCTAACAGTAGTTCCATAAGCCTTCCACTTCCGGATGATGCTCCCAACAGTGGAGACAGGTAGGCCCAACTCCTTGGAAAGGGTTTTGTACCCCTTGCCAGCCTTGTGACCCTCCACGATCTTGTCTATAATGGCCTTGGAATGCTCCTTTGTCTTTCCCATGTTGACCATGTATGAGTGCTGTTCACAAGTTTGGGGAGGGTCTTAAATAGTCAAAAAAGGCTGGCAAAAGAGATAATTAATCCACACATGTGAAGCTCATTGTTCTTTGTGCCTGAACTACTTCTTAATACTTTAGGGGGACCAAACAGAATGCTGGTGATTTGAGGGGTTGAATAATAATTGACCCACACTTTTATGGTTAAAATTTATTAAAATTCAACTGAGCAACATAACTTTTTGGTTTGTAAGATTTATGCTTCTGTTAATAAATCCTACTCTCGTTTGCAGTTTGAAGGCTCTAACTTATTGGCATCTTATCAAACCACCTAAATGTGCAGGGGGTTGAATACTACTTGTAGGCACTGTATATATGTATATATTGTGAGACAAGGGATATAGCTCAGCCAGGATCTTTGCTTCAGTTCAAGCGAGCAGCCATGGAATCACGGTGGACAATGGCAGACTGGCAGGCTTCACACAGCTATGGTCACAGCCATGTTAATTGTGCACACTTGTCACTCAGTGTTACACAGGCAATACGTGAAAATAAATGTCTAAGGCAATCTGGCCACTAACTAAACAACAGAGTACTAACTACAAAAATAAACCTAAGCAACAAATAAAGGAAAGGTATCTTAAGGTACTGTTACACGCGGCAACATCGCCCAAAAGTGACGTAGGCATCGCTGTTGCCATTGAAATCGCTAGTGCGTTGCAATGTGTGACAGGGCGATTCAACTGTGATAAGTTGCTTGAGCGGAGTTGCCAGGTTTATGAACATATTCTGAAACCTGGTGATGTTCCTCAGGCGATCTGGTAGCATCGCTCTGTAGCAATAGCTATGTTGAAAGCAACTTCCCCTATTCACTACATTGATAAGGATCGCTCACTGGGTTGCTCATACCCAGCGAACGAAAGTTGCTTTCAACATCGTAGTTGCCTACAATATCTCTGCGTGTGACATCTCCAATGCAATCTTGGAAAAGTGCCAAAAACGTGCGCACTCCTGTGAAGTTGCTGGCAACATCGCAGCAATGTTGCCGCGTGTAACGGTATTTTTACTGTGTCAGCTCCTCAGCCCAGCTGACACGGGGGAGGGAATCCTCCAACCTCTCCTGATTATACCAGCTGATATAGAGAGGAACAAAACCTGGACTGAATGTGTAGAGGGAACACCCAGTCCCACAGAGTAATCTAGAAAACTGGGCCCAGATTACTCTGAAATAAACAGGTGTCAGTGATAATAAACAACTGCTGGGATAAACCTGGCTTCCCCAGCTTTTCTATTTTCACGGGCTGACTATTCCACAATCAATACAGGGAGGCATATGAAACGAAATGAGGGGAAACAGGCCTATTTTCTAGTACTTCTCTCCTTGGTACCTCACTTTATATACAGTGCCTACAAGTAGTATTCAACCCCCTGCAGATTTAGGTGGTTTGATAAGATGCAAATAAGTTAGAGCCTTCAAACTGCAAACGAGAGTAGGATTTATTAACAGAAGCATAAATCTTACAAACCAAAAAGTTATGTTGCTCAGTTGAATTTTAATAAATTTTAAACATAAAAGTGTGGGTCAATTATTATTCAACCCCTCAAACCACCAGCATTCTGTTTGGTCCCCCTAAAGTATTAAGAAGTAGTTCAGGCACAAAGAACAATGAGCTTCACATGTGTGGATTAATTATCTCTTTTGCCAGCCTTTTCTGACTATTTAAGACCCTCCCCAAACTTGTGAACAGCACTCATACATGGTCAACATGGGAAAGACAAAGGAGCATTCCAAGGCCATCAGAGACAAGATCGTGGAGGGTCACAAGGCTGGCAAGGGGGTACAAAACCCTTTCCAAGGAGTTGGGCCTACCTGTCTCCACTGTTGGGAGCATCATCCGGAAGTGGAAGGCTTATAGAACTACTGTTAGCCTTCCACGGCCTGGACAGCCTTTGAAAATTTCCTCCCGTGCCAAGGCCAGGCTTGTTCGAAGAGTCAAGGCTAACCCAAGGACAACAAGGAAGGAGCTCCGGGAAGATCTCATGGCAGTGGGGACATTGGTTTCAGTTAATACCATAAGTAACGTACTCCACCGCAATGGTCTCCATTCCAGACGAGCCTGTAAGGTACCTTTACTTTCAAAGCGTCATGTCAAGGCTCGTCTTCAGTTTGCTCATGATCACTTGGAGGACTCTGAGACAGACTGGTTCAAGGTTCTATGGTCTGATGAGACCAAGATCGAGATCTTTGGTGCCAACCACACACGTGACGTTTGGAGACTGGATGGCACTGCATACGACCCCAAGAATACCATCCCTAAAGTCAAGCATGGTGGTGGCAGCATCATGCTGAGGGGCTGTTTCTCAGCCAAGGGGCCTGGCCATCTGGTCCGCATCCATGGGAAGATGGATAGCACGGCCTACCTGGAGATTTTGGCCAAGAACCTCTGCTCCTCCATCAAGGATCTTAAGATGGGTCGTAATTTCATCTTCCAACAAGACAACGACCCAAAGCACACAGCCAAGAAAACCAAGGCCTGGTTCAAGAGGGAAAAAATCAAGGTGATGGAGTAGCCTAGTCAGTCTCTTGACCTTAACCCAATTGAAAACTTGTTGAAGGAGCTCAAGATTTAAGTCCACATGAGACACCCAAAGAACCTAGATAACTTGGAGAAGATCTGCATGGGGGATTGGGCCAAGATAACTCCAGAGACCTGTGCCGGCCTGATCAGGTCTTATAAAAGACGATTATTAGCTGTAATTGCAAACAAGGGTTATTCCACAAAATATTAAACCTAGGGGTTGAATAATAATTGACCCACACTTTTATGTTTAAAATTTATTAAAATTCAACTGAGCAACATAACTTTTTGGTTTGTAAGATTTATGCTTCTGTTAATAAATCCTACTCTCGTTTGCAGTTTGAAGGCTCTAACTTATTTGCATCTTATCAAACCACCTAAATCTGCAGGGGGTTGAATACTACTTGTAGGCACTGTATATACATATATATATATATATATATATATATATATATATATATACAAATATATATACAGTGCCTTGTGAAAATATTTGGCCCCTTGAACTTTTCAACCTTTTGCCACATTTCAGGCTTCAAGCATAAATATATAAATTCTAATTTTTATGTGAGGAATCAACAAATGGGACACAATCGTAAGGTGGAACTAAATTTATTGGATATTTCAAACTTTTTTAACAAATAAAAATCTGAAAAGTGGGGCGTGCAATAATATTCGTCCCCCTTGAGTTAATAGTATGATGAGTGATGAGGCAAGGTTTTTTGTGAATGTCGAAGTTAACAAACAAAACCACCGTTATTGGTCTGACACTAGTCCACAGTGGATAGATCCCTCCATGACTATTGGAACACAAAAATTGATGGGGTTAGCCTTGTGTGAGGGGGTCCCAGCCCCCACTTCACTGGTTCTGAGATCTGCACCAGCACTTTGGTAATATTTGCTATTGATTACCCTTTACACCGTTTTAATGTATCATGTAATTTGTTATATGTTTCATATACTGTGCATAGGAGAACTTTTCTATTCATAAGACTATGTAACATGGGAATAGGTGCAATATGTGCACACTAGGGATGAGCGAGTACCGCCATATTCGGACTCGCTATAATCGCAACAAGTAGGTACCGACACTTGGTACTAGTTGCGAGTATAGCGAGTCTGATTACTTTCGGAGTGTATCTATAGATACAGTGCGAAAGTATCCTAAAAGTGAATAAAAGTTGTTAAAAATAATAAAATTACTCATCTGTCCGAAGCCTGCACCGGGACCGTCCCAGAAGACCTGCGATCACCGGACAAGGACCTATGACTTCCAGCCAATCATATTGCCGGTAGCGATCTGGCCAATCAGATGGCGACACGTCACAACCACGTGATCGTTAGCGGCCACCTAATTGGCCAGATTGCAAGGTCCTAGGTGTCCTGTCAGGACGTTGCAATCTGGCCAATCAGGTGGCCGCTAGCGATCACGTGGTTGTGATGTGTCGCCATCTGATTGGCCAGATCGCTACCAGCCATCTGATTTGCTGGAAATCACAGGTCCTTGTCCGGTGATCGCAGGTCTTCTGGGACGGTCCCGGTGCAGGCGTCGGACAGGTGAGTATGTCATTTTATTATTTTTAACAACTTTTATTCACTTTTAGGGTACTCTCGTAGTGTATCTATAGATACACTGCGAAAGTAATCGGACTACTCGCTACTCCCGAGTACTCATAAGTTACTCGGAGAGTAGCGAGTACCTGCATACCGCTACTATTCGGTGAGTTCAGAATAGTAGCGAGTATACTCACTCAATCCCTAGTGCACACATGTATTATTTGCATAGCTACTGTGAATTATAGCATTTGTGTCTGTTAACATTCATTACTACTCAGAGGCTGTATTGTGTCAAACTGCGGCATCACAATCTGGTGACCTGACTGCCTGATCTTGGATGCCTTTAAGGTATACCAGTTTCTTTGTGTAATAAATTACATACTTTTACAGGCACATTAACTCTACTGTTTTCTCTGGTCTGTATAATGGATATCTGAATCATGTAGCAATTTCAGATATCCATGAAATATCCAGTGAAAACTGCTGTTCACAAACGCTGTCCATCCAACCTCACTGAGCTCGAGCTGTTTTGCAAGGAAGAATAGGTAAGAATTTCAGTCTCTTGATGTGCAAAACTGATATAGACATACCCCAAGCGACTTGCAGCTGTAATCGAAGCAAAAGGTGGCGCTACCAAACTATTAACTCTTAACTATTAACTCAAAGGGGCTGAATAATATTGCAGTCACCACTTTTCAGTTTTTTATTTGTTAAAATAGTTTAAAATATGCAATAAATTTTGTTACACTTCACGATTATGTCCCACTTGTTGATTCTTCACAAAAAATTAGAATTTATACCTTTATGTTTGAAGCCTGAAATGTGGCAAAAGGTTGAAAAGTTTAAGGGGCCAAATACTTTCACAAGGCACTGTAAATGGCCCACCCTGTATGTATATATATATATATGTAGACATCAGCACCCAATAAAGCTTAAGGCCCTGTTACATGGTACGAGATCGTGAACGATATCACTGAAATGTCACGGGTTTGGAGTCGTTCAAACGACATTGTTACTACTTCGTTGAGTGTGACTCTGAGATATTGTTACGATAAATCATTGGATCGTTGATCGCAGATTTGAGGACATGTTCTCAAATCAACGATCCTCGATCAGCCAACCTGCTGCATCGTGCTGTGTGACACCGCAATAACGATGTCGTTAATGACTTCCCCCATTCACATCAGTGAACAAGGATCTTTCGCTGGGTTGTGCAAACGATGGCTGCTCGCTGCATCGTTGGTGCGTCATGCACAATATCTAGATGTGTGACATCTTACCAACAATGTCAAAACGATGTCCTAACGACCGTGCGCCCATGAAATCATTGGTGATATCCTTTCAACATTGAAGCGTGTAATGGTACCTTTAGAGATCAAAGGGTGAAAAGTTGCTGGGGTGGCAAGATCTGCAGGAAAAACGATCTCTAGGCATAGGACCCCACACAATTCACCGCAAATTGGCTTCATCAAGTGTCATCAGATGAAGTGCCTTTCTCCCTTGGCTGTACCTTCCTGGCCTCATGTAGCTCCATGATTAAAGTTGGCACCAGCTAGCTTTATTTCTTATTACTCTCTCAATATACATCGGGTTCATACTGTCTTTCTAGCTGCTATCTTTAATTGTGTTGTCATACTGAAAACATTCACGGGTTTATGAAATGGTAGAAATATATTTACATTGCATGTATTCTGCCTGAGGGGTATGTACTGACATCTTTATATTTGATCCACATGGGCCACTGTGTATACTGTGTTTTGTGTAATTGGGGTTAGTTTGATCATTATCTGCTTAGGACTATTGGTCATCCCTGGGATATTGTTGTGATATAATATATATATATAAACTTTTTTAAATGCTTTTGGTGTTAATATAGTTTATATAGCTTCATTTATTGGTTTGCTCTCACCTATATGTGGTGTCTTATTTTGTTATTTTGACTATGATGGAAACATATCATTCCACAGTGATAATACCACACAAGGGAGAAATACCACGCACATATCAAACTACATATATTTCCATAATAGTGACTGACTAATACAGCATTCAAATGAGTATTCCACACAATAACCAGACTCATATTACAATATAGTCATCAATAGTACCAATATATGGAGAAATATACAACACCATGATCAGCACATATTACCATCAATAGTGATTGTATAGTATACATACAAGGTAATATCATATACATGACTAGATTACTATTACCATAGAGATTAAGCAAACCTTTTGATTTGTTCAGTTGCCTAATATTTCTGTTGTACACAATCTTTGGGTGGAACTATGCATTTAAAGCTTTGATCTTCACACTGCAGCTTCCAATTTTGGCTAACACACTATGTCAGCATGGTATCTGATATCTATGTGGAAAAAAGTTGGAAATTTATAACCGCACTACCATCCAATTAATAAAAGGCTGGCGATGAAAATTGTTTGTGATTTTATGCTCTACGCGTTTAAGGGCACTCTGGCCCCTTCCTCAGGAAAAATCACAGATGTAAGTAGAAGGGGCCAGAGTACCCTGAAACTCGTAGAAAATAAACTCACAATCAATTTTTATTGCCAGCCTTTTATTAATTGTATGGTAGCGCGGTCGCAAAGTTCCAACTTTTTTTCACATAGCTACTGATTCTTGGAAGACTACAGCAGACCATCATCGGGATATCAATACAATATCATAGGCTATTGATGTGCTTGTGACACTTACAACCATACAAGGTGAGCAATATTTATTTTCAGACGTTTAAACTGTGCTACGGGTATCACTCTATGTAGCGCCAATTTTTCCAGCTTCATGTGGGTATCTGATATCTGGCAAGGTGTATGTATTGAGCATGGATCTTATTCTTTCTACTTAGCTGGTGTTATGTATTGAGTGCCTGGCTATTTGGAAGTGCTGCTGCTGTGGTTTAAATGAAGCCATTTTTTTCCTGGTCTCAGTGTGAGAGATGAACCTAATCAGTGGGAGCTGCAAGTGTGTGTGATGAATATGACTCATGCTTAGGTGAGCTGAGCGGCATGCCTGGGCTGGTTGCTCCCCACCCCTCGACCATAAGTGAGTCAGCTCACACCACCTGCTGTCACTGATTTAGTTCATTTCTGGACTGTGACCTGTTGTGAGCAGACGCTGATCAGAAGCTGCTGTTTTTCTCCACTGGAAGCTGCTGGGTTTTGTGGTCCGTGGTTGGAGTTAGGGGTTCATGCCTAGGGCTTCTCAGGAGTTTTAGGGTCTTAGGCTGGCGCATCGGACCGCCTCAACTTCTGAGGTACCTCCGAGTACAGGACGAGTCAGGGATCCCAGTATCAAGGCCAGAGCAGGCTCCCCTAACTCCCTACGCCCAGCTCCGTCCTACTTCTGGGTACCACGCCCCCCAGCGTGAAAGCTGGCTTTTGAGGACCTGTGTTACCCTTTGATGGTATTTGGATGTTGCTGCTTTCCCTGCCTCCTCATTATGGTTACCCAGTGGGGGGGGGGAGGGGGGTTGGCGGTCCGCCCCAGGTGGCACGTGTTTGGGGGCAGCAGCAGCAATTCCCCTCAAGGTTCCAGTGAAGTGCCTGGGAGGCCCACGCCGTCTGCTGCAGGACAGCGTACCCTGCATCCTACGATGGCTGTGGGACAGTGGGCTCTGTGTATGTGCCCCTGATGGGGGGATCCCGGGAGCCCCCCTATGTGCTGCTGCGACACTCTAGCCCCCCTCCCTCCAAACAAGCATGCTGTGTGTGATAGATGCTATCATACCTGCCCATCTGCACTGAGCAGGAGCAGAACTCTATGATCTCCGAGGTGCTGGAAGTCCAGCAGATCATAGAGATCAGCTCCCGGCTCAATGCAGATGGGCCTGTGAAATCGCGCCAGGAGCTGATGATCTGCTGGACCTCTGCTTCTGCTCAGTGCAGATGAGATGGGCATGATCGCGTCTGCCACACACAGCACACAGATTTGGAGGGAGATGGGAGGGGGGGCCCCCCTAAGTCAGTCACAATAGGTCCAGTGCCCCCCCATGTCAGTCACAGTATGTCCAGTGTCACCCTATGTCAGTCACAGTATGTCCAGTGCCCCCTCATGTCAGTCACAGTGTGTCCAGTGCCCCCCTATGTCAGTCACAATATGTCCACTGCCCCCCTTATGACAGTCACAGTATGTCCAGTGCCCCCCTTATGACAGTCACAATATGTCCAGTGCCCCCCTATGTCAGTCACAATATGTCCAGTGCGCCCCCATGTCAGTCACAGTATGTCCAGTGCCCCCCCTATGTCAGTCACAGTATGTCCAGTGCCCCCCCATGTCAGTCACAGTATGTCCAGTGCCCCCCCATGTCAGTCACAGTATGTCCAGTGCTCCCCCTATGTTAGTCACAGTATGTCCAGTGCCCACCCATGTCAGTCACAGTATGTCCAGTGCCCCCCTATGTCAGTCACAGTATCTCGAGTGCTCTGCAGTGGGTCTGGTGCTCTGCATAGCATGCCCAATGCCCCCCCTATGTCAGTCACAGTATATCCAGTGCCCCCCCTATGTTAGTCACAGTATGTCCAGTGCCCCCATGTCAGTCACAGTATGTCATGTGCCCCCCTATGTCAGTCACAATATGTCCAGTGCTCTGCTATGGGTTTGGTGCTCTGCACAGTGTGTCCAGCCCCCCCTATGTCAGTCACAGTATGTCTAGTGCCTCCTATGTCAGCAACAATATGTCCAGTGCTCCCCTATGTCAGTCACAGTACGTCCAGTGCTCCCCCTATGTTAGTCACAGTTTGTTCAGTGACCCCCCTATGTCAGTCACAGTATGTCCAGTGCCCCCCTATGTCAGTCACAGTATGTCCAGTGCCCCCCCATGTCAGTCACAGTATGTCCAGTGCTCCCCCTATGTCAGTCACCGTATGTCCAGTGCCCCCCCATGTCAGTCACAGTATGTCTAGTGCCCCCTATGTCAGTCACAGTATGTCCAGTGCCCCTCTATGTCAGTCACAGTATGTAGAGTTCCCCCCCTAAGTCAGTCACAGTATGTTCAGTGCCCCTCCATGTCAGTCACAGTATGTCCAGTGCCCCCCCTATGTCAGTCACAGTATGTCGAGTGCTCTGCAGTGGGTCTGGTGCTCTGCACAGCATGCCCAATGCCCCCCCTATGTCAGTCACAGTATATCCAGTGCCCCCCCTATGTTAGTCACAGTATGTCCAGTGCCCCATGTCAGTCACAGTATGTCCAGTGCCCCCCTATGTCAGTCACAATATGTCCAGTGCTCTGCTATGGGTTTCGTGCTCTGCACAGTATGTCCAGTCCCCCCCTATGTCAGTCACAGTATGTCTAGTGCCTCCCTTATGTCAGTCACAATATGTCCAGTGCTCCCCTATGTCAGTCATAGTAGGTCCAGTGCCCCCCTATGTTAGTCACAGTTTGTCCAGTGCCCCCCCTATGTCAGTCACAGTATGTCCAGTGCCCCCCCTATGTCAGTCACAGTATGTCCAGTTCCCCCCTATGTCAGTCACAGTGTACAGTGTATCCAGTGGCCCCCCATGTCAGTCACAGTATGTCAAGTGCTCTGCTGTGAGTCTGGTGCTCTGCACAGCATGTACATTGCCTCCCCCCATGTCAGTCACAGTATGTCCAGTGCTCTGCTATGGGTCTGGTGCTCTGCACAGTATGTTCAGTTCCCCCCCTATGTCAGTCACAGTATGTCCAGTGCCTCCCTTATGTCAGTCACAGTATGCCCAGTGCTCTGCTGTGGGTCTGGTGCTCTGCACAGTATGTCCAGTGCTCTGCTGTGGATTTGGTGCTCTGCACAGTATGTCCAGTGCTCTGCTGTGGATCTGGTGCTCTGCACAGTATGTCCAGTGCTCTGCTGTGGGTCTGGTGCTCTGCACAGTATGTCCAGTGGTCTGCTGTTAGTCCAATGCTCTACTGTATCGGTATGGTATTCTGCACAGTATGTCCAGTGCTCTGCTGTGGGTCTGGTGCTCTGCACAGTATGTCCAGTGCTCTGCTGTGGGTCTGGTGCTCTGCACAGTATGTCCAGTACTCTGCTGTTGGTCCAGGGCTCTACTGTATGGGTATGGTGTTGTGCACAGTATGTCCAGTGCTCTTCTGTGGATACAGTGCTCTACTGTGGGTCTGGTGCTCTGCACAGTATGTCCAGTGCTCTGCTGTGCGTTCAGTGCTCTGCTGTGGGTCTAGTGCTCTGCTCAGTATTTCCAGTGCTCTGCTTTGCATCCAGTGCTCTGCTCTGTGCGTGTATGGTACTCTGCACAGTATGTCCAGTGCTCTAATGTGGGTCCAGTGCTCTAATGTGGGTCCAGTGCTCTAATGTGGGTCTGGTGCTCTGTACAGTGTGTCCGGTGCTCTGCACAGTGTGTCCGATGCTCTGTACAGTGTGTCCGGTGCTCTGCAGATCATGTCCATTGCCCACTGCTCTGCAGATCATGTAATGCGTCCAGTGCTCAGCTATTTTGCTGCAGTTATGTGCATGTGATGTGCAGGGGCTGCAGAGCATTGCATCCCACCCCACCAGCCCTGCTCTGTGCACTGGCTGATACATTGCGCTGAGCACAGGTGTAGACTGGAGGACTCTGCTGCCGCCGGTGGGCTCTACTGTCTCAGCTCTGCCATCTGGTGTTCTTTGCTGTCACTGTGTTCTGCTGTCAGTGGGCTCTGCTGTCTGTGCTCTGCCGTCCAGTGTGCTTTGATGTCACTGCAACAGAAAAATGGCTGTGACAATGGTGCGTTTTTTCCTGCTGTGGATAAGGTGTGTTTTTGTTTTAATTTCTGTTCCAGACTCAAATTAATGTTTCTGGGAGAGAGAGAGAAAAAGAGAGCAAACAAGTGCACAGAAAGGAAGGAGATGGGGGAGAGAGACAGTGTACAAGGGGAAGACAGGTATACAGAGGGAAAACAGCACACATGGGGGAGAGACATCATACAGGGGAGAGACAGACGCGGGGAGAGACTGCACAGAGGGGGGAGACACAGTACACAGGGGAGACACAGTGCAAAGGGGAGACGTGCACAGAGAGGGGAAAAATAGTGCACAGCTGAGACAGCACACATGGGGGAGAAACATCATACACGGGAGAGACAGAAGCAGGGTAGAGACACAGCACACAGGGGGGAGACAGGCACAGGCGGGGAGACACAGCGCTCAGGGGAAGACAGGCTAAGAGAGGGATTATATTTGTGGGGACTGTATATATATGTACTATGGTTCGCACTATATATATATATATATATATATATATATATATATATATATATACAGTATATTTATATATATTATATACTATAAAACCAGTATGTGTGAAAGGGGTCACTGAGACTCTTTTGCCCGGGGCCCATAGACACCTGGAGCAGGCACTGGCTGTGGCGGCGGCGGGGCCAGCGAAGCAGTGGCGGCTGCGCAGCACTGCATCTTCAAAGTGTCCGACTCCTCACAGTGACTAGTCTGAGACAACTTGAACTGCTGGGAGTTGACGCTGCAGTGTCACTTCCGGGTTCTACTGTGGAAGCTGGAGAAACTCACCCTCACCCGGAAGCGACACTGCAGCGCTGTGATACCGGTGGGCTGAGCCATCCATGATCACCCGACCCGACCTGTCCTGAGGGATCCTGATCCTCTTCCTAGCCTGCTGCTCCAGGTAAGAGCCCCGGAACAAGGCTTTGAAGGGGGGATGCACACAAAAACAGTGACCCCCAACATGATTTGGGGGAAAGTGGGGGCTCAGATGGGGAGAAGCTCAGCTGAGTCAACTACATCAAGGAAGGAGGGTCCTAGGGGCCCCCCTTCCTTGATGCAGCTGAGCTTCTCCCCCAGGACCACCATTCCACCATTCCAAAGGGGGGGGGTCACGGGGGCCCCAGGACTCCCTTCATTGATGCATCCAAGCTTATCCCCCAAGCAGGGGGAGGAGATTGGCTGCATCAAGGAAGGAGGGATCCTGGGGGAGAAGCTCAGCTGCATCAAGTATGGGGGGGCCCAAGGACTCCTAGAGGCCTGCCCCTTCCTTGATGCAGCCAAGCTCCTCCCACAGGACCCCCCTAGGGGCCCCCCCTTCCTTGATGCATCCAAGCTCATCCCCCAAGCTGGGGGAGAAGTTCGGCTGCATCAAGGAAGGGGGGGGGGGTCCTGGTGGAGAAGCTCGGCTGCATCAAAGAAGGGTGGGGTCCTGGGGCCGAGTTTCGTCCCCAAGAAATATAGGGCAAGAAGCACTATGAAGAAGGTAAGCGGCATATGGGGGAGAGCAGAAAGAAAAGGGAATGGCTAAATATAACTCCTTGAGGCTGCTTTGGGCTATATATGTTATACAGAAGCTATGCTGGGCTGTATATGTGGCGCTCCTGTGACTAGGCACCACAGAGTAGTATTGCACTTGAATATAAAAATGTGTTTTTCCTTGTAAGTTGCTAGTTCAGGGTTTAAACCTTATGGAGTTTGTTTCTACACTCACTTAGGACCACACCACCTAGAATAGGGGGAACCAGTATTTGGTAGATCTCAGAAGGGTGGGGGCGAAGCTTAGGATAGAGGAAGAGTGACAGTTGACAGTTTACCTCAGACGGTGCTGGGAAGGCAGACTGAGTGGTCAGGCCTGGCAGCCCAGCTGAGTGGAGGGTACCCCATCTTTATGTGGGGACCCAGGACAGAAGGCAACGGGCCAGGGCTGGTAGGAGCCAGCTGGTCACGTTGAGGGAGCACCGGCGACACGGACAGCCGAGGCAACCAGGAGTTCAACCCTGACTGCAAAGCCGACGAGCTGCAGGCCCAACAGGACCGGGTTGCTGACAGCCCCACAAAGGCACCTCAGGACTAAAAACCGGTTCAGGACACTGGAAGAGATTAAAAGGGACAGGCTGATTTCCGCAGACGGGGGCATTAGGCCTTGGGCCCAAAATACCGGACCGGTAACGCACAGACCTTATCTTCTAGACCAGGGGTGGGGAACTCCAGGCCTCGAGGGCCGCACACAGTGCAGGTTTTCAGGATTTCCTTAGTGTTGCACAGGTGATAATATAATCACCTGCACTGGTGATGATTCCAACCTCTGTGCAATACCAAGGAAATCCTGAAAACATGCACTGTGTGCGGCCTCGAGGCCTGGAGTTCCCCACCCCTGTTCTAGACCCAGACCGTAGGACTGGTGGGTGAGCTCTACAAAGGTAAGAAAGACAGAGAAAGAGAGTAGAAAACCCTGAAAGACAAAGAGAGGACATCTAGAGACTCCATAAGAGAAACCCTGAGTTGGCAACAACACCCTAAAAACCAAACTGTACCGTGTCTTGTTATGCCATCAGCCGGTACCGAGTAAAGCAGAGTTAAACTGGAACTGGTTTCTGTTATTCTTCCCGCCGCAGCCTGGAGGGCTCAACATCATCATCAACATCTACTTAGCAGAGGGGTAAGAACTGCAGCACCACCATTACCATCACTGTCCTCCCTCACCGTCTCACCACAATAGCTGCCCTGAGGTAAAGCTCCACCTGTGGGGAGCTGTACCACACTTAGCTGCCTCAACCATCACCTCAGCGGCCTGCTGGCAGCACCGGTGCCATCTTACCGGACTCTACAGGTGGCGTCATGTTCCCCTGTAAATAACCCCTTTAACCCCCACCGTTTAACATCAACATCTAATATAATTGATCACCAGGGCACGGCACCGGGGTCCTGGCCATCTGTGACTCCCCACACAGTAGCCCCGGTGTCTGAGTACCCCATCCCTTAGCTCTGGCCGTATCATATATATTACCTGGAGGCTGTTTTGGGCTGTATATATTACTTGGAGGCTATGCTGGACTGCATATATTACCTGGAGGCTATGCTGGGTTGTATATATTACCTGCAGGAGGCTGTCTTGGGCTGTATATGTTATTTGGAGGCTGTGGTGGTCAGTGTATATTACCTGGAGGCTGTGCTGAACTGTATATATTACCTGGCGGCTGTGCTGGACTGTATATATTACCTGGAGCTATATATATTATTTGGAGGCTGTGCTGGTCAGTGTATATTACCTGGAGGCTGTGCTGAACTGTATATATTACCTGGCAGCTGTGCTGGACTGTATAAATTACCTGGAGGCTGTGCTAGACTGCATATATTACCTGGCTGCTGTGCTGGACTGTATATATTACCTGGAGGCTGTGGTGGACTGTATATATTACCTGGCTGCTGTGCTGGACTGTATATATTACCTGGAGGCTGTGGTGGACTGTATATATTACCTGGCTGCTGTGCTGGACTGTATATATTACCTGGCGGCTGTGCTAGACTGTATATATTACCTGGTGGCTGTGCTGGACTGTATATATTACCTGGAGGCTGTGGTGGACTGTATATATTACCTGGAGGCTGGGTGGACTGTATATATTACCTGGAGGCTGTGGTGGACTGTATATATTACCTGGAAGCTGTGCTGGACTGTATATATTACCTGGCAGCTGTGCTGGACTGTATATATTGCCTGGAGGCTTTGGTGGACTGTATATATTACCTGGCGGCTGTGCTAGACTGTATATATTACCTGGTGGCTGTGCTGGACTGTATATATTACCTGGAGGCTGTGGTGGACTGTATATATTACCTGGAGGCTGGGTGGACTGTATATATTACCTGGAGGCTGTGGTGGACTGTATATATTACCTGGATGCTGTGCTGGACTGTATATATTACCTGGCAGCTGTGCTGGACTGTATATATTGCCTGGAGGCTGTGTTGGACTGTATATATTACCTGAGGGCTGTGCAAAACTGTATATATTAACTGGAGGCTGTGCTGCACTGTATATATTACCTGGAGGCTGTGGTGGACTGTGTATATTACCTGGAGGCTGTGCTGGACTGTATATATTACCTGGCAGCTATGCTGAGTTATGTATGTTATTTGGAATCTGTGCTGGGCTATATATATTATTTGGAGGCTGCAACTGGCAAATAATATATACAACCCAGCAGCAGCCTCCACATATAATATACTGCCCTGCATAGCCTCAATATTATATATACAATATATTTAGTGTGGTAAAATCCGCAGCAAGAATTGATATGTGTAAATTTTCCCGCACTAAAATACGCAGCATATCGGCTGTATATTTTAGTGGCACCATGTGGACAGGAATTAGCAAACCCATAAGCTTTGCTGGGAAAACACACAGCTGCATATTTGTTGCAGATCTGCTGTGTATACGCACCAATACATGGCAAAATACGTATCGTGCGAACAGGTGCCACGCAGAAAGAAAGGTGAATGGCTGAATATATCTCCTTGAGGCTGCCTTGGGCTATATATGTTATACAGAGGATATGCTGGGCTGTATATATTACCTGGAGGCTGTTTTGGGCTGTATATATTACTTGGAGGCTATGCTGGACTGCATATATTACCTGGAGACTGTGCTGGGTTGTATATATTACCTGCAGAAGGCTGTCTTGGGCTATATATGTTATATGGAGGCTGTGCTGGTCAGTGTATATTACCTAGAGGCTGTGTTGGGCTGTATATATTACCTGGCGGCTGAGCTGGACTGTATATATTACCTGGAGGCTGTGGTGGATTGTATATATTACCTGGTGGCTGTGCTGGACTGTATATATTACCTGGAGGTTGTGCTGCGCTGTATATATTACCTGGAGGCTGTGGTGGACTGTATATATTACCTGGAGGCTGTGGTGGACTGCATATATTACCTGGAGGCTATGCTGAGTTGTGTATGTTATTTGTAATCTGTGCTGGGCTGTATATATTATTTGGAGGCTGCAACTCACAAATAATATATACAGCCCAGCAGCAGCCTCCACATATAATATACATCTCTGTATAGCCTCAATATTATATATACAGTACATTCAGTGTGGTAAAATCCGCAGCAAGAATTGATATGTACAGATTTTCCCGCACTAAGGCTAGGGTCACACTTGCGTTTACAATCCAGTTACTGGATCCAGTTTTTCATCCTGAAAACCTGATCAGGTACCTGACCCATAGACTCCAATGTTAACAATTGTTTGCCAAAGTGCAATCTGTCTACTGGATCCAGTTTTTGAGAAGTCAGGTTTTAATAGGGTCTGCAACATTTTTTGGCCTTTTAGCAACACCTGATCAGTTTTTTAACATGGGAACCTGATCCAGCACCTGATGGTACATATAGGTACCATCAGGTACCTGATCAGGTACCTGATCAGGTAAAAATGCCTCCAAACTGACAAGGGGAATAAATCGATCCAGTAATGCATCCATTTACTGGATGCAGGCTCCCAAGTGTGACCCTAGCCTAAAATACGCAGCATATCGGCTTTATATTTTAGTGGCACCATGTGGACAGGAATTAGCAAACCCACAAGCTTTGCTGGGAAAGTACACAGCTGCATATTTGTTGAAGATCTGCTGTGTATACGCACCAAATACATGACAAAATACGTATCGTGCGAACAGGTCCCAACGGAAATTTTATACAAATCCGGCATAATTCCATTACGGTTTCATCTGGTTTAAGGGCAAAAACCATGTCCAGTCGGATGCAGTTTTCGCCTGATCCCGCCGGATACAAAAAACTCGCATATGTGAAGACGCCCTCACATGTTGCATATTTACTAGTGATGGGCAACCCGAACAACTATCTTCCTATTAGTTTTTAGGATCATATTAAAAAAAATTAACAACTTTACTATTTAGATTTGATAAATAAATATTACAATCTATATGTTTACATAACTTTGTTGCACTATGAGGGGCGGGGGGAGCCCAAAAAATTTTTTGGACAGGGGCCCACTACAGTCTGGGTCTGCACCTGGTGATCGGTGATAGGACCTGTGGTGACGTTACGACTCGGAGATCCCGAGTAATGTGATCGCAACACGTGACCGCTACCCAGCCAGATGACGGAAGGGAAGACACCTCCAGAGTCTGGCAGCGAAAATTGCTTCAGCCCCGGGCCCTCCTTGAGTCCTGCTTGTTGCCATACACTCGGGTTGTGCAGAGGTGGTAGTGCACAGTGACAACCCCAACAGGTGAGTGGCCATTTGGCCCAATACTTACCCCCCAATTTTGCCCCTTCTCTTTGTGTTTTAGTATAGTAGTTATATTCTTGCATATAGGACTCCTATATACAAGAATATAACTACTATACTGGACTGCCCCCTATGTACAAGAATATAACTACTATAATAACAGCAGAGTTAGTAGCAGACTAAAAATTACATCTTTGAGTGTAGTGTGGGCTCATCGGATGCTTCCGGATTGTCAACGGCCAAAGGAGAGGCAGCCGCATCAAATTGTTCGACCGCTCGGGCGCCACAAACAGTTGCTACGCCACTGTCATTACCATATCCCTGTAGAATGCTGAGGTACTTGTAGCAGGTCTGTACATCTGCTATATTCCCTGCCTGTAGTTCTGCTCCATCAGTCTTTCCTACTTTGACTTTCTTCATTACTAACCAACTGCACTTCTCCAGTTCAAAAGACTTCCCGATATCTTCATTGTAGATCCTTGTCAGGTGGCTCAGTGAATTGATTTCTTGTTCATTTTTCAAATACAGCTTGATGTCATCTATGTAGAGGAGGTGGCTAATGGTGGTTCCCCTCCTGAACTTGTATACATAGCTACACTTTGTAATTATCTGACAGAGGGGGTTCAAGCCTATGCATTACAGCAATGGGGATAGTTCATCACCTTGTTATATGTCGCACTTGATGGACACTTGTGTTGGTTGTCTTGAATTAAATTTCAATGTTGTCCTCTATAGCCCAATTGAGTTTCTGAGGAAGGTTCTTACTTTCCTGTCGACATTGTAGAGCACCAAGTATTCACAGATACATTTGAGTGACATTGATTCATAGGCTTTTCTGTAGTCAATCCAAGCTGTTCTCAGATTGGTTTGTCTGGATCTTGAGCTCTGCTCTATCTACCAGCAGCTGGTGTTTAGAGCCCTTGATTTCTTCAATACCTTGCTGAGCTACATTCATGTACTACTTCATATGATATTGTAGCTTGGTGGCTTTGATGCCTGACAGGAGTTTTCATGTTATTTTAAGGCAAGTTATTGGGTGGTGGTTAGATAGAATTGTTATAATAATAATAATAATAATAATAATAGTAATAATAATCTTTATTTCTATAGCACCAACATATTTCGCAGTGCTTTACAATACAGTGGTTCATATACATACGGTCATAGGTAACAATATAAATACAATACAGTAAGTAATTAAAGCAGAGAATTAATGTAAAAAAATACAATACACTAAGCAATGAATCAATGCAAAAAGTACAATGATTAAAGCAGAGAAACAATGTAAAAAATACAGTATAGTAATGAAATACAATAAAATCCTTGTCTGAGAATTCTTAATGATCAGCACTGTTCTTGATCATGTTAGCTATACTGGATGGTGGTCTGCTTCTAGCAGATGGTCCATCTGTTCTGCCAGGGGTTCATGTAAAGCTGTTAATTTCTATACAGATATATGTGTAAGGGTTATATTTTCCTTTTGTGAGGCTTTTTCCTGTATCTAACAAAGGTTACATTGACTCAGATAACACAGCACGGGAATTTCACAGCACAAAAAGTATATATACATTGTTTTACATGGTGTTTGATTTCTAAATTATAGCCTATGTCATAATCAAAAGCTTAATTTAGAAGTCTCTAAAGCCCCCGGCACACATAATGAGATAGTTAGCGAGATTGTTGTAACGTCACACGTTTTGTGACGTAACAGCAATCTCACTAACGATCTCGTTATGTATGACACTTAGCAGCGATCAGGCCCCTGCTGTGAGATCGCTGATCGTTACAAAGTGCTCTGGTCATTTTTTGGTCATTGCGCTCCCGCTGGGAATGCTGCATTACTGTGATTGAAAGGGGCAACAACTAACAATCTCAATACTACGCCCCAGAGTGACAATTCCTAACGACTTCTGTATCATTCCGGATCGTTGCTGAAGTCGCTGGTGAGATCTGACTATTTGACATCTCACCAGCGATCCCAAAGTGACGTACCAGCGATCACTACAGGTCGTATCATTGTCAGGATCGCTGGTGCGTCGCTACGTGTGATGGGAGCTTAAGAGTTAAGGCTCAGTTAGGGTGCTTTTACATCACGTTTTCATCACAGTAACTGCGGTCATGTGACCCGATGACGCTGCTGGGTTGTGACATCACAGAAGTGAAATTAGACGGTTAGGAGAAATTTTAGTGTACTGAGCATGCTCAGTACACTAAAATCGGGTCCAAGGAACGATCAGCTGTTTCCTTGGACCCGTGCTCCATAGCTCCCATATTAAAGGCCAAGGATCGGATTGGATTTGGCCTAATTGCCATCCAATTTTGTGGGATCTGATTTTTTTCTATGCCCAAAATCGGACACAAATCGGATCCCACAAAATCGGATGGCAATTAGGCCAAATCCGATCCGATTTGACCCCATAGGATAACATGGGGCCAAATCGGATCCAACATAAACGTGATGTGAAAGCATCCTTACACACACAGATAAATGTGCAGAGATTGTTGGCAGATCTCTGGTTGCAGTGAAATCATGGACACATTATTACATTTGTACACGAGCACAAAATGGAACAATGTGTCCATGATTTCACTGGAACCAGAGATCTGCGAACAATCTCTGCACAATTATTTGTGCGTGTAACTGGGCCTTTAAATACAAGATGTCCCAGCATCCCTCACTTCTCCAAAGTCAGAACACGGCTTTCCTGGTGATTTGGATTCTGGAAATTGTACTTGTTTGTACATTTGATTCTGTGCACTGATCTAATTAAGAAAAAGTAATGGTGGGTTTACACGTCCCGATATCGGGCCGATATCGGAGCCAATGACGCGGGAGCTCGCTTTTTGAGCGCGCTTTTCCTGCCATCGCATCGCCGGTTTAGACAGCCCGATATCGGGATACAACGTCCCGACGATGTGTACGTCCCCCAACCCAGCAACGACCAGTTAACATGGGAGTGAATGGGTGACGTGGGCGTACACATCGTAATTGGGCTGTCACACGGGACGATGCGACTACAACGGCCATCCGATATCGGGCGGTTGAATAGCACGCTCACGTTCAAACCGTACAACGTGCGAATGATATCGGGTCCAACTCCCGAACCACGTGACTTTTGGTCGGAGTTGGGTCGGAGTTGGACGCCGATATCGCGACGTGTAAACCCACCATAACTCATCCACTATAAAAGATCAGATAAGACATTAGGGGTGAGTTTATTTTCAATAAAAACCATCAGACTATATGCGGGCCTAAATTTGGGATCATCATTTGGAAAGTAGGTTTATGAAAGATTACTTTAAAATATTAATATATCTATGCCAAAGTAGTTAGAATAGGATTTTGTATTCATAGCTCCTTATACTGTACATATTTTCAACATTAGAGTGTATAGGATGGAGTTTGGGAAGAAGCAGTGATGGGTGGGTACATATTTAGCCTTTTTTGGAATATCCATATTTTAGAAAAATGTTGTTCTACACAATGTGTAGTATTCTTTGAGAGCACCCTTCTCTTCTGGAGTGGAAGTATATTAGAAAAGAAAGGGACCCATATTCCTCCCATGGGAAGGAGTCTTGGAAGTGAAGCCATCAGACATTTATGTACTTACAAAGTTTCATTAAGCAATACCTCAAAAAAAATCTATTTAGATTGAATCAACTGGGCAATGTGGCACTCAGTCCAGAAAAAGGTTCTGTATTTCTTCATTTAGATTAAATTATAAATGTTGCTTTAACAGTTTAAATCAGGGGCTTAACAAGGAGACCGAGGGGTGCTTGCTAATGGCGGCTCCTATTTCAGCTGGCTGTGTGTCCAAGGACAAACATTCAGCTAAAATGTATTGTAGAACAGAGACCCACTGGTTTCCTGCACTGGAATATACACTAACTTCATGTCTTGCACATTGAAGGCATGCCAAGGATGTCAACTGCTGGTCTTGGTATCAGCTATAAGAGAGAACGCCACACATCTTGGCAGCGGAGGAATGTGAGAACATTTTTTTTAGATATGTTGGGCCCTGTCACACAGTGCATTTCTGATGCATTTATAATGTAGTTTTGTAACAATTCTGCATGCAAATCATTATGACAGGAAAGTCAATGAGAATTCTGAAGTTTTGTGCACATGTTGCTTTTTTCCTTGCAGATTTGCTGTAGAAATTAATTTGCAGCATATAAATTATTGCAGTTATTTTTCAGCTTTTTTCCAACCCAAATGCCTGAAATACAATGGAAAAATGCATCAAAATATATCAAAAGCATGTCAAAAACGTATTTTTTAGTGCAAAAATTCCACAATCAAATACTCTACTTGCAGATATAGATTAGGGAACATCAGCAGAAAGAGTAACTGTGGTGCCTCTGAGGCCCAGTTGCCACAGTGGTATTACCTCCTTAACAGTAGTGGTATCATGTCCAGAGGTAATGTGAGCCCCCACTCTAGGTAACCCATGCATTCATACACAAGCCTGATCCCTGACGAGAAGAGGGAGCACAAACACCTAGTTTTGTAGGTTGGCTCACTTTTCTGGCTGGTGGGAGAGGTTAGAGTAGTGAGTGAGGTGGGGAAGAGAAAGCACGAGAGAAGAAGAGACAACATGTCTTGAGCTGGAGCTATGTAAGCTAGGATTATACCAGGAGCAGTACGCCAGAATCCTGGTCTAACTAGAGATTTGTAAAACCTGGCAGCACAATCTGGAGACTAAGGGATTGCAGGTCTTCTGGTTACCCTTACAGCACAGCATTATAGACAGCTCAGGCTGGGACTTAGAGAACAACTTACAAGGGGCTCATAATCCAGGCTGGCTGGAGCAGCTGCAGCAGAAGAGACATATGGAGACAGACAATCATAGCTGTTGAGTCCACAAACAGGAGGGCAGAGAAGGAAATCTTGTTCTACCCACTTAATGGAGCAGACGTCACCTGCTTCTGGACATACTGGACACTAGACTGGTGGCAGTATAATGGATTTACCTTGTTATCACCCTTAGTAAAGGTAAAGACTGTATTCAACTGCCTCCTTCTCTATGTCTGCTGCAGCTGTCACTACAACCCTCATTATCACCGTAGGGATCTGCTCCTGCTGGGAGGAGTGATCCATCTTGCTGCACTACCATCTATCCCCTGGGGACCCCAAATGCAGCACTGGACATCCCCAGCCAGACACTTCAGCTGCATTATGTTAAACCATAAACTATTACCCCCTTTCACTTGTCCGTCAGGGCCACAGAACTGGGCAATCGCCACCATGATACCCCAACAGACTGTCTTCCCAGCTACCGAGTATCCCACCCTTCTGCATAAAATTAATACAAGATGAGCCCAGGAGGGCCACTGGTATAGTAGACATAGTTATATGCATTTTAAAATTTAAACCACTCCTCCCTACCCTGTTGCCTCTGCAGAGAGACAATTCTACCTTTTTACTAAAGATATGAGCGAGCTAGGAAAAATTAGATCAAAAGCAGCCAGACCAAACAATTCTTCATCTTAGGCTGGGGTCACACTGACATATAGCATACAACAATTCTTATGCAAGTGAATCAAATGCCATATGCAAATGACACTAAGATAAAATTTCTGTTGCGAGTGTGAACCGAGCATCATTTAATGTGCTCTGATTTTCTCACAGAATTGTAGCAACAGGTGCAGAGATGGAGACTTTAATTTCTCCATCTTCTCCATTGCCAGTCTCAGGGTATAATAGAAAATCCACAATTGTCATCCAAGTGCAATACGATAAGTCACACATACCCATAGACTTGTATGGGTATATGTGATCCGATTTGTGGAGGAACTCATGGCATGCTGTGATTGTTTTCGCGTGACAAAAAAAAAATCCCAAACTTGTATACATAGTGTAACTGTGGCACCCTGGTACCCTGGTTGGGGCACCACAGAACTCCTGGTACACAAATGGAGTCGAAACAGCAAGCAGCACTCACAACAAACACAACACCTTTAACACCTGTTTCACCCCTGGCCTCTAGGGGAGCTCCACTGGTCACTTTGAGCCAGTTCCCCCTATATATAGGGTCCTGGAGGGAGAAACACCAGAGTGTGCAGACGCTAGGAGAGCTGCAGGAAGTGTGCAACCTCTGGTACTAGAGCTATACTAGGTCCAAACCCGCACACCTAGCAAGTGAGAGACCCTTGCAATTGGGGTCATAGAAAGGAGAAAGCACCTCTCAGGGACACAGGAGTTACCCTAACTCCCCCTCACCATCCTGTTACTGGAACCGAGCTGTGAGAGCTACCACGCCACCACAGAGAACCAGCACTACTAACAGGGAGTCTAGCCCCTGTTCACCTGAAGCACCTACCGACGAGAGCCCAGGGAGGAGGATAGACGTTGAATCATCCCTTTAATAGTGCCCTCAGTGCAGTTACCCAGGTGAATCACGTTCCACTGAACGCCCAACCCGGTCCGGCAGGATTCCATATCCACCCGACCTCACTAGAAAAGACAGAGAAAGGAAGCCTACACTACTGCTTGCTGTGAAACTCCAGGAGTGTCAACCTCATCACCCGGTCCGAGTGTACCTGTTGCCACCAGTAAAGGTACCCAAAAGACTTTGATGCGTCTGCGCATTATTCCTGAACCCAACAGCAGTACTACTAGCTGCCATACACCATCAAGTGCAGCTCCTGGCCCCAGGGACTCTCGCTCGTCCTGTGGGGAGCGTCCCATTTTGCTGGCTTACATCCCCCGGAGGCCCAAGCAGCGCCGGTGGAATCACCGGAACACCCGCAGGTGGCGTCACGACAAGAACATTAACCCCTTATCTGTTCAGCCATCCCCTATTGATCTGGACCACCGGCCCTACAGCCGCAGGCGCAGTTTCCGTGATGGGAGAAGCAAATGCCTGCGACATGCAGAACCCAGCTACGGTGAGTCATAACACTGTACACATAATATAAACAAATCTGCACACATAATATAACACTGGTCTGAGTGTTATCCAATAAAACATCGGATAGCACTGTAGCATGCTATATGCTCGTGTGAATGGCCATGTAATCTGTAATATAAACAATTATGCAGAGCCATTCAGCTATAGGTTGGCTGTCTAGATAACATGACACACCATGGAGGAAATTTTATTTATAATATTTGTTGGTAATTTTTTAATACTATTTATTTATTATATTTGTTCAATGAGTATAGTGGAGACAATAAAGACATAGCATTTCTCCATGGCTTGTATACAAGGCCACTTTCATCAGAACACAACAATATTTGAGATAATATATATATATATATATATATATATAAATATAAAATATATATATATAAAAGCATAACTATATATATATATATATATATGTATATCAAATATTGTTGTGTTCTGATGAAAGTGGCCTATATTTATATATAAAAAAAACAGAAAGATAGCACAGCACAACCTTATAAACAAATTGGGGTGCAAAAATCCTGAAAAAACAGCGTCCAGCTGTAACACAATATAAAAAGAGGAAAAAATCAGGCAGCACACAAAAAAGTTTGTGGAAGGAATTTTAATGAGCCTTTAGTGGCACAACGTTTTGGTAGAGAATCTACCTTTGTCTACCAAGTACTTGACAAAGGTAGATTCTCTACCGAAACGTCGTGCCACTAAGGGCTCATAAAGTCCTTTCACAACATTTTTTGTGTGCTGCCTGATTTTTGCTTTGATTACTGCTTTGCATACTCTTGGCATTCTCTTGATGAGCTTCAAATCAGCAAAGCACCCCCACACCATCACACCTCCTCCTCCATGCTTTACAGTGGGAACCAGGCATGTAGAGTCCATCCGTTCACCTTTTCTGCGTCGCACAAACATCGGTGGTTGGAACCAAAGATCTCAAATTTGGACTCATGAGACTAATCCACAGATTTCCACTGGTCTAATGTCCATTTCTTGTGTTCTTTAGCCCAAACAAGTCTCTTCTGCTTGTTATATATATGCAGGGGTTGGACAAAGTAATGGAATCACCTGCAAAAGTTAGTTTAATATGGTGTAGGTCCACCTTTTGCGGCGATTACAGCCTCAATTCTCCAAGGTATGGATATCATGATTATATCAATGGCCCGGCGGTTCTCCATCCCAGATCATCACAGAACCTCTGCCATGTTTTACGGTTGGGAGAAGGCAGTCTCGATGGAATGCTTCTTTCGGCTGTCTCCAAACGTACACTCGGCTGGAGGTCGGTAAATGGGGTAAACGATGATTCGTCTGAGAATATCACATGTTTCCACTGCTCGAGGGACCAGTTCTGGAGGTTTCTACACCACTCTAAATGATTAGAAACATTTGTTATTGAGAGCAGCGGTTTTCTAATTGCAGCTCTTCCGTGGATTCTAGATTTGTGCAGCTCCTGATGAACAGTTTTCGTGGAAACTAGGTTCTGTAGGTGTTCATTGAGCTCAGCAGTGATTGTCAGAGCCGTGATCTTGCGATCCTCTCTCACAATTTGCTTTAGAGTCCGACGGTCTCTCTCAGTCAACTTCGACTTTCGGCCAGACCTGTGCTTTGCTGTGGACGTTTTTCCTTGTCTTTCAAACGCAGTCATTACTTTGGAGACAGTACCTCTTGACACGCCAAGCATTCGGGCACTTTCTGTTACACTAGCGCCTGCCATACGAGCACCAACAATTTGGCCTTTTTGAAAATCCGAAAGGTCTGCCATTGGTATCAGGTTCTCATCAATGTTCTTAAAATTCGGTAAAACAAACAGTTAATTTACATACACATATCACTTAACACATATAATTAACTATAAAACATTAACATATGTCACGGTTTGCATGTTTATAACACATTCGAAGATTATGATGCCAAAACGTTAGGTGTTTCCATTATTTTGTCCAAACCCTGTGTATATATATATGTATATACGGTATATATATAGCAAAAGTTGAGTGTTCCCTGTCATAAACCCCTGCTCTACAGAATATGTTTCATATATTGTTCCAGTTCTGCTTGTACAGATATTCTCCACACTTCTAGCCTCATTGTCATTGAATAAGTTCCTAGATGTGTCATGCTGTCAGAACCTTGCTTAAAATTTTGAATACAGATTAGATATTTCATTAAGAGTGACACAAACTATCTCAAAGTATTACTTTTGCTTCACATTCAGCTGAAGTTAATAATTGCTAATAGTTATTTTACCAAATACTGTATGATCAGTTGCATTATACAGTATTTACAGGGCATATTTAGCTAAAATGTGTGAATTACGTTATTAAGATTTTCCTACTTTAATATTGGTGTAGGCTTTCTATGTGACTGTCCAATTGTGACAGCATGCAGTTCCATCTCTGCCGTAATTTCCCAATATTCTCTCTGTGAGCAGGTGGTCGTATTGCCACATGTATGTAATTTTCACATTGACGGCAAAACAAACTGGACGTGTTTGACTTCTCTCAATAGGTGTGAGTTGAGAGCCACGTAAGAAAATCTAATCAACATGTAACCATAGGTATGCAGATTACATAAATGTGGTTATTTGACTATCCTCTTGCACCAGAAATTCAGGCGAAGCATGGTATCAGGATTGGGTTCTCTTCTGTCACATAGAGTGACTACTACATTCCGGAGTCCAGATAAATCTTTACATTTACATCTTTACATTTCTTCAGGCCAGTAAACACTAAACTAGGCAGATGACCTGTTGTGAATTGATAACCTGTTCTATTCATTATCAGACCATAGTATTTGTGACCGAGCCTCTGCAGACTATGACATGTCTTAAGTATGCAAGAAAATGATTTAGCGGTCTTGTAGAAGCGCTACTAAAGCTCAGGCACCAGGATGATCAGGTTTATAAACAGCAATCTTTATTTTCCCCTCACAGCTCCACAACATGTTTCAACTGCTCAAGGCAGTCTTCCTCAGGTAGTGACACTACCTGAGGAAGACTGCCTTGAGCAGTTGAAACATGTTGTGGAGCTGTGAGGGGAAAATAAAGATTGCTGTTTATAAACCTCATCATCCTGGTGCCTGAGCTTTAGCAGCTCTTCTACAAGACCGCTAAATCATTTTCTTGCAAGCTTCTATTCCCCCTGAGGGATCAGTGGCTGGAGCAGCACAGCGAGGGCACAGTGGTGAAGGATCTGGCGTTCCCTAGATAAAAAGCCGTGACGCACATCCGGGACCGGAGCCACGTGACCGGAAAGGTCCTGTACGGACAGCTGGGGACCAGCGAGGTCGAAGGAGCGGAGTGTGCATATTGCCGGGGGTCCCCCATATATCAGAGGCTATTACACCAGGTTGTGCAGGTCGTGCACAACCCAAACAGGTGAGTGGCCACCTGTAATAACGCCATATTAGCTGAGCTATAGTGATCCTACACATGCGCCCCTTCTTTCCCTTTTTTTCTTACATGTCTTTAGTATGGACCACATATTTAGACATAAAGAAAAAAGTTAAAAAACATTGACAAATGGTTCAAACCAATTAATGCACTTCCAATTAGAGATCACGATTGTATCATTTTAAATCTATGACATAGAAAATGGCGTTTTTTTTTTATATAAGGTCCCAGCAATCAGCAATTTTCTATACGTATTGGTCCCATTTGTTTTTTATTTTTCACTTCTTTTATAAGTCACTTTCCGTTCATGTCAGTTGCCGTTTTTGGCATATCAAAATGGTGCAGACGATTCATGAATTTGCTGCAGTCATGCAAGGATGATGTTTTTTTCTGTGTTAAAATATTTTTGTAACTTTTGGTGCCAATCACATGTACAAAAATTATGAAGCACTCAAAAAAAATCAAGGGAGAATGGAGTGGGATTTTGTGACAAAAAAGTTTCAATTGGTGAATCAAGTAAAAACATCTAGAATTGTTAAACTCTGGCCACAACTTGGAAAAAATAAAGTGAGCACATATAAGATCCATTAAAAATAAAGCACAAATAGAATAATGAATTAGGTGCAAACAAAACACACAAAACTAGACAAAAAGCAGGAGATAAAGCAATGATAGATCAGGGCTAATGTTATTATTATTAAAAGTAGCACTTCCATAAGGGCTATCGCAATAGATGATTCTGACATTACATCATACAGCAAGGTTTATAAAACCACTATCTTTAAACAAAGTAGGCAAATAGTTGTAAGGACGGGACAAGACAATTTTCTTAGCTTGCCAAATTTATTGCCTAATTTAATATTCAATGCATAATTAAAAGGATATTTTCCCTAAAAGTAGTCATTAAAGGGTAACTCAGCGAAGATAATTTTTTAGTACTGTTCCTGCTCTCATACACGATGAAGCTGAGCTGTCCACTGAAGTTCTAGGGTCTATAGATCGCTTATAAATCAATAAAATCATACCTGCCCTTCAGTCCTCAATCCTCCCATGTGAGACAATATGTAAACGAGCAAATTCAGCTTCAAGCCGGGCGTGATGGAGATGTAGCCTTTGAGGGCTCCATGATCATCCTACCTTCCAGCCTCCTCATACTTCTAGCTAGTGTAACAAATAAAGGTGGTGAGGACGTGGCTACCTGGATTCCATGCTCATCCTTGATTCCAGCCCTCTCATACTTCTAGCTAGTTAACATACAAAAAAAGGGGTTGGCTGCTGGACCCATGCTCTCACTACATGCCAGCCCCCACTCTTTATGCATTCTGTCTATATCGCATGACTCTACTGGGCTGAGTGACAGTGTATATGTTTGTGCAGCTTTCTCTGTCAGCTCAGGAGAGTTCAGTGATATTTACAGCAGCCACATAGAGTGTGGGTGGCATAGAGTGGGGGTCTGGCATGAAGTGAGAACATAAGGCCAGCAGCCATGCCCCTGCCACGCCCCCTGCTGAATTAGCTCTATGACATATTGTCCCATAAGGGAAGGGTCAAAACTGAGGACCAGATACAATTTTATTAATATTTATTGATTTATAATAGAGATGGGCGAGTCCTAAAAGATTCGGAATCGCAAGACCCCAACGAGTCCGAGTCAAGGACTCGGGACTCGTTGCGAGTCCAGCGAGTCCAATGTTAATGAATAGGGAACCGAGTAATAGCGAATAATGACATTTACAACTCGCTGATGTGTCTCTGAAAGTGTGCGAGTCCAAACTCGCTGGTTTTTCTCTTATTTTGAGGCTTGGAGCCGATGTTGCGAGGGAAGCGATTCGCCAGCACACCCCATGCTTTAAGGAAACAGGAAACGAGTCGTGCTGACAGGCGCACACACAGAGCGATCCATTCATCAGTGCAATCATGGCAGCAGGCCGTGGCACGGTGAACACACTGCGTCTTATTGCACTTGTGGAGGCTTGTCCATTTCTATGGCTCCCTACAGATCCTGACTATGGGGATACGACCCAAATTAATACAGCCTGGAGAGAGATCGCCCAAGAGATGTTCCCTGCGTTCCATCGGAGTGACCATGAGGAACAGAGCAATCTAAGTAAGTTAAATGAGTTCACACGTTATATATTGCATTTACTGTATATATACTCGTGTATAAGCCGACCCGTGTATAAGCCGACCCCCCTATTTTTGCCCCCAAAAACTGTGAAAACATATTGACCGACATCCTGGTATACAGCGGCTATCACTGGTAGACAGCCCCCCAGCAGAGTATACACCTCCCCCTGCAGAGTATACAGGCCCCCAGAAGGGTATACATGCCCCCATATTGTGGTATACAGGCAGGGGCGGACTGGCCCAGGTGCCACGGGTCATGCGGCTGCAGGAGCCT
Source organism: Allobates femoralis (assembly GCA_033576535.1). NCBI lineage: Eukaryota > Metazoa > Chordata > Amphibia > Anura > Aromobatidae > Allobates > Allobates femoralis. Next base: position 358,112,518 of record JARQOC010000002.1, read on the forward strand.
GAATAATCCGCATGTCCCTGAAGCAGCAGGCGGAAACGGAAGCTCCTGGCCGCGCGATGACGTCATCAGCGCGCGGCTGCGTCCGGGAGTGAGCGTCTGTGAGTGGCGTGCGGCTGCGACTGTTAGCGAGCGGCTGTGAGGAGCGCGAGGCTGCGGCTGGGAGCGAGCCATAGGAGAAGGCGGGAGCTGCGGTGACTGTGAGGCGGCCGCCAGTCATCACCCCCACCCCCCGTCCTCACCTGTGTCGGGCCAGTGAGGGAGGGTTGCGACCCAAACTGTAGGGTGCCAGTCAGTCCCTGTATACAGGGCCCTCAGTGTGTGTACAGGCCCCCCCAGAAGTGGGTATACAGGGCCCCCAGCAGTGGGTAGACAGTGGCCCAGTGGGTTTACAGGGCCCCCAGCAGTGTGAATACAGGGCCCCCATAGCAGGGTATACAGGACCCTGAATGTGTTATCATGCTCCACCGCATAGTTGCCTATATTTGGATGGGGTCACAACAGTACACTTAGTTTAAGGTCTGATCCTCCTGGCTCTTTCGGCCAAGGGGTTGGGTGTATATAAATACCACTAATGACCAGAGTCTGGTGCCCGCACTATTACATTCTCTATGCGTTGACATGTGTCCTGCTTCATTTGTGATTGTGGCCACGTGAGCTCAATGTCCGTAATGCTGTTGATGATGTTCCACACTGTCGTGTCACTGTGCCTTGTATACACATTACACACACAAAATGAATAAAATGTTATTGTTGATTTGTACACATACTTTTGTTGTTTCAAATATTACACATCTCTAAACCCGGTTTGAAATCATTTCACAGTTGACCATCTTAAAAAACGGTGGAGGAGCTGCCGGGACCAGCATAAGAAGCAGTACCGGCAGTACTCAGAGAGAGAACCGGGAGCCGCTCCATTGCTGAACCACTACCACTTTTACGACCGGCTGTCCTTCCTTCACCCGGTGGCCCGTATGCCAAGGTATGTGTCTGCAGCACTGTTGTGTACATTTAGTATTATTTATTAATATATACATTAGGTTCCAATTCGGCTCTGTGGGTAGCAGAGTATACACGTGGCTCTGTGGGTAGCAGAGTATACAGGCGGCTCTGTGGGTAGCAGAGTATACAGGCGGCTCTGTGGGTAGCAGAGTATACAGGCGGCTCTGTGGGTAGCAGAGTATACAGGCGGGTCTGTGGGTAGCAGAGTATACAGGCGTCTCTGTGGGTAGCAGAGTATACAGGCGGGTCTGTGGGTAGCAGAGTATACAGGCGGGTCTGAGGTAGCAGAGTATAAAGACGGCTCTGTGGGTAGCAGAGTATACAGGCGGGTCTGTGGGTAGCAGAGTATACAGGCGTCTCTGTGGGTAGCAGAGTATACAGGCGGGTCTGTGGGTAGCAGAGTATACAGGCGGGTCTGAGGTAGCAGAGTATACAGGCGTCTCTGTGGGTAGCAGAGTATACAGGCGGGTCTGTGGGTAGCAGAGTATACAGGAGTCTCTGTGGGTAGCAGAGTATACAGGCGGGTCTGTGGGTAGCAGAGTATACAGGCGGGTCTGAGGTAGCAGAGTATAAAGACGGCTCTGTGGGTAGCAGAGTATACAGGCGGGTCTGTGGGTAGCAGAGTATACAGGCGTCTCTGTGGGTAGCAGAGTATACAGGCGGGTCTGTGGGTAGCAGAGTATACAGGCGGGTCTGAGGTAGCAGAGTATAAAGACGGCTCTGTGGGTAGCAGAGTATACAGGCGGGTCTGTGGGTAGCAGAGTATACAGACGGCTCTGTGGGTAGCAGAGTATACAGGCGGGTCTGTGGGTAGCAGAGTATACAGGCGGCTCTGTGGGTAGCAGAGTATACAGGCGGGTCTGTGGGTAGCAGAGTATACAGGCGGGTCTGTGGGTAGCAGAGTATACAGGCGGGTCTGTGGGTAGCAGAGTATACAGGCGGCTCTGTGGGTAGCAGAGTATACAGGCGGGTCTGTGGGTAGCAGAGTATACAGGCGGGTCTGTGGGTAGCAGAGTATACAGGCGGGTCTGTGGGTAGCAGAGTATACAGGCGGGTCTGAGGTAGCAGAGTATAAAGACGGCTCTGTGGGTAGCAGAGTATACAGGCGGGTCTGTGGGTAGCAGAGTATACAGGCGTCTCTGTGGGTAGCAGAGTATACAGGCGGGTCTGTGGTAGCAGAGTATACAGGCGGGTCTGTGGGTAGCAGAGTATACAGGCGGCTCTGTGGGTAGCAGAGTATACAGGCGGGTCTGTGGGTAGCAGAGTATACAGGCGGGTCTGTGGGTAGCAGAGTATACAGGCGGGTCTGTGGGTAGCAGAGTATACAGGCGGGTCTGAGGTAGCAGAGTATAAAGACGGCTCTGTGGGTAGCAGAGTATACAGGCGGGTCTGTGGGTAGCAGAGTATACAGGCGGCTCAGTGGGTAGCAGAGTATATAGGTGATGAGAATAGGGTTAATAGATGGTGCTACAGTGTTGGGGCGTGCTAGAGGGAGCAGAGATCCGATTACTGCCATCATTACTGACCTTATTAAAGATAGCGGCCGCAGCTAAATGACATCATGGCAAAGGTAAACATGGGGTGTGGTTAGCTGCAGGAGGTTAGTGAGAGGTGTGGGTTGTTTGGCAGAGGGCGTGGTGTGGGCGTGGTGAGCGCGGCTCCTGCGTCAGATACGCTGCGAGCGCGGACCCGCGGCACATCTCCAGGAGCAGAGGACGTGTCCGGTACGTCCATAGCCCCCGGCCTCCCCGTTGTCCGCACACACAGCCCCGCTGTGACCTCTGCAGTGTCACAGGCCCCGGCGGGCGGCTGTCATCTCCTCCTGACACTGACCTCCTCCTGATTTGATTGTCTGTGTTGTCCCCCCCCGCTGTCAGCATCAGTGATCTGCTAAGACCTGTGGGTGCACAGACGGGGGAAGTACAAATGCCAGCATGCCGGGGTGGATGGGGCGCTGTGAGGGGCGCAGGTCTTGCTGTGAGCGGAGGGCGCGAGGCCGCTTGAGAAAACGCTATAGCGGCTGTGTGAGTTAAGCGTCTGCGGCTCGCGAAGGCGCATACGCGTCTCCGCTCGCAGTGACGCTAAGGAGTTTGGGATTCGGCTACAGTGCCGGAATTTCAAACTCCCGATTATATAAATAGATTATATATATATATATTGTATACCTTTCAACCCCTTCCCTGCTTTATATAGATGATATAACCTAAAAGTTTTGTGAATTAAGTATGTCAAGTTAAAAGTGAAGTCAGGGGGACTTTTTTTTTTCATGTGAACCATTGGTGTTATTGATCGTCTAGATTAGATGGGATGGGGGGGGGGGGGTGGTAATCAGGGGGTGAAAAATTATGTATTAGTATGGAATTAGCAAAGAAAGTCACGTATTCCTTTATGTTATGTACAGTTGGTTATTCTTTCATAATAATAACAAATATCTGATTAAGAATACACAGATACACAGAGTCTAAAAAGCGTGCAACTTAATGTTTGACCTATGTTTTTGTTTCCAAATGCAATGCATTCACCAAATTTTTTTTTACTTTACCCACAGAGAAGCTTACTACAGAGGGCGGCGTCCTGTTAACCCTCCACCGCCAAACAGAAGGCGGCGTGGAGAAAATCGACCACCACCACCACGGCCGGCGCCACCACCACCACCGCCGTCGCCGCCGCCACCACCACCACCAGCATCGCCGCCAGCAGCGCCAGGGCCAGCACCACCACCGCCGCCACCAGCGGCCGGGCCAGCACCACCACCGCCACCACCAGCGGCAGGGCCATCAACACCACCACCGCCGTCGCCGCCACCACCACCGCCACCAGCGGCAGGGTCAGCACCACCACCGCCCCCACCAGCGGCAGGGCCAGCACCACCACCGCCACCACCAGCGGCAGGGCCAGCACCACCACCGCCACCACCAGCGGCAGGGCCAGCACCACCACCGCCCCCACCAGCGGCAGGCCCAGGTTATGGTCCGATCCCGGGGTCAGCACATTTAAGTGTTCAACAGAGTAATGCTGACTTTGCCCGCAGTATTATACCATTCATGGATAATATTCCATTTGACAGGCTACTGCAGGCAAGGTCAGCATTACAGATAGTGCTGGAAGCCTGTCAGCCAAATAACGACCCAGGTGATGTGTTCCAATATTTGGATGGGTGGAAAATATCAGCCTCTAACAGGCTAGGCAGGCCCACAACACGGGACAGCCAGGTGCCACCCCACAGGGCTTTGCCTCACTGCCAGTGGCCAGCTAACAGGGACCTACCACCGTTCCCTACACCTGTTCAGAGGATCCACCCTGAAGGGTTCGGCCAGGCCATACGTGGGGCCCTTGACCTTTTGCAAGACGGACAGCCCACCTACCTGGACCTGTAGGGCTCCATTTGTTGGGTAATACCTTAATTGTAAAAGGTAGTATTTTTGGGAATGTCCAAACAGTGCTGCCATTTTGTTTTTGAAACACAGTTTTAAAAACCAGCTTTGTGTCTGTCTTTTTTCAAGGAATGAATGTGTAGTTTTTTTTGTGGTTGGGCTTCAAGTCATCATAATTATTATAATTATTTATTTATATAGCGCCCATAGGTTCCATGGCGCTTTACATGAGGAAAAGGTAGACAAGGACAAGTACAATAAACATAGACAATAAGGTAATACAGGTACAATAGTAGAGGACCCTGTACGCGTGGGCTCACATTCTACGAGGGGTGGGTGGGGATACAATAGGGTGGGGAAGGTGTCGGTCCTGGGGCGTGTACCTGTCTCATGGCAGGTTGTAGGCCTGTCGGAAGAGGTGAGTCTTTAGAAGTATCTTTAAGGTTCAGAGGGTAGGCGACTGACTGATGAGGTGGGGCAGGGAGTTCCATAGCATGGCGGATGACCGGGAGAAATCCTGTATGCGGTTGTGGGAAGAGGAGATGAGGGTGGACTGTAGGACAAGTTCTTGGGATGAACGCAGGTTGCGTGAGGGATGGTATCGGGAGATCATGTCGGAGATGTATGGTGGGGATAGGTTGTGTAAGGCTTTGAATGTCATGGTCAGTGTTTTAAAGTGAGCTCTCTGTGGGCCGGAGGGGCCAGTGAACGGCTTGGCAGAGGGGGTAGGCAGGGGAGTAGCGTGAGGACAGATGGATTAGTCGGGCAGCAGAGTTTAGTATAGATTGGAGAGGTGCAAGAGAGTTGGCAGGGAGACCTATGCGAAGGAGGTTGCAGTAGTCAAGGCGGGAGATGATGAGGGCATTTATGAGTGTTTCAGCAGTGTCAGGATTGAGGAACGACCGAATTGGTTAAATATTTTTGAGTTGGAGTCACAGGGACTTGGTTAGGGACTACAGGTGGGGCTTGAAGGAGAGGGAGGAGTCAAGGATTACCCCGAGACATTTGGCGTGGGGGACAGGGGAGAGAGCATCATTAGCAAGTACTTTACGGCCCGCATGGCGCATGAAGTCACCTTGGTTACTAAGTGTCAAATCATGACTCCACATACAACTGTTGCTGACAAACAGTGCCTGTGTTTGGGGGGTTACTTTATGCCTCGCTATGGCAACAAGACTATGAACACACATGTGAGAGGCTGGGACGTCTACATGCTACACATCGCGTCTACGCGTTTTGTATGGAGCGTACAGTGGGACCCTTCAACAGGCTCCAGCAGGATGATAGTCCAAGCAACGCCCACGATGCAGGCATAGGATTGGTGCCTGGAAAAATTAGCCCAAGGGGCTGTTTGCCATTTTTGGTATAAATGTAGGCCTAAGGGCCATGAAAAGCTTGTTAGCCAGGGTGTCTCCCAAACCATGATAAGCTTGTTAGCCTGGGTGGCTCAAAAAATTAGCCCAAGGGGCTGTTTGCCATTTTTTGTATAAATGCAGGCCTAAGGGCCATAATAAGCTTGTTAGCCTGGGTGGCTCCAAAAATTAGCCCAAGGGGCTGTTTGGCATTTTGAGTGTAAATGCAGGCCTAAGGGCCATGATAAGCCTCTTAGGCTGGGTGTCTCCAAAAATTAGCCCAAGGGGCTGTTTTGCATTTTGGGTATAAATGCAGGCCTAAGGGCCATGATCAGCTTGTTAGCCAGGGTGGCTAAAAAAATTTGCCCAAGGGGCTGTTTGGCAATTTGGGTATAAATGCAGGCCTAAGGGCCATGATCAGCTTGTTAGCCTGGGTGGCTCCAAAAATTAGCCCAAGGGGCTGTTTTGCATATTGGGTATAAATGCAGGCCTAAGGGCCATGATAAGCTTGTTAGCCAGGGTGGCTCCAAAAATTAGCCCAAGGGGCTTTTAAATGTTTGCTAACAGAAAATAAAGGTTGTTTCCTTGTCAAAAGGTGTTGTGATGGTTAATGAAACCGAAGTTAAGGTATAGTGTTGGTTTAAGATGAAGCAGCCTCATTACCAGGTTGCAGGAACATGGTTACGCAAATCGTTACTGGTCTTGTACATACTGCTTGTACCAAAAAGACACAATATAATACAATGATTAATTATATCATATTGATGTTGAACGTGGCACTTCAGCTCTGAGTACTGTCGTCTTCAGGGCTCAAGAAGTCTTGTGAAATCCAGTTCCTATTAAACTTAATTAGAGTAAGCCTGTCTGCATTCTCTGGAGTAAGACGTGTCCTGGTATCAGTTATGATACCCCCAGCGGCACTGAAAACCCGCTCTGATGTCACACTAGCTGCAGGGCATGCCAGCACCTCCAAGGCATACAACGAGAGCTCTGTCCAAGTGTGGAGCTTGGAGACCCAGTAATTAAACGGGACTGCGGCATCAGTCAGGAAGCAGGTACTGTCACTTAAGTGTTCTTGTACCATGTTGGTAAGTTTCTGTCTCCGAGAGATGGTTACTGGAGCAACATGGCGCTGCAGGTTCGATGGCTTATTGAACATAGCCCACTTTGCGGACATCTTTCCAGCATCTCTTCTGGACAGCGTGGATGATTGTGCCCCGACCAAAGGCTGCTGTTGCACAGAGTTGCTAACTATGGGCAGAGTGTTGTCTGACGGTGATATTAGAAGCATATTATCCACAAGAACCCTCTTGAAATAGTCAATTGTCAAGCCACGTGGTGACTGAAACAGCAGTGAGGTGAATTTATCTTTATAACGTGGGTCCAGAAAGGTGGCCAACCAGTAGAGGTCGTTGTGCAATATGTTAATCACTCGTGGGTCTTCTAGCAGACAAGTCAACATGAAGTCAGCCATGTGTCCTAAGCTGCATAGAGTCATGTCTTCAGTGTCCTCAGAACGATGTTCAATACCCATTGTATCCGCAAAGTCTGTCTCCGCCTACTCCTCTCCAGGCCACCCATGGTGGACAGACACAAAGCTGGGGTTGTGAGTACCATCTGGGTTGACATCGGCACCAACAAAAAATAAATCCTCTTCATCGTCTTGCTCCTGTTCCTCTTCAGGAGCCAATGTTGCCTGGTCATACTGGCTTTGCTGGCTAGGTACTGCGCTGTTTAAATCTGGCTCCATAGCCATCTGCTGGGCTCTCAATGCTTCATTTTTCTGATTAATGAGGGATTCTTTCAGCAGACACAGCATGGTATAGTGACACTGATGATGGACTGATCACCGCTCACCAGTTTTGTGCAGTAGTCAAAATTATCAAGAACCTCAGATGTGTCAGCGATCCACACCCACTCCATTGTACTAATATGTCGTGGCTGACTGCCGGTCTGACGGGCATGTTGCAACTGATACTCGGATATTGCCCTCTGCTGCTCATTGATCCTCGATAACATATGGAATGTAGAGTTCCATCGTGTCGGCATGTCACAAATGAGTCTGTGGTTGGGCAAATTCAATTGCTTTTGAAGCAATGAAAGTTTTCCAACCGCTGTTGACGAATGACGAAAATGTGCACAAACTCGACGCACCTTCTCCAGTAGGTCAGATAGCTCTGGGTATGTACGCAGGAATTTCTGCACTACTAGATTCAGCACGTGAGCCATGCAAGGCACGTGCACAAGGTTTCCGAGCTTTAGTGCAGCCACTAGGTTACGACCATTGTCGCTCACCACGAGACCGGTCTGGAGTTGGAGTGGGGATAGCCACTCATCTGTCTGTTGCTTCAGACCTTTCAACAGCTCTACTGCAGTGTGCGGTGTGTGACCTAAACAGATCAGCTTCAGCAGAGCCTGTTGACGTCTTGCTGAAGCACTGCAGCAAACCTCCCAACTTGGCCGTGATGTTGAGGGCAATTGAGGATTGGTCGAGGAAGCGGAAGATGGTGTAGTGGACATATAGGATGATGCAGAGACCCTGAATGAGGTTGTGCCAGCTATCCGTGGCGTGGGTAGGATGTTTGATGTAACACTAACATCGTTTGGCACACTCTCCACAACGTTGATCCAATGCGCGGTGAGCGAGATGTACCGGCCCTGTCCTGAACTGCTTGTCCACGTGTCCGTAGTAAGGTGTACTTTCCCGGTTACAGCGTTGGTGAGGGCACGCTTGAGGTTGTTAATGACATGCTCATGTAACGCGGGGACGGCACAACGTGAAAAGTAGTGGCGGCTTGGAACCGAGTAGCGTGGTACTGCCACAGCCAAAAGCTCACGGAAAGAGTCTGTACCCACAAGCCTAAACGGCAACATCTCGACTGCTAACAACTTAGCTATCTGGGCATTTATTTTTTTGGCTAATGGGTGGGAAGAGTGGTATTTCTGCTTCCTTTCGTACAGCTGTGTCACTGATAACTGTAAGGATGTTGCTGACCGAGAACTGTCTGCACTCATGTTCAGTCTCTCTGCAACCGCTGCTTGTGATGAGTACATATGAGCTGGACCAGCTTCAGCAACACTTGATTGTGACGGACGGATCTGAGTTACCGTGGCAGTCTTTGGGTCAGATGACACTGTTGTGGAAGGCTGCACTTTTGACCACTGAATAGGGAGCTGACCAGCCATGTGCTTCCGCATACTGCTGGTGCTCTGGTTTCCTTTCCCGTGGCCTCTGCTTAGCCTTGCATGGCAGATGGTACAGATGACCACATTTTCTTGAGAAGGCCCATCTTTAAAAAATTTCCACACAGTGGCTGACCGACCTCTAGGCTTGACTGTACTCCCTGAGGGATACTCAGGCCCACATTTGAGACATTTTGTCCAACAGTTGACAAATTTTGAGCCACAGTGGACACATTTTGGGCAACAGTGGTGACTCTTTCAGTTCTGGTGGGAGGAGTAGGCCTTGGTGCCTTTGTTGGTGGGACATACACACTTTCTTCCTCCGTGCTGCTCTGCTGGCTCTGCATCGCAACATTCCACGTGGGATCAGTTGTCTCATCATCAACCACTTCCTCTTCTAAATCTTCCCGATAACAAGATTGATTTTGCTCCCCAGATGACAAGTGTGTCACTGTCTCATCATCATCATCCTCCAACTCCTGAGACGGTCTAAGACTTTGCTGAAAGACACGTTCATGTGGCCGGGGTGTCTCTAAAACTTGTCCATGATTGGACAATTCTTCATCAAGTATCTCATCTACTACGGAGTCTGGCAAACCGGATTCATGTAAAGGATTATATGTACCAAATAAGTCATCTGAGTGACCCATGTCTGTGTCAACATTTTCATGGGGCTGCTGTTGGTCTGAGGAACTGTGAAGAGGTTGTGGATTAGATGACCCAGCATGGTATGTACCAACAGTAGACACAGTGCTCAAGGAACCTTGAGTGCTGCAAGAACCTGTTGTTGAGGTCTTGTCTGCCAGCCAAGACGTTAGATGGTGTTCGTCTTCCGGCCTCAATACTCGTTTACTTTCCTGACGGGGAAAGTTAGACAGGAGGAACGATCGATCAATCCTCGTCTGTCTGCCCGAACTGGTGGATAGTTGGCCACGACTACCAATGCCTGTACCTCGTCCCTGTCCCTTAGCAACACTTTTTTGGGATTTGGTTTTTTGGGTGACATTTTATAATTTCTGGTGGCTTTCTGGGGGCTTGTAAAACAAGTAGCAGGTACTATTTCGTGAAAGGTACACACTAGAGGCTAAGATATTTTAAGACAGATGGAAGGTACCGTGCGAGCTGCAGGCAGGACACCGTACAGCAACGCACTGGCACAGGAAAAAATTGTTTAGTACGCAGAACCAGGCACTGTTAGGCTGCGGTGCTGGCTGCGTGCAAGTTTACAAGTACCGTGCGAGCTGCAGGCAGGACACCGTACAGCAACGCACTGGCACAGGAAAAAATTGTTTAGTACGCAGAACCAGGCACTGTTAGGCTGCGGTGCTGGCTGCGTGCAAGTTTACAAGTACCGTGCGAGCTGCAGGCAGGACACCGTACAGCAACGCACTGGCACAGGAAAAAATTGTTTAGTACGCAGAACCAGGCACTGTTAGGCTGCGGTGCTGCTGCGTGCAAGTTTACAAGTACCGTGCGAGCTGCAGGCAGGACACCGTACAGCAACGCACTGGCACAGGAAAAAATTGTTTAGTACGCAGAACCAGGCACTGTTAGGCTGCGGTGCTGGCTGCGTGCAAGTTTACAAGTACCGTGCGAGCTGCAGGCAGGACACCGTACAGCAACGCACTGGCACAGGAAAAAATTGTTTAGTACGCAGAACCAGGCACTATTAGGCTGCGGTGCTGGCTGCGTAAAATGTTACAAGTACCGTGCGAGCTGCAGGCAGGACACCGTACAGCAACGCACTGGCACAGGAAAAAATTGTTTAGTACGCAGAACCAGGCACTATTAGGCTGCGGTGCTGGCTGCGTGCAAGTTTACAAGTACCGTGCGAGCTGCAGGCAGGACACCGTACAGCAACGCACTGGCACAGGAAAATTTTTGTGGAAAAATGGCACCAAAATTATTTGGTAGACTAGTGCCAAAAATAAGAAAAAGCTTAGGATTACAGCTCTGCGGAAAGCTGGGTGAACTAAGCTCTGAGGATGGTGCTGGATTCACTGTAAGGCTGCTCCTATCTCCCCTTCCTTACAGTCCTGTACAGCAATCCTCCGTCCTGGTAGTTCTGAAAAGAACTTTTGGGTTATGTGTGAGGAATCTTGACTCCTACACTCCGTCTTGTTAGTTCTGAAAAGAACTTTTGGGTTATATGTGACTCCTACACTGCCTAACTGTCCCTAGATCTGCTCCAAGTCTCCCTGCACTAGGTCAGCTCTTCTCAGGAATGTGCCCAAAATGGCGGGGGCAAGCCTTATATACTGCCTTGCCTGTCATAGATGACATAGGCATCACGATGGACAGCAGCCAATCATAGTCCTGACACAACCAAAGCTGTTATGGCATTACTGACTATGATTGGCTAAGATGCTTGTCCTTCTTCACAAGTTTTCTTACCTAACACGTAATGCTGACTAGTAACATAAAAGATTCTGGATTCGCGAGTCCCGAATAGAGAATACAGGACTCGGAATCGCAGACTCGCTAGGATTCGGACTCGTAGACTCGCTCAGACTCGCTGCTGTTTGGGGAGATTCAAGCTATATAGCGATGTGATAGAGCGAGTCTAGCGAGTCTAGCGAGTGAGAGAAAGTAAACTCTGACAAAACTAAGATTGCCATTGACTTGCATTGGACTCGTTACTGAGCGAGTATTCGCTAAAAGACTCGCCGATTACCGAGTCCAGCGAGTCCCTTAAGAATCGCCGAGTAACGAGTCCTAGCGAGTAGACTCGCTCATCCCTAATTTATAAGCAATCTAAGCATCCTAGAACTGCAGTGGACAGCTCATTTTCCTAGTTTAGGTGGGCAGGGACAGTACAAAAAATGTTTATCTCCCTGGAGATTCTGTAACAAGGCCAATTGTTACCTGTTATCCACCCCTACACAGTGTCCACAGCCGATGGAATGACCACAAACCCTGGTATCGGGAATAATAGTTGCTTTTATTGCAGCAGGATCGAGGATATGCAACACAAAGTAAATAGTCTTTTGTGGGTAGGCCATAACAAATACAGTGCGGAGTTGAATACTGACATGCTATTGGGGTTCTGAAGCTGTGAGAGCATGGATTGTTTAGATTTAGTATTTGTATGCTATTATAGAGAGGTTCTGAGTCTTTTGTGGCTTAGAGAGGAAGGTTATATATTACTAGAGGGTTGTATAGACCTGGGAATCCTGGGATAGTTTCACAGCTAGTCACGACATGTGCAAAAATACTTGAAGCAAATAGAAGAAGGTTGCAATGGAATGGGAAACCTTCAATATTTTCTAAACATGAGCAGTAGGTTCTTCTGTATACTCTATGTGCCCTACTGTCTGGAGAACCACTTGTAGGTCCGGGAAGCGAGGATCCAGGATAAAAAGATTTTAGCATACTGTCTGTGAAAGACTAAGAAAAATCCTAGGCCTTGGAGCCTGCCAGGAATTCTTGTGGTTAAGGGAATCATCACGTGTGCTCTGCTTCCTGTGGAGTCAGAGCAAGGACTGGGGAAATTCCAGCTTTGTCACATGTACTATTGATTTATGAAATATAAAGACAGAGATACCTATTGAGCCATGTGAATGGGTCACCGGCCAATAAGATAACATCCAATCTCACTGTCGGGTCAATTTTCAGTTTGATACTAATATTACCTTTGAATAGTGCCTGGGCAGACCTTTTAAAAACATATAAAATCATTATTGTACAATTTGTAGTTTCCATGTTATCAGCATTGTCAGACCCTGCAGGCAGCTCCTGGATTAGTCCTCTGCATTATAAGCAAACAGGAATAGTCCAGTTGCTGTATAAACTGTCATGTATTATGCACTCCCTCTCATCAGCTCTCTCCTCCCTCTCAGCAGCTCTTTCCTACTTCCTCCCTTTGCTAACAGTGCAATGTCAGGTTTCACTTACAGGAGGTCTGTTCTGTTGAGGACACGGAGAAAGAGCGTTATTACAGGTCTGCCTTATCTATATTCCATTTGTTTCTCTAAGGCTGGCTTCACACTGCAGTTTTTTACTGATCAGTGTCCATCAGTGTTTGTGTGCCAAAACCAGGAGTGTCTCCAAAACCCAGAACAGGTGTCAATCTTTCAACTATAGTTTTTCTCTGCAAGTTCCTCTCCTGGTTCCTCTCCTGGTTTTGGCACCCAAACACTGATGGACACTGATCAGTGAAAAACTGCAGTGTGAAGCCAGCCTTAGCTGGTATCCCTGCTGTGACAGTTTCTGTGCTTTCTTTGACCTCTTGTGATGCTGCAAGCACAGAGAGCATAGAGGAGAATACAGCCCCCCCACACTGATGTCCTGTGCAGTAATGTGAATATGGGACATGCATATTCATGTTATGGGGAGTGGACAGCAGAAAACTAAGTGGATTGCTCACTGTGAGTGATAGATGGAATTAATTTCTTTATTTGAAGTTTACAGAAGATAGGCGGGAAATATACATGAATGAAATACAGAAATAGACAGAGTTTAGAGGAGGAATTAGAAAATGATAGTAGTTACATATGGATTTTTGACCTGACAGTTTTCCTTTAAGGGGACAGACACAATATGGACCGAGTCACTACATTCCACTTTAACATTTGCCACCAGGTAGGTATTGTTATTGTTCAATTCACAACTGAAAATATTTAAAGAGATTCATTTAGATTTCAAAAACCAGTTTATTCTATAAGGAATATTACAGAGTTGTTTATTTTCACATGTACTATTGATTTATGAAATATAAATTAATGTGAAAGTTAATCTTCAAAAACATACATTTGACATATTTGACTTCACTATTTTGTGTGATATACAGAATAATTCTGGCACATACTGATTAGTAAGTCTCCTAAGTGTTGATGTGGATACACACTAAAGTTGTCATTTTATTGTGATTGATATACAATGTTTTATGATTTGCTTAAATCTTTTCAATTTTATTATATGATTGATCCTCCTTTTTTGTTTTCAAGGATAACATACTTGAAATATCTCAAAATGTATATAGCAATAATGTTATTTTTTCTATGCACCTCTCACTTGTGCTTTAGATTTACAGGATTTATCTTAGAAGATTTTTAATCTTATATTATTGTGTTTGCTTTGACTGCAGTGCAGTAGAATTTCTAAGGGAATAACTCGTTCTTTGATTCAATCCTTTAAGGTCACTTTATTTCCCAGAGCTGGTGGCCAAGGTTACTTTAATGTACACCTTGTTTTTTTGAGTTAAAATCACCTGGAGCAAGAAAACTGGATAATTTTAGGGGAGATTATGAAATTCACTATATCTTGCAGTTATAATACATCACTAGAACCACAGAGTAAGAGCAGAGTTACATATCATGGCTCAGTGTAGGATATTCCATAAAACCTACTTCCACAACCAGAATCCGTCACTGTAGACACCACTTCATTTACGTTATTCTCTGTATACAAACTGTTTCAAATAAGATATACTTCAGTGAACTATTATTTTTATATTTTCTGATAATTTCCCTCATGTACCTGGGGATCACAGATGTGTCCTAATACTTCTAGGATTTATACTGTTTGTTGTAGAGGGTCTATTGTGCTTCCATTGGAGTCAAAACCTGGCATTTACTGCTCTGCAACCCCAATAGCTACTTGCATACTGATGGGGACACATAAATCTTTGTGAAAATCCCTTTAATCAAACTGAGATGCTTTGGGAAGAAAGGTGTGCTGTAGTCCGCGCTGCCAGGTTAACTCACATCAAAGAAAACGAGTAGACGATGTCCAGTTCAATCCTTCTTTATTTTCCTACGCGTTTCAGTGCCCTCCTGGCACCTTCATCAGGGATCAAGGTGCCAGGAGGGCACTGAAACCGTAGGAAAATAAAAAAGGATTGAACTGGACATCGTCTACTCGTTTTCTTTGATGTGAGTTAACCTGGCAGCGCGGACTACAGCACACCTTTCTTCCCAAAGCATCTGGCTTCGTCTCCACGTGTGTGAGACCGGTGAGGTCCAGCAGCAGCCATCAGGATATTTATCCAAACAGGTCTACAAACCAGTTGTGGGTCTCACAACTGGAGTAGGTGAGTGGATTACCCTTTCTCACCATTGCATCAGCTAGTGTCTAGTGATAAGGGCACTATTGGCCTCTTGTCCCCCCCCCCCTCTTTTTTAATCAAACTGAGCCCCTTAAGGATCCTGGCACCAGGATATGAGACCCTTAACTAAAATCATGCGTGAAAATTATATTTATTATTAATTATTAGGGTGCCATTTATTCCATGACGCTTTACATGTGAAAATGGGCATCCATAGACAAGTACAATATTTATGAGCAATACAAGGCACACACAGGTACAGGGGGAGAAAGGACCTGCCCAAGAGTGCTCACAGTCTACAAGGGATGGGTGAGTATACAGCAGGAGAGGGAAGAGCTTTTTGTGCGGTGTTTTGGTGGACTGAAGCTCACATCAGGTTGTAATTTTGTTGGAACTTATTTTTGTTTGCTTCTTTTTTCCAGGGGGTCATCTTTAATTAGCCTCTCAGTTTTTTCACGCTGTTCTTCCACTGAGCCATCTTCTTCTTCAGAGTCTCATATTACATTAATGTCTTCATATTCTTTTTTATATTACTTTCTGGATGTGGATATCTCATTTTTTCAGCATAAGTGCCCTAAATTGAACCTATCATGCAAATAAAAACACTGCTAACCTACAGATATGGGGTTATTCTGCAGGTTAAATGCATTCTGATGCTGCCCAGCCCCTACATCGAGAGCCCTGTTGCAGGGAGGAAATTAACTTTGTTCCTCCAAGCAGTCTTAGGATTTTAGTTATATGGGTTGAACTCATCACACAGTATATAGTGAGCTGCAGCTGTAATCGCAGCCCTGATACTAACCGACAACCAGGTCTAATGTAGATGTAATGGTACCTTTACACGCCGCCACCGAAAGGTAGAAACCGGCAGGTATCGGACACAATTGTACCTTTTACCTTCAAAACACCACGAAGTGGCGGCGTGTAATTCAGGTTGTTGCTCCCTGTCTCTTTGGATACCTGTCGTTCAGGCGTGCTCAAAAACAAGCAGGTATGAACCCTATGGTAGCGGCGTGTAATCTGGGCACAGATACGGTATTTGCGTTCCCTGGGGCGTGCTTGAGCGTCATGTATACCACGCCCCATCAGCTATCATTGGAGGGGGCTACTGTGTACCCATTGGCTGTCCCTGCACAGGGGGCATATTTAACGATCTGACCAGTCACAATACACATCTGCTATAGCGTCATGTATTAGGCAGCCTCCTGCGCTGGCTGGCCAATCATGATGTTATTGCATTGTCCAATCACCGTACAAGCGTCGCGTCATACACAACTCTGTCACGCCTATGTAGTTACGGCGCACAATATGTACGCCCAGTTCCCTTGTGGTAGCGGCGTGTAAATCAGGGAAGGTGCTCCACAGAAGGTAACCTGCGGCACCCATCGGCACTTCCGGGAAAACAAATACCTTCTGTGGAGCACCTTGTAGCGGCTGTGTATTTGCGGTATCAGGTACCGTTAGCAACCGTTGAAAACGCGCGTTCACGTGCGGTGCCTACCTGTTGCTACCCTCGGTGGCGGCGTGTAAAGGTACCATTACATAGTCAGGGGCACTAGTTGTGGATGAGGTACTCGTCTTCCATGCCCCACCACACAACATAAACGGGGACTAATGTGTTTATATTTCTTTACATTGGGATATCCTGCAGACAGATTTGTCACGGATGGCATATACGATGGTTCACAGTGAAAAGATAGACCAATTAACATGGCGTAATTAGGTCAGGGCCCCGATGCGAAGCTCCACGGGCCAATTATTACAATCTTTAATATATTAGCTTCTATAGCAAGGACTTTTGGCCCTAGCGCAGGCAGGTGCGATTCCAAACTGCAACTATGTAGTTACCCCTGCAATTAATGTCTAAAAATATGTAATTTACTAACCTTTAGCTTGGTAACAACTATGTACAGCATATAGGGGACACATTTCTTCCAGTACAGTTCTTTTGCTATAAGCAGGAATAAACACTTTTCCGTTAAGTGACTCAACAGTTTCTTTCAATTGCCTCTCACACACTTGTATCCCACTTCAGTCCCATTAACACTTCTGGTGAATCTTGTCTATCTTTGTGAGGCCTACAGATTAGAGGTTTCATTGTTAATTTATGACTCCCCCGTTGCATAATAAAATCCATTTTCCGAGGGTCAAAGGCTCTATGCTTGATGTGCCCTCAATCTCCTGTAGAGGAATTTGTGTCCCCAATATGGCAACCAATATTCTCTTTAGCATTCACAATTAGGATTCCTTCACTGTGTAGTATAACGTAACTCACGTCAGTTTGACACAAGTCCTTTTATCTATATGTTTTGCTCCTCTCAGGTCTCTCAATTCACCTGTACTTTTTCACTTGTTTGCCAATTGCTGTAACTTTCACAGTCTTCTCTGATTTCTCAGACTTTAAATTTTCAATCTATAGTGGTCTTTCTTTCCACAACACACCTCAAATTCAGCAGTCTGCTAACACTTGGACCATACTTTCACAAATCACAAACTCTGTCTTCTAGCTAAATGTCTCCTTCCTGGAAGTAACCCTCTTGTCTTCCCATTTAACTCCTCCCCAGCTTCACACATTAACCCCACCTCTGTCGGACTACATACAGGTCAATCAACAAACACATCAACTACATTAAAAACAGTGCATTACTTTACCAAACCTAACATTATCTTCGAAGGGGTGTGGATAGTACTTCCAACTCCTTACATTTACCCTTCCTTTAACAATGGTCATCCTCAACATTTGAAATCTGTAAAACACCAAACAACCAAACCACTACATAACATATTAATAACAATTGGTTGTTAACTGGTGGAATCTGGATCTTTTTTCAGGGTTTAACACTCTGCACAGTACCTGTTCTCTATCAGTTAAGAACACTGGCATAAAAGGTGCTTAGAGACCATCAGTGCGCTTGAATCTGGTACATCTTGGTAAGGACCTTTAGAAAAGAGCAAAACAATCCATTAATCTATTTACAGTCCATAAGATAACATCTCAGTCTATCAAATGTCGCAAATGTTCTTGATATGTCTCAGTCCACAGCTAAGGGTACAAGACCCTCCAACCCATCTAGCACCTTTAGTTAAGCAAGGAAAGGTGCAAATGCACAGTAAAACAATGGGAAGGAGTTTAGCCATAGGCTACTGCAAGTATACAGTAGGCCATATTTGGCCATTTGGGGAAAAACAATCCATTGACTTCTCAAAGTCTTATATTCTTTGATTAAAAGTTTGCTGGCATCGGCCCTATGAGAGTCTGGAAAGCTACGTCCACACATTATGGGTGCAACAGGCACAATCTTGTGACTTCTGACACCTCCAGCTATTTCAAAGGGAACTCCAGGGAGAGAAAACTTTTTTATACTGTCCCTGCCCCCTGCATGATGAAGCTGAGCTGGGCACTACAATTCTCGTATCTATAGATTGCTTATAAATTAATTAAATCATATCTGCTCATCAGCTCTCACCCCTTCCTCAGGAGACAGAAAATCAGTGATGTTGCAGTAGAGAGCAGGATGTGTGTCGGGTCATGGACCCTGGGGCCTCCAAGATCATCTTACATTCCTTCTCCCTCACACTTCTGTTAGGACAGTGAGCTGGCAGGGGGTGTGGCTGCTGGACTCATGGTCACAGTATAATCCAATGCCTGATACACCATCCTATGTAATGTAATAGGGCTGTTCTCACTTCAAATTGCAATCATGTCACCAAGGAGATATAAATGCATGCTGTGATCTTTTGCTGTATAATGAAATGATAGTGCATAATGTGTACTGCCATGTGTCAGGCTAGGAGAGGCAAATCACTGCATTGAGCAGCACTGCCATGGTTTTCTCTACCCCATAGAAACTTGGTAGGTTCATGTCTGCTGAAACTTTCTGTGGATCCAGATTCCTCAGTTTCCTCAGTCACAGGAAAGTATTCAGCTGTCTGTGCATCATTTGTTACACATGGTATAACCCTCAAGGTTCCTTTATTCCTTTATCTGTTCATTATACTGTGCACCAAACATATATGGGCTTAACATATCTATATATCTATCCATTATCTGTCTCTCACATGTCTGTGTATTTATCTCTCACCTTCCATAAATCTGTATATCATATATCTTATGTATTCATCCATCCAACTGCCCTATGTATTCATCCATCCATCTGTCCTTTGTATTCATCCATCCATTCATCCAGCTGTCATATGTATTCATCCATCCATCCATCTGTCCTATGTATTTATCCATCCATACCTCCATCCGTCCATCTGTCTGTCCTATGTATCCATCCATCCATCCATCCATCCATTCATCAATCAATCCATCCATCCATCCATCCATCAATCCATCCATCTGTCCAATATATTCATCCATCCATCTATTTATGGCACCCCAGTGGTCCGGTGCCATAGTGGAATTGCCTCCCTCACAGGGGGTGATGTCTTGCTTGGAAGCAGGAGGAGGTCCCGACATAGGTAACACCCAGCATGCAACACAATTCCTGACTCCAAGCCTGAAGGGAGAGCTCTAAACTGACTTCAGGGAAGCTGCCTTGTTTCTGGCATGGAGAAGGGGTTAGTGAGATAAGTCTGAGGAGAAGGAAAGGAGAGGACGTCGACAAGAGCTCTGGGGAGTGGACGTTGTGAGTGAGCTCACCCCAGAATGGAGCGCTAGAGAAAGGATGCCAGAGTCCTTGGTTGTGCAGGTGCTCAACGCCTCGGCAGCCGAATCTGGTGGGCAGGAGCCTACAAGTCTCCTGGCCACACCAAACACCCGGTGGCACAACAGCATACAAGAACCCGGAGCTGCCACCAGTGCAAGGGTACCCGTAATATAATCGAGCTGTCCACCATATGGGTGAAAAACATCACGCAAGAAGAGGGCCGCAGCATAGCTATAAGCAGCAGGGACCTAAAAGGAGAGCGCAGAAAGGAGGCCTCAGAACCCACCTGGTGAAGTGGATCCCCAATTGCTTCCAGGTTATCCGGATCTCTTCTACCCCATGTAACCAGTACCCTGGACAGCATCATTATCTGCCAAGTAAAGGTAACAGAAAGTGCACCCTTCTGTGTACTTTGCTTATTTTCCGCACCCTCTGCCCTGCATCACAGCGAGCACCACTGCCTTAATAGACTGTTCCATATGCCCTGGGGCACCGCTCCACCTGTGGGGAATGATACCATCTTGGCTGCACTACCATCTCTCACCAGCTACCATCAGAGGTCCTAACCTGCAGTGTCAGCCACCCTGGCTGAACACCACAGGTGGCATCATGTTTATTCTCTGTAAATACTACCCCTTTACTACACAGCCAGGGCCATGGAGATAGGTCACCATCACCGTGACCTCCCAAAGAACGACCGGCCTGCTTACTGAGTACTCCATGGCCTGGTGGGCAGTACATGTTCATCCGTCCATCTGTCCTATCTACTACTCCATCCATCCATCTGTCCAATATATTCATCCATGCATCCATCCATTCATCTGTCCTATGTATTTATCCATCCATCTGTACTATGTATCTCCATCCATCTGTCTATGTATTCATCCATTCATCCATCTGTCCTATGTATTCATCCATTCATCCAACCATCTATGCATCCGTGCAATGTATTCATCATCTATCTATCTTTCATATATATTCATCTATCCATCAATCAATCTGTCATATATTCATCCATCAATCCATCCATTCATTCAACAAACCAACCATCCATCTCTCCTATGTATTCATCCATCTGTCCTATGTATTCATCCATCCATCTGTCCTATGCATTCACCCACCCATCTGTCTGTGTTTTTCATCCATCCATCCATCCTCCATCCATCCATCCATTGATCTGTCCTAGTATTCATCCATCCAATCAACCATCCATTCATTCATCCATCTGTCCTATGTATTCATCCATCCATCCATCCATTGTCCTATGTATTCATCCATCTATCTGTCCTATGTATCCATCCATCATCCATCCAGACATCTTTTTTTCTGCCATCCACCCATCCATCCATCCTATGTATTCATGCATATATCCATCCATCTGTCATATGTATTTACAGTGTTGGCTAAAAGTATTGACACCCCTGCAATTCTGTCAGATAATACTCACTTTCTTCCTGAAAATGATTGCAATCACAAAAAGCAAAAATTGATCATTTCACACAAAACTCCAAAAATAGGGCCGTACAAAAGTATTGGCACCCTCAGCCTAATACTTGGTTGCACAACCTTTAGCCAAAATAACTGCGATCAACTGCTTCCGGTAACCATCAGTGAGTTTCTTACAATGCTCTGCTGGAATTTTAGACTATTCTTCTTTGGCAAACTGCTCCAGGTCCCTGATATTTGAAGGGTGCCTTCTCCAAACTGCCATTTTTAGATCTTTCCACAGGTGTTCTATGGGATTCAGGTCTGGACTCATTGCTGGCCACCTTAGAAGTCTCCAGTGCTTTCTCTCAAACCATTTTCTAGTGCCTTTTGAAGTGTGTTTTGGGTCATTGTCCTGCTGGAAGACCCATGACCTCTGGGGGAGACCCAGCTCTTTCTCACACTGGGCCCTACATTATGCTGCAAAATTTGTTGGTAGTCTTAAGACTTCATAATGTCATGCACACGGTCAAGCAGTCCAGTGCCAGAGGCAGCAAAGCAACCCCAACACATCAGGGAACCTCCGCCATGTTTGACTGTAGGGACCGTGCTCTTTTCGTTGAATGCCTCTTTTTTTCTCCTGTAAACTGTATGTTGATGCTTTCTCAGGTAAGTTGTGGCAAACTCCAGCCTGGCTTTTTTATGTCTCGGGGTAAGAAGTGGGGTCTTCCTGAGTCTCCTACCATACAGTCCCTTTTCATTCAGACGCTGACGGATAGTATGGGTTGACACTGTTGTACCCTCGGACTGCAGGGCAGCTTGAACTTGTTTGGATGTTAGTCAAGGTTCTTTATCCACCATCCGCACAATCTTGCGTTGAAATCTCTTGTTAATTTTTCTTTTCCGTCCACATCTAGGGAAGTTAGCCACAGTGCCATGGGCTTTAAACGTCTTGATGACACTGACACTGCGCACGGTAGACACAGGAACATTCAGGTCTTTGGAGATGGACTTGTAGCCTTGAGATTGCTCATGCTTCCTCACAATTTGGTTTCTCAAGTCCTCAGACAGTTCTTTGGTCTCCTTTTTTTTCTCCATGCTTAATGTGGTACACACAAGGACACAGGACAGAGGTTGAGTCAACTTTAATCCATGTCAACTGGCTGCAAGTGTGATTTAGTTATTGTCAACACCTGTTAGGTGCCACAGGTAAGTTACAGGTGCTGTTAATTACACAAATTAGAGAAGCATCACATGATTTTTCTAAGGGTACCAATACTTTTGTCTACCCCCTTTTTTATGTTTGGTATGGAACTATATCCAATTTGGCTTTAGGACAATTCTTTTTGTGTTTTTATCATTGAAGACAAATTAAATGAATATAATAATGCCAAAGAATTTGTGATTGCACTCATTTTCAGGAAGAAACTGAGTATTATCTGACAGAATGGCAGGAGTGTCAATACTTTTGGCCAACACTGTATACTTCCAACCATCCATATATCCATCCATCCATCCATCCATCTGTCCTATCCATCCATCCATCTGTCCTATGTATTCATCCATCCATTCAACCATCCATCCATTCATCCATCCATGCATCCATCCATCAATCCATCTGTTCTATGTATTCATCCATCCATCAATCTATCTGTCCTATATATTCATCCATCCAGCCATCTGTCCTATGTATTCATCCATCCATCCATCCATCCATCCAGCCATCTGTCCTATGTATTTATCTATCCTTCCATGTGTCTTATGTATTCATTAATCTATCCATCCAACCATCCATCCAACTATCCATCCATCAATCCATCCATCCATCCATCCATCCATCCATCCATCTGTCATATGTATTTATCATCCATCCATTCATCCATCTGTCCTATGTATTCATCCATCCATCCAACCATCCATTCATCCATCCATCTGTCCTATGTATCCATCCATCTATCCATCCAGACATCTTTTTTCTGCCATCCATCCATCCATCCATCCATCCTATGTATTCATGCATATATCCATCCACCTGTCATATGTATTTATACTTCCAACCATCCATATAGCCATCCATCCATTCATCCATCTGTCCTATCCATCCATCCATCCATCTGTCCTATGTATTCATCCATCCATTCAACCATCCATCCATTCATCCATCCATCCATCCATCCATCCATCCATCTGTTCTATGTATTCATCCATCAATCCATCTGTCCTATGTATTCATCCATCCATCCATCCATCCATCCATCTGTCCTATGTATTCATCCATCCATCCTGCCATCTGACCTATGTATTTATCTATCCATCCATGTGTTCTATGTGTTCATTCATTTATTCATCCAACCATCCATCCTACTATCCATCCATCCATCCATCCATCTGTCCTATGTATTTATCATCCATCCATTCATCCATCTGTCCTATGTATTCATCCATCCATCCATCCATCCAAGCATCCATCCATCCATCCATCCATCTGTCCTATGTATTTATCATCCATCCATCCATCCATCCATCCATCCATCCATCCATCCATCCATCCATCCATCTGTCTTATGTATTCATCCAATCATCCATCCATCCATCTATCCAGCCATCTGTCCTATGTATTTATCTATCCATCCATGTGTCCTATGTATTCATTCATCTATCCATCAACCATCCATCCAACTATCCATCTATCCATCCATCCATCCATCCATCTGTCCTATGTATTCATCCATCCATCTAACCATTCATTCATGCATCCATCTGTCCTATGTATCCATCCATCTATCCATCCAGACATCTTTTTTCTGCCATCCATCCATCCATCCATCCTATGTATTCATGCATATATGCATCCCTCTGTCATATGTATTTATACTTCCAACCATCCATAAATCCATCCATTCATCCATCCATCTGTCCTATGTATTGATCCATCCATTCAACCAGCCATCCATCCATCCATCTGTTCTATGTATTCATCCATCCATCCAGCCATCTGTCCTATGTGTTTATCTATCCATCCATGTGTCCTATGTATTCATTCATCTATCCATCCAACCATCCATCCAACTATCCATCCATCCATCCATCCATCGGTCCTATGTATTTATCATCCATCCATTCATCCATCTGTCCTATGTATTCATCCATCCATCCATCTATCCATCCATCCATCCATCCTATCTGTCCTATGTATTCATCCATCCATCCATTAATCTGTCCTATGTTTTCATCCATCCAACTATCCATCCATCTATCCATCCATCCATCCATCCATCCATCCATCTGTCCTATGTATTTATCATCCATCCATCCATCCATCCATCCATTCCATCTGTCTTATGTATTCATCCAATCATCCATCCATCCATCTATCCAGCCATCTGTCCTATGTATTTATCTATCCATCCATGTGTCCTATGTATTCATTCATCTATCCATCAACCATCCATCCAACTATCCATCTATCCATCCATCCATCCATCTGTCCTATGTATTCATCCATCCATCTAACCATTCATTCATGCATCCATCAGTCCTATGTATCCATCCATCTATCCATCCAGACATCTTTTTCTGCCATCCATCCATCCGTCCATCCATCCATCCTATGTATTCATGCATATATGTATCCCTCTGTCATATGTATTTATACTTCCAACCATCCATAAATCCATCCATTCATCCATCCATCTGTCCTATGTATTGATCCATCCATTCAACCAGCCATCCATCCATCCATCTGTTCTATGTATTCATCCATCCATCAATCCATCTGTCCTATGTATTCATCCATCCATCCAGCCATCTGTCCTATGTGTTTATCTATCCATCCATGTGTCCTATGTATTCATTCATCTATCCATCCAACCATCCATCCAACTATCCATCCATCCATCCATCCATCCATCGGTCCTATGTATTTATCATCCATCCATTCATCCATCTGTCCTATGTATTCATCCATCCATCCATCTATCCATCCATCCATCCATCCATCTATCTGTCCTATGTATTCATCCATCCATCCATTAATCTGTCCTATGTTTTCATCCATCCAACTATCCATCCATCTATCCATCCATCCATCCATCCACCTGTCCTATGTATTCATCCATCCATCTAACCATTCATTCATGCATCCATCTGTCCTATGTATCCATCCATCTATCCATCCAGACATCTTTTTTCTGCCATCCATCCATCCATCCATCCATCCATCCTATGTATTCATGCATATATGCATCCCTCTGTCATATGTATTTATACTTCCAACCATGCATAAATCCATCCATCCATCCATCCATCTGTCCTATGTATTGATCCATCCATTCAACCAGCCATGCATCCATCCATCTGTCCTATGTATTGATCCATCCATTCAACCATCCATCCATCCATCCATCCATCTGTTCTATGTATTCATCCATCCATCAATCCATCTGTCCTATGTATTCATCCATCCATCCAGCCATCTGTCCTATGTGTTTATCTATCCATGTGTCCTATGTATTCATTCATCTATCCATCCAACCATCCATCCAACTATCCATCCATCCATCCATCCATCCATCCATCAGTCCTATGTATTTATCATCCATCCATTCATCCATCTGTCCTATGTATTCATCCATCCATCCATCTATCCATCCATCCATCCATCCATCCATCCATCTGTCTTATGTATTCATCCAATCATCCATCCATCCATCCATTCATCTGTCCTATGTATTCATCCATACATCCATTAATCTGTCCAATGTTTTCATCCATCCATCCATCCATCTGTCCTATGTATTCAGCCATCCATCCTGGGCCACTCTTTCGAGACGTACACCACTGAATGTTCAACCTGGGCCATGTACATAACAGCAAGGTAAACTGCCTCAGTATACCACCCTCTGAGTCAATCTTCCTTCAGCAACTTCATCAACTCCCCAGGCTGTAAGCAGTTAACTCTGTTTACCTGAGTGATGATTTACATAATTTATATATGCCTTGTGTTTTCCTCCATAAAAAACGTGTACCCTACTTGATCAAAAACATTAACATCCCTTATGTCAGCTGGTCTTCCATACAATGCCTAAAATGACCATTTCTACAGACCTTGACCCACTCTTCTTCGAAACCCTATTCAAATTCCAGCTTTGCCTTGGACACTTCTAGATATACGGGAGTTGAAGATGTTTTCCTGTTGTCACAGGCTACTACTTCACTTCTTTCTGACTCCCACTAACAGTGCAAACCATAAACTCTTGCAAAAGTTTAGCCATTTCATAAATTTGACAACGGTGCTGCTTCACCTCTGCCAGCCAAATATTGGCCGACTGTTCAGTTGCTGTGCACTTCCCGATGTTACTGCACCTTTCCATGGGCCATGCTTTGGGTGCATTATGACCCAAAGCTATGGCTTTTGCTGGAAGGCATGCAGACACAGCGTTTTGCTGTGTATTTATGCTTGGGCGCTTTCACTGCAAAAGTTCCTGAACGACAAGAATTGACATGCCAATTCTTCGCTTTTTTTGGCGCACTTTCACCATAGGCTACATGTTAACATGGCCTCTGGGAAAGTGCGCCGTGAAAAGTGCGATGTCAGCGCTCAAAAAAAGCACCACTGCTGAATACGCGGCAAAATGTGCTGCATTGAACGGAACCTAAAACTTCAATGCTTGATTTCTCTACAATTTCCAAATGAAATACTACCAGCAAGGTATGGATTTAGTAAACATTAAAAGGCATTTACACACAATCATTCATTTAGGAGTTTAAAATCCTGATGGTGAATTCCTTTTAAAGTCTTAATAAGCTCTTATCAGACAATTTATACAATAAAGTTATGGCTGCCTCTATTTAGTTCCAACATATAGCTCAGTATATTTTTCATGTCTCTGAGCTTAATAAACATTTATATGTACCATATATAGGAACACAGCTGATAAATATTCCTTCAGTATTCACAAACAATACTGATGTCTGGATGCATTAACATTTACCCATCCTATTCAGTGAGACTGTAGAATTATTAGCAGTCAATTCTATAGTTTATCCTCCATATATCACAATAAGGGTCACAGATGGAAATGTTAATTATATTAGAGCCTGTAATGTGGAAGCCAAGGTGAAGACTTTGCAGAGCAGATAAGTTAATTAGAGTCCCTGTGAAACTCCCCGCTCCTCCCCACCAGCTTTACATTATTTCTCTCTTGTGTTGTAGACTCCTCACCAATTAAATGCCTGGTTGTTAAAAACCAACGAGCGTCTTAAAAGCATAATAAACAAACATCACAAAATCTATACTGCTGCAGAATGCACCATATGTTTGTGGCTGCACCAACACCCTTGCATACCCCTGAACTCCATGAGCTGTTGTCTAGATTTAAATAATATGTTTAGTTATTATGGAAAAAAGTGTTTAGCAATATCGGGCATCATTAAGAGACATAGATGAGCAGTAACAATCTCATGATTGCTTTTTCTCAAGGCCCCTTTACATGACTAAATCACAGGTCCATTTTTAGTTTTATTATTCTCTCTTTATTTTAACCCGGTAGCTCTTTTAACGTGTGCTGCTCAACTGATTCTCGAAGAGCTTTTCATTTTTTTCTGTGTCCATCTATTCAACGTTACCCCCTGGAAATAAAATCAAATTTTCACTTCAACCACGGGTATATGCCACAGAAGGTCTCTCTGGGTGCTGCTGAGTTTTAATATTCCAGTGTCAAAGGAGACATAGAAAATGCCCACAGAGAGGTTCTTTGGTATGTGCCTAATTGGTTAAAGTGAAAATTTGTAGTGCAGTGTAGTGTAGGGGAGTAGGAGAAAATAAAAATTGTTCATAATCAACGGAGATGCACTAATTGAAGTTCAGTTTAAATGTAATAACCAAATTAAAGATCTATTTTAAGACCATGCAAAGAAGGAAAAAGAGGGTGCATTATAAGGGCACAGGCAAAAATACTATACACCATAGAATTTCAAGAAAATAGTACTAGAGTACCTTGTAAAAGTATTCTTAGTACATAAACCTTTCCACATGGCTGACCACTTATACTGATATCCTAAGCAAGGAGATCAATAAATAGAGAACCAGCCAAGGTGCTGATGGCTTTCTGGAGGAGCTGCAGAGATCCTCAGCTCAGGTTGAAGAATCTGTCCACAGGACAATTATTATTCATGATTCTACAATCTGGCCTTTATAAAAGAGTGGCAAGAGAACCATTTTTGACAGCAAGCAATAAGAAATACTACTAGTGCATCTCAATTAATTAAAAATATCATCAATAAGTTCATTGATTTCAGTAATTCAATACAAAAGGTGAAATGCATATATTATATGGTCATTACAAACAAAAGTGATCTATTTCAAGTGTTTTTTCTGTAAATGTTGATGATTATCGGCCAATGAAACCCCAAAGGTCATTATTTAAGAAAATTAAAGTAGGGAGGATGAAGGGATAATTCCACAAGATATCAAAGGGTGAATATAATATTGATTTATTAGTCAATGTGTTTCAGGGCTCCCAGAAACGCCCTGAAACATGGCAATATTACTTCAATTTTTGATGATATTCTAATTTATTGACATGCACTAGTAGTTGTAGTTTGCAGAAAAACACACAAGGTCATCTGTGGTATAGGTGCTATGGTCAATTACATAAGAGAAAAGTAGAATTTTGGGGGCTAAATGCAAAACATTATGTGTAGCAAAAAAATAACACTGTAAATCACCCTGAAAACACTTAATCCACCATCAAACATAGTCATAGAAGCTGAAAGCATTGTGGATGCCTTTCTTCATCATGGGCAGAGAAGCTTGTTAGAGTTGATGAGAACATGGTTACAGCTAAAAACATGTCAATACTTGAGGAAAATTTGTTAAAGGCTGCAAAAGACTTGAGACTGGAGTGTAGGATCACCTTCCAACAAGACAATAATGACCCAGTCAATGTTCAGACCTACATCATGTAGAGAATCTGATAAAACTTGAAAATCATCATTCACAGATGTTTTCCACCCAATATCATTTAGCTACTGCTAGTTTGCTTAGACAAACTGGCAAAAATGTTAGACTCTGCATTCTGGGGCAAACATAGAGATACGGGGACTAATAGCAAAAGTTTAAATGCCCCCATATCCCCTAAAAAAAGGAAAATAATCAACCAGTCCTCTTAATTCCACGCATGAATGTTTTAGTTATGGGTCAAATACTGTCACACACTGAAAAGGATATGTCATATTTAGGGAGGTTAGTGGGAGGAGCAAGGGAGGGAGCAGAAGAAGTTCAGTTTTGGAAAGGTTGAGTTTTAGATAGAGAGGGAACATGATATCTAAAACTGCATACAGACAGTTACTGGTGTTTTGTATTACAGCGAGGCAAGGTCAGGGGATGAAGTGTATAGTTGTGTGTCATAAGCATAAAGATGGCACTGGAACCCAAATCTGCTGATGGTCTGTCCAATATGGGCCATGTATAGAAAGAAGAACCGTGAGGGAACCCAATAGTGAGAGGAAGAGGAGAAGCAGTGGAGCCACTGAATGATACACTGAAGGGGTGGTCAGAAATATAGGAAGAGAACCAGAAGAGAGCCATGTCCTTTATGACAGGTAAGTGGAGCATAGAGAGTAGAAGATTGTGGTCAACAGTGTCAAAAGCTGCAGAGAGGACAAGAAAAATAAGCAGAGAGTGATCACTATTACGTTTTGCCATCAGAAGGTCATTGGTCACTTTGATGAGGGCAGTTTTTGTAGAATGTTGGAAGCAGAAACAAGACAGTAATGGATCTAGAAGAGAGTGAATGGAGAGGTAACAAGTAAGGTGAGAGTAGACAAGGCACTCCAATAGTTTAGAGATAAAGCAGGATGTGTCAAGAGTAGATTTCTTTAATAATGGAGTAATGATAGAGTGTTAGAATGAGGCTAGGAAGATACCGCAAAAGATGGAGAGATTGAAGATTTTAGTTAGGTGAATAGTGATGACTGGAGAGAGAGAGACTGAGGTAGGTGTGAGGGACATGTGGTGAGTGGTGCATGTAGGTGGACGGGAGGAAAATAAAAGCCTGGAGACAACTTCTTCTGTGATAGGGTCAAATGTGGAGAATGAGACAGAGGAGATGTGGGGGAAAATGGGAGTAACAGCGCTTGGATGCCGGGAGCTGATTTTGTTGTGAATATTTTCTATTTTCTCTGCGAAGTAGGAAGCCAGATTATCAGCACAGAGGTGAGTGATAGGGGTGATGCCTTGCCTGGAAGCAGGAGGAGGTCCCGACACTAGGTAACACCCAGCATGCAACACAATTCCTGACTCCAAGTCTGAAGGGAGAGCTCTAAACCTGACTTCAGGGGAGCTGCCCTGTTTCTGGCATGGAGAAGGGGTTAGTGAGATAAGTCTGAGGAGAAGGAAAGGAGAGGACGTCGACAAGAGCTCTGGGGAGTGGACGTTGTGACTGAGCTCACCCCAGAATGGAGCGCTAGAGAAAGGATGCCAGAGTCCTTGGTTGTGCAGGTGCTCAATGCCTCGGCAGCCGAATCTGGTGGGCAGGAGCCTACAAGTCTCCTGGCCACACCAAACACCCGGTGGCACAACAGCATACAAGAACCCGGAGCTGCCACCAGTGCAAGGGTACCCGTAATAGACTCGAGCTGTCCACCATATGGGTGAAAAACATCACGCAAGAAGAGGGCCGCAGCATAGCTGTAAGCAGCAGGGACCTAAAAGGAGAGTTCAGAAGGGAGGCCTCAGAACCCACCTGGCGAAGTGGATCCCCAATTGCTTCCAGGTTATCCGGATCTCTTCTACCCGCACCCTCTGCCCTGCATCACAACGATCACCACTGCCTTAATAGACTGTTCCATATGCCCTGAGGCACCGCTCCACCTGTGGGGAATGATACCATCTTGGCTGCACTACCATCTCTCACCAGCTACCATCTGAGGTCCTAACCTGCAGTGTCAGCCAACCCTGGCTGAACACCACAGGTGGCATCATGTTTATTTTCTGTAAATACTACCCCTTTACTACACAGCCAGGGCCATGGAGATAGGTCACCGTCACCGTGACCTCCCAAAGAACTGACCTGCCTGCTTACTGAGTACTCCATGGCCCTGGTGGGCAGTACATATTCATCTATCCATCTGTCCTATCTACTACTCCATCCATCCATCTGTCCAATATATTCATCCATGCATCCATCCATTCATCTGTCCTATGTATTTATCCATCCATCTGTACTATGTATTCATCCATCCATCTGTCCTATGTATTCATCCATTCATCCATCTGTCCTATGTATTCATCCATTCATCCAACCATCTATGCATCCGTGCAATGTATTCATCCATCTATCTATCTTTCATATATATTCATCTATCCATCAATCAATCTGTCATATATTCATCCATCAATCCATCCATTCATTCAACGAACCAACCATCCATCTCTCCTATGTATTCATCCATCTGTCCTATGTATTCATCCATCCATCTGTCCTATGCATTCACCCATCCATCTGTCCTGTTTTCATCCATCCATCCTATCCATCCATCCATCCATCCATCCATTGATCTGTCCTATGTATTCATCCATCCAATCAACCATCCATTCATTCATCCATCTGTCCTATGTATTCATCCATCCATCCATCCATCCATCCATCCATTGTCCTATGTATTCATCCATCTATCTGTCCTATGTATCCATCCATCTATCCATCCAGACATCTTTTTTTCTGCCATCCATCCATCCATCCATCCATCCTATGTATTCATGCATATATCCATCCATCTGTCATATGCATTTACAGTGTTGGCTAAAAGTATTGACACCCCTGCAATTCTGTCAGATAATACTCACTTTCTTCCTGAAAATGATTGCAATCACAAAAAGCAAAACATTGATCATTTCACACAAAACTCCAAAAATGGGCCGTACAAAAGTATTGGCACCCTCAGCCTAATACTTGGTTGCACAACCTTTAGCCAAAATAACTGCGATCAACCGCTTCCGGTAACCATCAGTGAGTTTCTTACAATGCTTTGCTGGAATTTTAGACTATTCTTCTTTGGCAAACTGCTCCAGGTCCCTGATATTTGAAGGGTGCCTTCTCCAAACTGCCATTTTTAGATCTCTCCACAGGTGTTCTATGGGATTCAGGTCTGGACTCATTGCTGGCCATCTTAGAAGTCTCCAGTGCTTTCTCTCAAACCATTTTCTAGTGCTTTTTGAAGTGTGTTTTGGGTCATTGTCCTGCTGGAAGACCCATGACCTCTGGGGGAGACCCAGCTTTCTCACACTGGGCCCTACATTATGCTGCAAAATTTGTTGGTAGTCTTAAGACTTCATAATGCCATGCACACGGTCAAGCAGTCCAGTGCCAGAGGTAGCAAAGCAACCCCAACACATCAGGGAACCTCCGCCATGTTTAACTGTAGGGACCGTGCTCTTTTCTTGAATGCCTCTTTTTTTCTCCTGTAAACTGTATGTTGATGCTTTCTCAGGAAAGTTGTGGCAAACTCCAGCCTGGCTTTTTTATGTCTCGGGGTAAGAAGTGGGGTCTTCCTGAGTCTCCTACCATACAGTCCCTTTTCATTCAGACGCCGACGGATAGTATGGGTTGACACTGTTGTACCCTCGGACTGCAGGGCAGTTTGAACTTGTTTGGATGTTAGTCAAGGTTCTTTATCCACCATCCGCACAATCTTGCGTTGAAATCTCTTGTTAATTTTTCTTTTCCGTCCACATCTAGGGAAGTTAGCCATAGTGCCATGGGCTTTAAACGTCTTGATGACACTGACACTGCGCACGGTAGACACAAGAACATTCAGGTCTTTGGAGATGGACTTGTAGCCTTGAGATTGCTCATGCTTCCTCACAATTTGGTTTCTCAAGTCCTCAGACAGTTCTTTGGTCTCCTTTTTTCTCTCCATGCTTAATGTGGTACACACAAGGACACAGGACAGAAGTTGAGTCAACTTTAATTCATGTCAACTGGCTGCAAGTGTGATTTAGTTATTGTCAACACCTGTTAGGTGCCACAGGTAAGTTACAGGTGCTGTTAATTACACAAATTAGAGAAGCATCACATGATTTTTCTAAGGGTGCCAATACTTTTGTCCACCCCCTTTTTTATGTTTGGTATGGAATTATATCCAATTTGGCTTTAGGACAATTCTTTTTGTGTTTTTTTCATTGAAGACAAATTAAATGAAGATAATAATACCAAAGAATTTGTGATTGCACTCATTTTCAGGAAGAAACTGAGTATTATCTGACAGAATGGCAGGAGGTGTCAATACTTTTGGCCAACACTGTATACTTCCAACTATCCATATATCCATCCATCTGTCCTATCCATCCATCTGTCCTATGTATTCATCCATCCATTCAACCATCCATCGATTCATCCATCCATCCATCCATCCATCCATCCATCTGTTCTATGTATTCATCCATCCATCAATCTATCTGTCCTATATATTCATCCATCCATCCATCTGTCCTATGTATTCATCCATCCATCCAGCCATCTGTCCTATGTATTTATCTATCCTTCCATGTGTCCTATGTATTCATTAATCTATCCATCCAACCATCCATCCAACTATCCATCCATCCATCCATCTGTCCTATGTATTTATCATCCATCCATTCATCCATCTGTCCTATGTATTCATCCATCCATCCAACCATCCATTCATCCATCCATCCATCTGTCCTATGTATCCATCCATCTATCCATCCAGACATCTTTTTTCTGCCATCCATCCATCCATCCATCCATCCATCCATCCATCCTATGTATTCATGCATATATCCATCCATCTGTCCTATGTATTTATCATCCATCCATTCATCCATCTGTCCTATGTATTCATCCATCCATCCAACCATCCATTCATCCATCTGCCCTATGTATCCATCCATCTATCCATCCAGACATCTTTTTTCTGCCATCCATCCATCCATCCATCCATCCATCCATCCATCCTATGTATTCATGCATATATCCATCCATCTGTCATATGTATTTATACTTCCAACCATCCATATAGCCATCCATCCATTCATCCATCTGTCCTATCCATCCATCCATCCATCCATCTGTCCTGTGTATTCATCCATCCATTCAACCATCCATCCATTCATCCATCCATCCATCCATCCATCCATCTGTCCTATGTATTCGTCCATCCATGCATCCATCTGTCCTATGTATTCATCCATCCATCCTGCCATCTGACCTATGTATTTATCTATCCATCCATGTATCCTATGTGTTCATTCATCTATTCATCCAACCATCCATCCTACTATCCATCCATCCATCCATCTGTCCTATGTATTTATCATCCATCCATTCATCCATCTGTCCTATGTATTCATCCATCCATCCATCCAACCATCCATCCATCCATCCATCTGTCCTATGTATTTATCATCCATCCATCCATCTGTCTTATGTATTCATCCAATCATCCATCCATCCATCCATCCAGCCATCTGTCCTATGTATTTACTAGAGATGAGTCGCCACCCCGGTGTTCGAATTCGATTCGTCGAATCGACGGGGTGTTCGACGAATGTTCGTCGAATGCTCGACGAACACCATCGAACACCCCGGAAAACGAACAATCCGGGCTTGTGGGGCTTTTTCACATCCATAATGTATATACATACATTGTGGAAGTGAAGTAAAGTCAAATAAAGTGTTAAAAAAAAAATAATAATGTATGCTCACCTGTCCGCGGTCCACCGAAGCCTCCGGTATGGTGCTGTGTCTTCCAGGACCTGTGGTGACGTCAGTTCTCGCGGGAACTCCGGTCACGTGACCGGAGTTCCCGCGAGAACGTGACGTCAGCACAGGTCCTATTAGCAATAGGACCTTGCCGGAAAGCTTAAAATAGATATTTTTATGTTTCGGACCCTTTCTTTTACTTAAAGAAAGGGTCCGAATCATAAAAATATCTATTTTAAGCTTTCCGGCAAGGTCCTATTGCTAATAGGACCTGTGCTGACGTCACGTTCTCGCGGGAACTCCGGTCACGTGACCGGAGTTCCCGCGAGAACGTGACGTCACCACAGGTCCTGGAAGCACAGGACCTTGCCAGAAAGCTTAAAATAGATATTTTTATGTTTCGGACCCTTTCTTTAAGTAACTTTTACTTAAAGAAAGGGTCCGAATCATAAAATATCTATTTTAAGCTTTCCGGCAAGGTCCTGTGCTTCCAGGACCTGTGGTGACATCCCGTTCTCGCGGAACTCCGGTCATGTGACCGGAGTTCGCGTGAGAACATGACGTCACACAGGTCCTAGAAGCCGAAGGATCTTGCCGGAGGCTTCGGTGGACCGCGGACAGGTGAGCGTTAATTTTTTTTTTATTTTTAACACTTATTAGCTGTTTATTTTGGCCGAAAATGCGGCAGATGCGGTTTTCTGACCGCATCTGCTGCATTTTCGAACCAAAGTCGAACATGTTTGATATTCGCCGAATTTGAACCAAATTGTTCGAATTCGGCGAATGACTCGAATAGGGCCAAAATCAACTCGAATTTGAGATTGGCGAACTATTCGAATCGAACATCGCTCATCTCTACTATTTATCTATCCATCCATGTGTCCTATGTATTCATTCATCTATCCATCAACCATCCATCCAACTATCCATCCATCCATCTATCCATCCATCCATCCATCTGTCCTATGTATTCATCCATCCATCTAACCATTCATTCATGCATCCATCTGTCCTATGTATCCATCCATCTATCCATCCAGACATCTTTTTTCTGCCATCCATCCATCCAACCATCCATCCATCCATCCATCCATCCTATGTATTCATGCATATATGCATCCCTCTGTCATATGTATTTATACTTCCAACCATCCATAAATCCATCCATCCATTCATCCATCTGTCCTATGTATTGATCCATCCATTCAACCAGCCATCCATTCATCCATCCATCCATCCATCCATCTGTTCTATGTATTCATCCATCCATCAATCCATCTGTCCTATGTATTCATCCATCCATCCAGCCATCTGTCCTATGTGTTTATCTATCCATCCATGTGTCCTATGTATTCATTCATCTATCCATCCAACTATCCATCCAACTATCCATCCATCCATCCATCCATCCATCCATCGGTCCTATGTATTTATCATCCATCCATTCATCCATCTGTCCTATGTATTCATCCATCCAACCAACCATCCATCCATCCATCCGTCCATCCATCTGTCTTATGTATTCATCCAATCATCCATCCATCCATCCATTCATCTGTCCTATGTATTCATCCATTCATTAATCTGTCCTATGTTTTCATCCATCCATCTGTCCTATGTATTCAGCCATCCATCCTGGGCCACTCTTTCGACACGTACACCACTGAATGTTCAACCTGGGCCATGTACATAACAGCAAGGTAAACTGCCTCAGTATACCACCCTCTGAGTCAATCTTCCTTCAGCAACTTCATCAACTCCCCAGGCTGTAAGCAGTTAACTCTGTTTACCTGAGTGATGATTTACATAATTTATATATGCCTTGTGTTTTCCTCCATAAAAAACTTGTACCCTACTTGATCAAAAACACTAACATCCCTTATGTCAGCTGGTCTTCCATACAATGCCTAAAATGACCATTTCTACAGACCTTGACCCACTCTTCTTCGAAACGCTATTCAAATTCCAGCTTTGCCTTGGACACTTCTACATATACGGGAGTTGAAGATGTTTTCCTGTTGTCACAGGCTACTACTTCACTTCTTTCTGACTCCCACTAACAGTGCAAACCATAAAACTCTTGCAAAAGTTTAGCCATTTCATAAATTTGACAACGGTGCTGCTTCACCTCTGCCAGCCAAATATTGGCCGACCGTTCAGTTGCTGTGCACTTCCCGATGTTACTGCACCTTTCCATGGGCCATGCTTTGGGTGCATTATGACCCAAAGCTATGGCTTTTGCTGAAAGGCATGCAGACACAGCCTTTTGCTGCGTATTTATGCTTGGGCGCTTTCACTGCAAAAGTTGCTGCACGAAAAGAATTGACATGCCAATTCTTGGCTTTTTTTGGCGCACTTTCACCATAGGCTACATGTTAACATGGCCTCTGGGAAAGTGCGCTATAAAAAGTGCGATGTCGGCGCTCAAAAAAAGCACCACTGCTGAATACGCGGCAAATTTGCTGCATGTGAACGGAACCTAAAGCTTCAATGCTTGATTTCTCTACAATTTCCAAATGAAATACTACCAGCAAGGTATGGATTTAGTAAACATTAAAAGGCATTTACACACAATCATTCATTTAGGAGTTTAAAATCCTGATGATGAATTCCTTTTAAAGTCTTAATAAGCTCTTATCAGACAATTTATACAATAAAGTTATGGCTGCCTCTATTTAGTTCCAACATATAGCTGAGTATAATTTTCATGTCTCTGAGCTTAATAAACATTTATATGTACCATATATAGGAACACAGCTGATAAATATTCCTTCAGCATTCGCAAACAATACTGATGTCTGGATGCATTAACATTTACCCATCCTATTCAGTGAGACTGTAGAATTATTAGCAGTCAATTCTATAGTTTATCCTCCATATATCACAATAAGGGTCACAGATGGAAATGTTAATTATATTAGAGCCTGTAATGTGGAAGCCAAGGTGAAGACTTTGCAGAGCAGATAAGTTAATTAGAGTCCCTGTGAAACTCCCCGCTCCTCCCCACCAGCTTTACATTATTTCTCTCTTGTGTTGTAGACTCCTCACCAATTAAATGCCTGGTTGTTAAAAACCAACGAGCGTCTTAAAAGCATAATAAACAAACATCACAAAATCTATACTGCTGCAGAATGCACCATATGTTTGTGGCTGCACCAACACCCTTGCATACCCCTGAACTCCATGAGCTGTTGTCTAGATTTAAATAATATGTTTAGTCATTATGGAAAAAAGTGTTTAGCAATATCGGGCATCATCAAGAGACATAGATGAGCAGTAACAATCTCATGATTGCTTTCTCTCAAGGCCCCTTTACATGACTAAATCACAGGTCCATTTTTAGTTTTATTATTCTCTCTTTATTTTAACCCGGTAGCTCTTTTAACGTGTGCTGCTCAACTGATTCTCGAAGAGCTTTTCTTTTTTTTCTGTGTCCATCTATTCCAACGTTGCCCCCTGGAAATAAAATCTAAATTTTCACTTCAACCACGGGTATATGCCACAGAAGGTCTCTCTGGGTGCTGCTGAGTTTTAATATTCCAGTCTCAAAGGAGACATAGAAAATGCCCACAGAGAGGTTCTTTGGTATGTGCCTAATTGGTTAAAGTGAAAATTTGTAGTGCAGTGTAATGTAGGGGAGTAGGAGAAAATAAAAATTGTTCATAATCAACGGAGATGCACTAATTGAAGTTCAGTTTAAATGTAAAAACCAAATTAAAGGTCTATTTTAAGACCATGCCAAAGAAGGAAGAAGAGGGTGCATTATAAGGGCCCAGGCAAAAATACTATATACCATAGAACTTCAAGAAAATAGTACGTGGAATACCTTGTAAAAGTATTCTTAGTACATAAACCTTTCCACATGGCCGACCACTTATACTGACATCCTAAGCAAGGAGATCAATAAATAGAGAACCAGCCAAGGTGCTGATGGGCTTTCTGGAGGAGCTGCAGAGATCCACAGCTCAGGTGGAAGAATCTGTCCACAGGACAATTATTATTCATGATTTCTACAATCTGGCCTTTATTAAAGAGTGGCAAGAGAACCATTTTTGACAGCAAGCAATAAGAAATACTACTAGTGCATCTCAATTAATTAAAATATCATCAATAAGTTCATTGATTTCAGTAATTCAATACAAAAGGTGAAATGCATATATTATATGGTCATTACAAACAAAAGTGATCTATTTCAAGTGTTGTTTTCTGTAAATGTTGATGATTATGGCCAATGAAACCCCAAAGGTCATTATTTAAGAAAATTAAAGTAGGGAGGATGAAGGGATAATTCCACAAGATATCAAAGGGTGAATATAATATTGATTTATTAGTCAATGTGTTTCAGGGCTCCCAGAACCGCCCTGAAACATGGCAATATTACTTCAATTTTTGATGATATTCTAATTTATTGACATGCACTAGTAGTTGTAGTTTGCAGAAAAACACACAAGGTTCATGTGGTATAGGTGCTCTGGTCAATTACTATAAGAGAAAAGTAGAATTTTGGGGGCTAAATGCAAAACATTATGTGTAGCAAAAAAATAACACTGTAAATCACCCTGAAAACACTTAATCCACCATCAAACATAGTCATAGAAGCTGAAAGCATTGTGGATGCCTTTCTTCATCATGGGCAGAGAAGCTTGTTAGAGTTGATGAGAACATGGTTACAGCTAAAAACATGTCAATACTTGAGGAAAATTTGTTAAAGGCTGCAAAAGACTTGAGACTGGAGTGTAGGATCACCTTCCAACAAGACAATAATGACCCAGTCAATGTTCAGACCTACATCATGTAGAGAATCTGATAAAACTTGAAAATCATCATTCACAGATGTTTTCCACCCAATATCATTTAGCTACTGCTAGTTTGCTTAGACAAACTGGCAAAAATGTTAGACTCTGCATTCTGGGGCAAACATAGAGATTACGGGGACTAATAGCAAAAGTTTAAATGCCCCATATCCCCTAAAAAAAGGAAAATAATCAACCAGTCCTCTTAATTCCACGCATGAATGTTTTAGTTATGGGTCAAATACTGTCACACACTGAAAAGGATATGTCATATTTAGGGAGGTTAGTGGAGGGAGGGAGCAAGGGAGGGAGCAGAAGAAGTTCAGTTTTGGAAAGGTTGAGTTTTAGATAGAGAGGGAACATGATATCTAAAACTGCATACAGACAGTTACTGGTGTTTTGTATTACAGCGAGGCAAGGTCAGGGGATGAAGTGTATAGTTGTGTGTCATAAGCATAAAGATGGCACTGGAACCCAAATCTGCTGATGGTCTGTCCAATATGGGCCATGTATAGAAAGAAGAACCGTGAGGGAACCCAATAGTGAGAGGAAGAGGAGAAGCAGTGGAGCCACTGAATGATACACTGAAGGGGTGGTCAGAAATATAGGAAGAGAACCAGAAGAGAGCCATGTCCTTTATGACAGGTAAGTGGAGCATAGAGAGTAGAAGATTGTGGTCAACAGTGTCAAAAGCTGCAGAGAGGACAAGAAAAATAAGCAGAGAGTGATCACTATTACGTTTTGCCATCAGAAGGTCATTGGTCACTTTGATGAGGGCAGTTTTTGTAGAATGTTGGAAGCAGAAACAAGACAGTAATGGATCTAGAAGAGAGTGAATGGAGAGGTAACAAGTAAGGTGAGAGTAGACAAGGCACTCCAATAGTTTAGAGATAAAGCAGGATGTGTCAAGAGTAGATTTCTTTAATAATGGAGTAATGATAGAGTGTTAGAATGAGGCTAGGAAGATACCGCAAAAGATGGAGAGATTGAAGATTTTAGTTAGGTGAATAGTGATGACTGGAGAGAGACTGAGGTAGGTGTGAGGGACATGTGGTGAGTGGTGCATGTAGGTGGACGGGAGGAAAATAAAAGCCTGGAGACAACTTCTTCTGTGATAGGGTCAAATGTGGAGAATGAGACAGAGGAGATGTGGGGGAAAATGGGAGTAACAGCGCTTGGATGCCGGGAGCTGATTTTGTTGTGAATATTTTCTATTTTCTCTGTGAAGTAGGAAGCCAGATTATCAGCACAGAGGTGAGTGATAGGGGCCTGCACCTTACGACTGAGAAGAGAGTGAAAGGTGTCAAAGAGTTTTTTAGTTTGTTGGATAGTGAGGAGATTAGGGTGGTTAAGTAGGTCTGTTTGGCTAGGTGAAGGACAATTATAAGTTCTTAACATAAATTTGTAGTGGAGAACGTTTTCTGTAGTGTGAGTATTCCTTTGCAGGCATTCTGCACTCCTAGAGCATTGCTGGAGAAATCGAGTTTGCAATTTGAGCCAGTGCTGTTTTACTCTGTGTTTGAAGGAGGTTCTGAGGGGCAGGGGTGCTACTTGGTCCAGGCTGCTTCTGAGAGTGTCATTGTAATGATTTACAGCCAGATCATGACAGGAAAAAGATGGGATTGGAGACAGTGATGAGATAAGAGAGTCTGTAAGAGCATGAGGATAACGAGCTATAGATTTCTGGATGTGTGATTGGTTAAGAGTGTGCTGAGGTGGGGAAGGATTTGTAATTGTGCAGGAGACAATGTTTTGGTCAGAGAGGGGAAGAGGTGAGTTATCTAAGGAGGAGGTTGAAAAGAGTAGGACAAAGACCAGGTAAAGGGTGTTACTGTCTTTGTGTGTCTAAGATGTTGAGAGCTGTGAGAGGCCAAGAGAAGTGGTTAAAGATCTGAGCCAAGATACTATGGGGATGTTAAAATCTCCTAGAATAAGGGTAGGTAATTCTGAGGACATGAATTGTGGCAGCCATGCCAAAAAATGGTCTAGGAACTGGGTGAGTGATCCTGGGAGTGGTATACTACCGCTAATCTGTGGGAAAAGGGAAGGAAGAACCTAATGGTGTGGATTTCAAAAGAAGGGGATGAGAGTGACAACATGGACTGAGATTATTGAGCAAGATGAAAAGAGCATGTGAGTTGTACATGGAGGAGGGAGTGAGAGCAGGGATGATGTGGATGAGTGGTG
The DNA here is from genome assembly GCA_033576535.1 of Allobates femoralis. NCBI lineage: Eukaryota > Metazoa > Chordata > Amphibia > Anura > Aromobatidae > Allobates > Allobates femoralis. The sequence goes on from JARQOC010000002.1 coordinate 358,154,259, forward strand.
AGGGATGGGGGATGGAGAAGTTAACGTTGATGACAAAAACCCATAGGAAAAGAGACATTGCATTAAAGGACATGGTAAAAAAGAGAGTGAAAGAGTGTGGGTTACCTGACTCCTGTCCTGACTAACTGACTGACTAAAAACCTATATTTAGGAAAAAGAGAAAAGGTAAGAAAAAGCGAGAGAGAGAGAGAAATAGAGAAAGAAAGAGAGAGAGGACCCCACTGACTATAAGAGCCTTCAAGCTACAAAAGAAAGAAGTTGAATAACAAACTGGTCATGAGAGCTTATACTGAGAGAGTAGAGAGAGACAGAGTACTCAACTGATCCAGTAAGGGGGAAAACAGGGGAGTAGGGCAGGCCAGACAGGTGCTGGTAGTGGGGGACTCAATTATTAGGGGAATAGATAGGGCAATCTGTCACAAAGACAGGGATCGTCGAACAGTGTGCTACCTACCGGGCGCTCGAGTCCGGCACATCGCTGATCGGGTTGACAGATTACTGGGTGGGGCTGGTGAGGACCCAGCGGTCATGGTGCACATTGGCACAAATGACAAAGTTAGAGGTAAGTGGAAGGTCCTTAAAGATGATTTCAGGGAATTAGGCTGCAAGCTTAAGGCAAGGACCTCCAAGGTAGTATTCTCTGAAATACTGCCTGTACCACGTGCCACACCAGAGAGGCAAAGGGAGATTAGGGAGATAAATAAGTGGCTCAGGAATTGGTGTAGGAAGGAGGGGTTTGGGTTCCTGGAGAACTGGGCCGACTTCTCTGTTGGCTACAGGTTCTATGCTAGGGACGGGCTGCACCTCAATGGGGAGGGTGCAGCTGTGCTGGGGGAGAAAATGGCTAGAAGGTTGGAGGAGTGTTTAAACTAGGGATTGGGGGGGAGGGTATTCATTGTATAGGAGGGGAAGATAGTGTAAACAGTAACTTGGGCACAAGTAATAAAATTGGGGGTGGCATGGGGGGTGGGGTTAGAACAGTCAATCTAGTAGGAAGGAATAGAGGTAAAGAGAGATGCATAAAGTGCATGTTCACTAATGCCAGAAGCCTCACCAACAAAATGGAGGAATTAGAATTGATTTTGTTGGAAAATAATTATGACATGGTGGGGATTTCGGAGACTTGGCTGGACGAGAGCCATGACTGGGCTGTTAATTTACAGGGCTATTGTCTGTTCAGAAATGACCGTACAAATAGGCGAGGAGGAGGTGTATGTTTATACATAAAATCATCCTTAAAACCCATCCTGCGTGATAATATAGGTGAATCTAATGGAAATGTAGAGTCCCTGTGGGTGGAGATAAGGGGAGGGGGAAAAAATAATAAATTACTGATAGGGGTTTGTTATAAGTCCCAACAATAATGAAAGTGGAGGAGAATATCCTCATAAAGCAAATAGATGAAGCAGCGACTCAGGGAGAAGTCATTATTATGGGGGACTTCAACTACCCTGAAATACATTGGGGATCAGAAACCTGCAGTTCCAGCAAAGGTAATAAGTTTTTGAAAACTATGAGAGACAATTACCTTTCACAACTGATTCAGGACCCAACAAGAAGGGGGGCACTGCTGGACCTAATATTAACCAACAGGCCGGACCGCATATCAAATATACGGGTTGGAGGTCACTTGGGTAATAGTGATCATAACTTAATAAGCTTTCAAGTATCCTTTACTAAGACGTGTAGTAGAGGGGCTACAAGGACACTAAACTTCAGGAAGGCAAATTTCCAACGGTTGAGAGATGATCTTAGTGCAATAAACTGGGACGATGTCCTGAGACATAAAAGTACACAACACAAATGGGAGATGTTTATTAGCATCCTGAATAGGACCTGTGCACAATATATACCCTATGGGAATAAGCATGCTAGAAATAGGAGGAAACCACTATGGCTAAATAAAGTGGTAAGAAGTGCAATATGTGACAAAAAGAAAGCATTTAGGGAATTAAAGCAAGTAGGTAGTGATGAAGCATTAAATAAATACAGAAAATTAAATAACATTTGTAAAAAGCAAATCAAGGCAGCAAAGATTGAGACAGAGAGACTCATTGCCAGAGAAAGTAAAAAGAATCCCAAAATATTTTTTAACTACATAAATAGTAAGAAACTAAAAAATGATGGTGTTGGCCCCTTTAAAAATAGTCTGGGTGAAATGGTGGATGAGGATGAGGAAAAAGCCAATATGCTAAATGACTTTTTTTCAACAGTATTTACACAAGAAAATCCCATGACAGACAATATGATCAGTGATAACAAAAAGTCTCAATTAAATGTCACCTGCTTAACCCAAGAGGAAGTACGGCATCATCTAAAAATCACTAAAATTGACAAATCCCCGGGCCCGGATGGGATACACCCCAGAGTGCTGCAGGAATTAAGTACTGTCATAGATAGACCATTATTTTTAATATTTAAAGATTCCATAATAACAGGGTCTGTACCACAGGACTGGCGTATAGCAAATGTGGTGCCAATATTCAAAAAGGGGACAAAAACTGAACTTGGAAATTATAGGCCAGTAAGCTTAACCTCTACTGTGGGTAAAATCCTTGAGGGTTTTCTAAGAGATGCTATACTGGAGTATCTGAAGAAAAATAACCTCATGACCCATTATCAACATGGTTTTACGAGGGACCGTTCCTGTCAAACTAATCTGATAAGCTTCTATGAAGAAGTAAGTTCTGGACTGGACCAAGGAAATGCAGTGGATGTGGTGTATATGGACTTTTCAAAAGCTTTTGATACGGTGCCACACAAAAGGTTGATACATAAAATGAGGGCAATGGGGATAGGGGAAAATATGTGTAAGTGGGTTAAGAACTGGCTTAGTGATAGGAAACAAAGGGTGGTTATTAATGGAACACACTCAGAATGGGTCACAGTTAACAGTGGGGTACCACAGGGGTCAGTGTCGGGCCCGCTTCTATTTAATATATTTATTAATGACCTTGTAGGGGGCATACAGAGTAGAATCTCAATATTTGCAGATGACACTAAACTCTGCAGGGTAATCAATACAGAGGAGGACAATTTTATATTACAGGAGGATTTATGTAAACTAGAAGCTTGGGCTGCTAAATGGCAAATGCGCTTTAATGGGGATAAATGTAAAGTTATGCACTTGGGCAGAGGAAACAAAAGGTATAATTATGTGCTTAATTGTAAAACACTGGGCAAAACTGTCACTGAAAAAGACCTGGGTGTATGGGTAGATGACAAACTCACATTTAGTGGCCAGTGTCAGGCAGCTTCTGCAAAGGCAAATAAAATAATGGGATGCATTAAAAGAGGCATAGATGCTCATGAGGAGAACATAATTTTACCTCTATACAAGTCACTAGTGCGACCACACTTAGAATACTGTGTACAATTCTGGTCTCCGGTGTATAAGAAAGACATAGCTGAACTAGAGCGGGTCCAGAGAAGAGAGACAAAAGTCATTAGAGGACTAAGGGGTCTGCAATACCAAGACAGGTTATTAAACTTGGGGTTATTTAGCTTGGAAAAACGAAGGCTTAGGGGTGATCTTATAATAATGTATAAATATATGAGGGGACAGTACAGAGACCTTTCTAATGATCTCTTTACTCTTAGGCCTGAGACTGGGACAAGGGGGCATCCTCTACGTCTGGAGGAAAGAAGGTTTAATCATAATCACAGACGCGGATTCTTTACTGTAAGAGCAGTGAGACTATGGAACTCTCTGCCACATGATGTTGTAATGAGTAACTCACTACTAACATTTAAGAAGGGCCTGGATGCCTTTCTTGAAAACTATAATATTACCAGTTATATATACTAGATTCTTTGATAGGGCGTTGATCCAAGGAATTAGTCTGATTGCCGTATCTGGAGTCAGGAAGGAATTTTTTTCCCCCAATATGGAGCTTAGTGTTGCCACATGGGTTTTTTTTTGCCTTCCTCTGGCTCAACATGTTAGGCTATGGGTTGAACTAGATGGACTTAAAGTCTTCCTTCAACCTTAAAAACTATGTTACTATGTTACTATGTTACTATGATCATGAGAGCTTACACTCTACAGAAGAGAAAAAGTACCAGTGACCATAAGAGTTTACACCCTACAGGGGATAGATTTACCCAGTGACTCAGGATATGGAAAATGACTGCTGTACAAATTGTGCTACTCTGGAAACGTCTCATCTGTGATGGCCAGGTATGATAATCCACAAGTTGTCATAGCTGCAGAGAAATGTGGGGAGGCTCACGTGACAACAGAAAAAAAATTAGCCCACTTTCTTATGCAAGGGCTTTTTTGTGAACCTTGATTTAAATCTCAAAATGTTAGAAGTAGTGTGAAACCCCAAATTTCATGAAATTCCTCTCAAGCTTGATCTTCCATGGATCCATATGCTCTTATCTACTCAAATCTTATTTAGGCAACATAGACAATTCACATTCTGATGATGGGTAATATAAATTGTAAATCCTAAATATTTTTAATTTAATTCAAATGGTATAAAACAATAAACTATACTTTTACTATGAGTTTATCACACAAGGAATTAGATTTTCCTCTTTTTAAATATGTAAAAATGAAAGACACTTCGAACAAATGTAAAATCAAAGGTTGCTTTTTAGCAAAATGATAAATCAAAATGTGCTTTAGTAAAAGTGTAATTTGTCTATTCCAACCAAAGCTGAACATAGTCCAATAGGCATTCAGGCAAAATCGCCTGTTGCAAAGAATGTTGAAAGCAGGCCTCTGTTACAGCAGATTGGCATCTCGAACACAGTACATGCCCTTGGATGGCACTGCCACCTGCTCTAATTGTTATTTTCATTCCATGCCAGCTTGAGATTGTACACTCATTAAATAATAATTGAAGTAGGCATCTTCTAGAAGCAAGTATGTGCACTCTATTACCTCAAGAAATATAAACTTGCTTAAAAACGAACCCAAGGACATGAAAGACAGAATAACAAAAATAATGTAATCTATATGCATTGAAGCTAAAAATAATATTTACACATGATTATAGAGCAAAATTTGTTGACTATTGTATTTCAGTGGATGAAAAGATAGAAAATATTTTGAATATGAAATTTTATGTACCTATATAAAAAAATCCAATCGTAAGCTTAAAGAGAAGATTTCATCAGAAAATCACCTATTGCTTAAATCAGGTTTTGTCTAAAATGTGTCTTGAAAAAAGTTGTCATTGCTATTTTCTTTAATTCTGTCATGGTCGAAGGTGTTTCGACCCTTACAATTGTTCCAGAAAATTAAGTATTTAACCCAGAAAGTTATCGAAATTGCAAATGTTTTGTTATACACATGTTTATTTACTTGTGTGTATTGAATCAACACAAAAAACGTAGAAAAAAATACAATGTAGGCATTACACAAAACTCCCATATTGGACCAGAAGAAATTGTTTGCACCAGAGATTCCAAGATGGCCACGGAGTAGACTAGAATTATTTGAGCACTCTCTGCAATCCACAACTACATCTGTGGCATCCAGACTCGGATGGCTCCAGAAACACCAGGCATTGCATCCCACAATCTAGCCTGCAACACACTGAGTCTTTGAGAGGAGTATTCGTGGCCCATCACCCACATCTAGACCTGAGAGCTGCAGACCTGCTCCCCCCTCCCATCCCTGCATCGTGATGACACCGTCGTTTCACCACCATTTCTGCTGCAATTTGTTCCCGACATCTCCCATGAGCCAGAGAGGACTAAGCAAAGCGACTCTACTACATACTTCGGAGAAGCTGGCCCGAGTGATCCGACCCACCAGCCGCATAGCAGCTGAAAAGCCAGGAGGCTCCCAGTGACCATGAGGCCCTAACTTCCAGTAAGACTGCGGCCTTCTTAAATAGCGCACACCCAGACACCAAAGTACTCAGAAACACCGAGAACCCACCACTAAGGCCGCAGGTACTGGGGAGAGACGCAGGGGAAAAACGAGTGAGGAACAATAGTGCATAACAATGGCACAGTGGAGACCTCAGCAATACCAGGTCAAAGTACCACCATATATCAATATAAGATTCAGCTGCACTGTGATCCCTGGCATAAAAAAGCCCCAGGGAAAGCAGGAGTCCCAGATAGCAGGCTGATCTGCCTCACCAATATACTGGACCTGACATAATCCCTGCAAGACTGCTCAGCAGGGTAACATCTTCTGCATATAGAGTGCACAGGCTCTCTCTGAATACATCTTAATTGAAGAGATACTGTAGAGCATCTAGCACTCTCTCACAACAATTTCCTATAAGGCTTCTGCACTAGACTTACCTGTCTAAATGCCCTGCAAATACCCTCTGTAAAGGGGATAGTACACACAAGCTACATATATAACCCAGTAACTGGACAACAGTGGTGAAAACAGGGCTTAAAGCACTGAGGGGGTTCTCCATAACCATCAACACTATAGCATAGGCTGATATGGACAAGTACTTAAAAAAGCAGATCACCATGGCTGAACTCACTAAACCCCTATGTCCAGCCGATCAGACACTGGAAGTGGACTCCGACTCGGATGTAGAAAGTGATTCGGACATGGGAAGAGTGGACAAGGAGAACCCTGTGATGCGCTCATTTATTTGGGGTATCATAGCAAAAGCACTGGAGCCTATAGGGAGGGAGTTGGTTGAGATCAAACAAGAATTATCCCAACAGGGTCACAGAGTCGAATCCCAGGAAAACTCACAGGGAGCTCTGATGCATCAGACAAACACCCTCTTCAATTGCTTAGAGACCCAAGAAGAACAACTTCACATGGTCCATAATGCATTGGAGGATCACAAAAATCATGAGCGAAAGAAAAAAGTCAAAGTCAAGGACTTGTCTGTATCTGTAGCTTTTGAATAAGGACATGAGCGACATATTCCATAAATTGCTCCTTGATCAGGATCCTCAGGGGATTGAGCTAGTGAGAGTCCAGAGATCCCTGCATCCCAAGCCTAAGCAGGGCATTCCCCCACAGGACGTTCTTTGTTGATTCCTAGATTTTCCTACAAAGGACTTGAGGAGGGTATGAGAAACACAGGAGTTAATGTATGAAGAAACACATTTAAAGTTGTTCCAGGATCTGCCCCAATCACCCTGAGGAAGTGCAGCCTCTTGAAGCCCTTCAATAAAGCCCTCTTGCAGAAAATCTTTCAGTATCATTGGTTGTACCCCTTGGGGATACAAATCTTTCCTGTGGACAGAAGCCTCCAAGCAAGGACATCGAAGGAGATTAGAGAAGTCTGTAGGGAACTAGCTATCACATTATCTGAGTGCCCGGATCTTGAAAATTTCCATGCGGCTTCACTATTGACACCTCTACAGTTTCATGATAACTGACTTTGACCCCAAAATCACAGAGAGCAAAGCAAAGGGCTGTCATAACGCCTCCACTGATGGATAGTGTAGGCACGCAATGAATCATGGGTGCCTCCTTACTTGCCAACTACAATAGCCTGACATAACACAAACTACCTTTGAGCTTCTATACAATGTTCCTTCTCTGCTTTGGATCTCGACACATGCTGAATTACCTCATGAACTGAGACTACACCTAATGAGATCATGGTCCAAAACCAACTTAATGAATATTACACGATTGCACAACTAATTAGCCACCTAAGAGCAGGGCAAAAGGAGTGAGCAATCCAAAGGACTAACTGTTAATGCGCCCCTCATGATACAGTCCCAGTTCCCTCTTCTTCACCATGCGGAACTTTACATGATTTGTAAACTAACTGAATGATCTAGTTACCGGGTTGTTACTAATTTACATAGGCAGCTTTCCCCCGAGCTGGTTATTAGGACCTTTGTTACCATTGCTACTGTGTACAGAAAGTTGCTTTATTGTTTCCTAAATGTTAATTTTAAGATGCATTCCATTGACTTTTCTTTTCCTAACTCTAGAACTCAAACTTCAATCCCCCCTCTCTCGACCCCTCCCCCAACCCCTCCAACGAAGGGAAAACCCAGAGTTTCCTCAGATACAGTACAACTCAACATGGATCCCAGCTTCATTATGACAAGCACAGATAAGGTATTTACCATAGCCACACTCAACACCAACGGTCTAAATTCACCCTCCGCTAGACACCAGACGCTAAAACAACTTCAAAAACTAAGAACAGATGTACTGTTTCTCCAAGAGACACACTTTAAGCCTCACAAAATACCTGATTTTAATAAGACGTACTATGATACATGGTATGCCACTTCACCCTATTTGTAGTGCTGGTTCTCTGCAAGGTCTATACTGTGTCCTTGTAGCTCGGACCCAGTGACCGGAACTCTTTTAGGGTGAGTCGGTATGACTCCTCTACCCCTTCTTGTACTGGTACTTTCTCCTTTTCCTGTGACCCCTATTCTAAGGGTCTACCACTCTCTCAGGTGTCTCTGGTATGGGCCAAGCGCGGCTCCAGTACCAGGTCAGCTCACAAAGCTCTTCACAGTTCTGTACTGACTGCACACTCTGGTGTTTTCTCCTCCAGGACCAGTATTTATAGGGGGAACTGGCTTAAGGCCACCAGTGGAGCTCCCCCTACAGGTCTGGGGTGAAGGTGGTGTTTGTTAGTGGGGTCTGCTTGCTGTGTGCCATCCTTCCATGTACCAAGGGACTTTGTGGTGACCTGGCACAGGGTGCCACAAATCTTTTTGACTATATACCAGACATTGCTTAACATTGACTGTGGTTTAAAGAGAGCATATATTACACAATGAGAAAAGGAACTGGGCTACATCTTTACCCCCACCCATGTACAAATATATTTAAGTTTTCTCATGGTCCATCTCTGTGCGTAAAAGTGCAAGAAAATTCTTTTAAAATAAAAGCCAGATCCTAACTAACACCAGCACAAGGAAGCAGATGGCACTCTACCGCAACGGTTACCTACTGGAGATGTGGGACCGGCGAGGGCACCCGAGTATACTTGCCCGAGTATACAGAAGTACTGAGATTTAGGATGTAATACAATAATGGAGATACATAACACAAAATAGATACTATCGCCAGAAACACCCTTACTAATCTTCCTATTGTGGTCCAATAATAGAGCGACTTTCAGACTAGCTAGTAATATATTAGCTGCAGGGAAAATTCTAATTCCCACACTCTGGAAATCATCGGCTACACCTACAGTCTCACAGCTTTACAGTAAAATAGACCAACTCCACCGTACAGATAAATCTTGCAGCTTCTGTCGATCTTCCAAAACATTTAGGGAGACCTGCAGCAGTGTATTCAATTCCACACTAGCCTTAAATACACCTCAATAATAGCAAACTAAAAATGAATATGGAAACATATCTGAGAATGTCCTCCACCCCCTCTCCCTTTCTCCACACCAATAATCATCACCCACTGTATTGCTTTCTTTCCTACCTCAATCACTTTCTCTACTATCTCTTTCTTTTATTCTATTCTTATCAACAAAGTTTTCTACTCACATGCCACCAACAATCTATAAATGCCCAGTCACACATAACGACCGCTCCAACGATCCCGACAGCGATAATGACCTGCCGGGATCGCTGGGGAGCTGTCAAACAGGTAGATCTCCCCAGCGATCAGGGCCATGGGAGCCACCTCCCACATCGTTGAAGGTGATGTCAGTGTCCTCCCTGCTTAGCGCTGCCTGTAGGCAGCGCTAAGCAGGGAGAACGCTGGTAACTATGATAAACAGCGGGCATCCAGGCAGTGCATGCTGCCTGGAAACCCGGTGTTTATCATAGTTACCAGCATTCTCCCTGCTTAGCACTGCCTGTAAGCACAATTAACTTTAACTGAATGTTATCTCAAGTTACCCCCATTCTTTCCTCTAGAAATAGGTGGGCGTGTCCTCTGTTTTCATAAAGTAAGAAAATAAGCATTACTTCTTAAATGTACATGGTCATCGAGTTGTTCACAATAGAAAAAGGGGTCTGGGGGTAAAACCAGGAAGCGGGGAAGGTGCAGAAGGTGCAGAGGGCTACCCCCCCATATTACTTACTTTATGTAAACCGAGAACACACTCATCACTTCGGGTCAGTCTGGTCAGTCACACCCACGACATCAGAGCAGTCACACCCTCTACATGTGAGCTCACACCTATCAATTTCGGGTTCTCGGTCATGTCTATAATGTTCGCTCATTTCTGTACACTATGTCCGAGTTATGATGCCCACTCTCTCAGCTCAAACCGCATTGCAGCCATGAACGTTCCGGCTGCTAAAGCTTCAAGTATGCCAAAAACAGAATACAGGCTGTCTAAAATTACACTTGACACTTGAGAAGGACACACTAAAGATTAATGTTAAGTTCATGGATCCTAAGCAAAAGATTCTAGATTAACTACCAAATGGAAACTCAAGAATAATTATTAAATTGTAAATACGAATCATATTTCCTTCCAGAAGATAAAATAATATCATTGTGTTATAGAATTGTCAATCTGAGTCATAAGGAATGTACACAATGTCAATAGTTTACCAGGACCAAGTTCCCTAAATGAAAACTTCAAGCTATTTAAATGTATATATTACCAGTAATGTAAATATTGAGACACTGTATAAATTCATCACTATCAGGGGCATAAGTTTGGTGAGTTCAGGCGTCCTGGAGTCTCAGGGGGGCCAAAGAGATGCCTCTAACCAATATGGGAAGAACAATACTATTAAGTAGTTTGGCACCATGCTGAAAATGTTTAATTCAGACACTTATCCACCACCTATGGAGTTATATAATATGCAGTGTCATTAACCCATTACTTGCCAAATTAGCAATTTTCCTTTTAGAAAATTGGTGTATGAAAGCTCTCTGGATGGAAGAATATTCAATTAAAAATTACAATCACATGATTTCCTGTTTTGAAAACATTCATTTTACAAACACAACACAAAAAATTGGACCTAATTATAAAATCTTAGTTGCTAGAAGCAAAAGATTAGGTGTCCCAAAAAAAAGGACATTTGTAGATAATGGGTTAAATTGATGGCTAAAAAGAGAACAAGCTTCTTACATGAACTCTGTTTTCTGTAAAGTTCCTGCTTCTGCATTTTGCTTTGGTAGCTATCCAGGTCAGAGTCTTCTCCAGCCTAAACATATTCTTGATAGTCTGTTCTGAATTAAGTCTGATGCTTAAGTGGATCCAGGTTGTTTATTTCCAGTTACTTCAATGTTCTTGACACAGAGCTGATTAGAAGACTGAAATTTCCTTGTACAATTTACCTATAGTTACTCCTGTTTTGGAGGGTTACCAGACTCTACATTAAAAGCCATGTATGTACTTAAAACTCTCTACTAGTAAGGAAAAAAACAGGTGGTCACAACCTTGTAAGTCAACCTTTAATTTTTAACGAGTCCTTCATTATGACTATGAAACTAGGAATATTGGCCAAGCCAGATGACTATCCTAAGGGTACCATCACACACTGCAATATGGAGATCATAAAGGGATATGTTGCCCCGGCGCAATCATGCATGGGTTGCGGCATGTGATTGGGGAATTTCGCGGCGATAAATCGCCCATCTCCATTGCTACAGTATTAATCAGGGGCAATCGGTAAGGCGATATTTCCGGGTTTTGGCATGTGACAGGGTGATACAGATGGAAAGAACGTTTCCTGTGATTTCCCGTAGGCGTGCCTCAGCATACTGTAGTCCGCTCCCCGTCTGAGATGATTGGTGTGGGCTACTGATGTTCCCATTGACTGTCAGTTGACACCGCGCCATATGTGAAGAGCTGTCCGTTCAGCACCACACAGATGGAGAATGCAATGGTGTTTATGGGGGATGTAGGTACACATCAGTACACACACACATAGTTCAGCCATGGCAGCTCTGCCATGGCATCGACCCAATGCAGGCACATATGTCCATAGTGGTTGTTTATATCTTACTGCCATCACCTACAGACGAACATAGCCATTTTTGTAGTGTAATCCACTGTACTGCACAAGACCACTCCTGTGTCACTTTGGCGCCTCGAAAGTGTGTTGCACGAGCCACAATAGAGTACACGAGCGTGCATTTATGACAAAGTCCGATAGACAATGGCATCATGTATTAGCCAGCCTTCCAGAGCAGGCTGACCAATCATAACGCAGTTGTATTGTCCAATGAGCATGTATGGGGCGCGTGTAAACCACTGTGGCACACCTATCTCCTCGCCGTGCTGAACATGTACGCCCACATTGCCTTTGAGATTGCGGCGTGTGAAGCGGCGATAAATGAGGCAAGATTGGTTCCGCTGTAGGTGAGGTGATTTCCGGAGTGACATATCCCCTTAGGTTCCGGGCGCAATTGCGGCGTGTGATGCCGCCATCAGCGAGGTGGACACAAAAAACGTGACCCGCACGTTATATCGCCTCATATAGCCAGGAATATTGCTGCATGTGACGGTACCTTAAGATTATTGTTTTGTAGTACTTTTCATAGATTGGTGTCTGGCTATTCAAGGCTCATTGAAGGGTTGCTTACACTGTTAAGGTACCTTTACACGCCGCCACTGTGCCTAGCAACAGGTATCCACCGCACGTGAACGCGCACTTTTTGACAGTGGATACCGATCGCTGATGCCGCATGTACACGCCGCCATTGCTTTCTCTACTGAAGGTATCTTTGTTCCCCGGACGTTCCAACAGATCCTGCGGATAACTTCCTGTTGAATACCTTCGCTGCTTCACACACCGCTACCACAAAGGAATATGGCGTACATCTTTCGTGCCGCAAGAACATAGACGTGCCAGAGTTGTGTATTCCGTGACGCTAATACGCTGATTGGACAACGCAATAGCGTCATGATTGGCCAGCCTGCGCAGGAAGGCTGGCTATTACATGACGCCATTGCAATTGTGTATTGTGAATGGACAGCTCTTTAAATATGGCGCCCTGTGAAGGGACAACCAATGGTTACACAGTAGCCCCCACCAATGATAGCTGATGGGGCGTGGTATCCATGACGCTGTGGCACGCCCCTGTGAAATCACTAGGCGACGCAACATCCATGCCTGTGTCCCGTTCAGACGCCACCACCATGGCAATTGTGCTGCCTTGGGTTTTTGAGCACAGCTCAGCAACAGGTATTCGAAGCAACTGCAGGACACCAGGAGGAATTTCCCTTTTTACACGCCGTCATTTCATAGTAATTTCATGGCAACAGGCACAATTATTCCCGGCAGTTGCTACCTTTCAGTGGTGGCGTGTAAAGGGACCCTTAGGACCTCTATAGGTGGCACTAGCAAAATTGTGTTTTTTTAACTCCTGGGAAAGACCTAATTTGCATACTGTAGTTATCCAATAACTATTTTCTCCTTATGCAAGTAAATAAAACTTCTTTTACATTTCCATACAAATATCCCCACATTTGCTGACTAAACAAGCCACTTGCATCCAGAGCATGCAAAACCATGAAGGCCTCTCCTTTGGCTGGTGCATATTTTATTTTATTTTATGTGGAAAGTCCTGGAGGAATACTTCAGTTCTTTAAACAAGACAGGACAGTTTAAGGTTGTAAACGTGGTAGAAGAGACGATCTGCGATTTATCTCTCCATCTTACAATGAAATAGAAGCCGGGTGAAATATCACTGTAGAGGTTTGTAAATAGCCCATGTCTCATTTTTCTCTCTGAAGTTATGCGCTGAACCTCTTACAATGACTGTCACGGTGGAGATGAGAACAGACAGCACAATGTAATGTGCTGCAGAGTTTATAAAGAAATAAAGCAAGAGAAAGAATGTAATGGCTTGATTTACATTCGAGGCAAACAAAGCCAGCCAATTCCCCAGTGTATTGTCCCAGGGACCATAAATACATATCAAATACTGTATGACCTCTTCAGTAAGGTCCACCCATTACCTCATGTTAGCATGCACTGTCTGATCTTTCCCGTTGTTGTCTAAGGCTGTATTGTTTCTTATTTATCTTTGAAAGTCTTATGATCTTCTCTGTATTGTTCAGAGATGCGGTAAATTGCAGCACAACCAGCAAGTGCAATGTAAATATCAATAAAACGATGCTTCAATACCGTATAACACAAAATGTCACGGTACATAGAGGCTATTAGTCTATTTGCTCATAAAAAATTTTTGTTCTGTTTTATAAAACCAGTTAAATGTTGATGCAGATTATATTAATATATATATATTTTTTTTATTATTATTATGCTAAATGTGAATAAAACATGTCTAATGGTGCCATTGCAAGCAAGGATATTGTTAACGATATCCTCAGAACGATCACGTATATGTGCGTTGTCACACACAAGGATATCGTTAACAATATACCATTTGGCAACGCACCAGTTAAATAGGAGAGCAAGGATTGAACAATTTTTTAAAGCGGCAGGAATAGGTGATTTTTAAATGACATCGTTCAAAAAGGTGTCATAGTGAATGATGTAGATTCTTCAAGCAGCATTAATTGGACGACGAACAATAGATTTGAGGTCAGAATCTCATTTTTTGGATGAACGTTCCAAAGATCATTTGTTTACACGCAAGGACACACTAATGATATCATTGGAGCGTTCACAAATCTGTGACGTTTCAACGATATTGTTAATGATATCCTAGCGCAGTGATGGCGAACTCCAGGCCTCGAGTGCCACACACAGTCCAGGTTTTCAGGATTTCATTGCATTTGACAGTTGGCAATCAAATTACCAACTGTCAAACTCTAGGAAATCCTGAAAACCTGCACTGTGTGCGGCACTCGAGGCCTGGAGTTCGCCATCACTGTCCTAGCGTGTGAAGCGGCCTTAAGATTTATATAGTTATTGATTGATTGCTTCAGACGCTCCCTAAAAACACACCTCTTCAGGGCGGCCTATCCTTCTCCCTAACAGTAGTCATTTAGACATAAGATATGCATTGTTATAAGCCCCTGTACTTTGTGTTCCCATCCCGTCTTAGATTGTAAGCTCCTTCGAGCAGGGTCACCTTCATTTTCTGCCTTTTTTATTGTATTTCCTAAGTTGATTCTATGTTTATTGTGTGTAACTACTGTTCTGCATTACCTTTCTGTACCGTATATTTTTTCTTATATGTACCGTTGTACTGTAAAGCGCTGCGGAATATGTTGGCGCTATACAAATAAAGTTTTATTATTATTATTATTGATTGTTTTTGCCAAGCATTTTATTTGAATAAATCACCTACATGATTGTATTCCTGTGATTGAAATGACTATTTCATCCAAAAGCAGCGCCACTGCAGTAGATAGGTGAAGAATGGGACTGAAGTGAAAGGAGCTGAGCTGCAATACTACACATAATAGTGTATAAGTTTTGATATGAAACAGTCATGCTCTCTAATCTTAAACAATGTTCTATAATTTTCTTTAATGTAAACAATGGAATAAGACTTTATATATTTTTTGGGGGACACATAATGGACACAGCATCCACAGACCTTCTCTTGTTCATAACATTTGGAATTAGGTCACTAAAAAGCTTATAATGCAACTACCCCGCTTACTCCAAAAAAACGCCTAGCTGCTCATTGGCACGTTGCCAACCCCTATCTTATGTTGCATCATCTTAGTGGAGTGAAGAGTTGTGATTATGTCAGAATTCCTGTAACAGATTGTTTTTGACCAACAATAAACTAAACATTTTTAACCATGTTAGGCCATAATGTTGAATTAGTTATCCACCAATACTTCTTTTTAGAAATGATCTCTTATAATAATCATATAGCACTATATATAATCACAGAGGCTGAGTTAGTGGAATAGTGTGTTATTAAAACTGTTACACCTCTTTATCTTGTTTCTTCTATCAGCACTTTGCCAATTCATCTTTCAGCATGATAACTTAGACATTTGTGTACACTATAACCCAACAGCTATAGTCCTTTGTCAGTCAATAAATCCAGAGCAGCCAGTGAGGCTATGAAGACGTTCTACAAGGCTGAATAGGCATCAAGCTGAGAATTGGCTCTGGGATAGCAGAGCTTCTTAGAACATTCCCTTCAGTATGTTAGCACACTTTAAACCAGTAGAAGAGCTACATCTTAAGAACAACACTTAAATTATTAAAATCCAATGGCATTAAATGTTTTGAATGAATTTGAATTGCTTAGACAAGGTGGAAACGGTTTTCAGTGTTAGCTTATCATGTCCAGAATACAGAAGTTGCAGAGGAGGTTATTGTCCCACATCCTAACTAGCCATACTGCACCATACTGGCCATTGAACTCATGAAGATAAGTAGACTGTACCCGAAGTACGGTAGAAACTTTCATTTCAAAGCAATTAATATGAAGAGCTTATTTCTTATAATATTACCTAGCGAGATTACTAGAGTTCATAGGATAGCACATTATACAGTACTGACGTCGGAAATAGGTTACTGGGTTTAAACTGCACCAAGGACAAACTCTGCCAGGGGTTTGTATGTTCTCCCAATGTTTGTGTGGGTTTCCTCTGGGCACTCTAGTTTCCTCTTAAACTCCAAAGACATACTGATAGGGAATGTAGATTAAAAAATGAGAGACAGTTGCTGCAGTCATGCACTGAGATAAAATAAAGTCTTTGTCTGCAAATATATTGAGAATATAAAGTAGATGGGCATTTCTGGTTGATCGTACCGTTGCTGGAAAAGTTGTCGTTCTACGCTGTGGTAATATCTGATTGTAACTGTATTATGTACTTCACACTTGTACCAAACTATTTTTTTTTTTAAATTGACTACTTATCATATATAAAAAAGAGTTTGGTATAAATCTGATATGTCTAACAAAACTACTACCAAATACTACCGTGTTTCCCCGAAACTAAGACCCCCCCCGAAAGTAAGGCAGGGTAGGGGGAACGGGGGGGTCTGTTAATATAAGGCCCCCCCCCCCGAAAGTAAGGCCACCGGGGGGGGGTGCTGGGGAATATAAGGCCAGTACCTGTCCCCCTGTGTGTCCAGGCTCCTCCAGTGTCCTTGCAGCTGCAGCCGCGCTGGTGCAGATAGGGTTAATCACAGCCGAACATGCTGTGTGCCCAGCCTTAAGTCACAGCAGCCCGGCTCCAGCTCTGATTGGCTCCTAGGAAGCAGTGGGCGCGGCCAGATGACGTCGTGGGCTCGTCATCTAGCCGCGTCCACTGGTTCCTGGGAGCCAATCAGAGCTCAAGCCGGGCTGTTGTGATGTCAGGCTGGGCAGAATTCAGCAAGGGCACACAGCATGTTAGGCTGTGATTAACCCTATCTGCACCAGCGCGGCTGCAAGGACACTGGAGGAGCCTGGACACTCTGGGGGACAGCAAGGAGCCACACTGAAGGCCAGGGGAGCTGGTAAGAAGCAGTGTGTATGTGTATGTGTGTGTTTGTAAGTGTATGTTTGTGTGTAAGTGTATGTGTGTTTGTAAGTGTAAGTGTGTGCGTGTGTGTGTATGTGTATGTGTTTGTAAGTGTATGGGTGGGTGTGTGTGGATGGGAGACTGGAGTGGCTGGGGCTGCCAATATAAGACCCCCCCCCCCGAAAGTAAGACAGGGGGCCACTTTTGGCCCCCAAAAAAATATAAGACAGGGTCTTACTTTCGGGGAAACACGGTACTAGATCATAGAACGACTACTTTTTCAGCAACTGTGTGGTCAACGAGAAACGTCCATCTTCTTTTATTCCTCTACGGAATTTAGATTGTGAGCCCCAATAGGGAGATTGATGATAATCTTTGTAAGGTTCTGTTGAAATTAATGGCTCTATATAAGCAAGTAAAATTTTTTAAAAAAACTGAACGGCAGTATATAGCGGCTGTACTCAAGCAGATGGATGGGGTAGCAGGTCATATATCTGGAGGTTGTCATATTTTTTTTAACGGGTCTATTTTCCAACTATTGTCTGTCATGTACTACCACTGGCTTCTTTTCTAAGGACCTGAGTACCAATATTATGCGTCCTGTTTGTGCCCTGCCATATCTTGTAAGTCAGTGACCCTTTTAACCACACAGCAAATTTCATTTGCTAGGGACCAATAGAACTAATTCTAGGGTTTAGTGCTATCAGACCCAATTTTATAGCTTGTTGTATTACACTCAAAGTGTTCATGGTCTTGATGCTTACAGAAGCGTATCTCTACTTCTATTAGATAAAAAGAGAAATACAGAAATTTCTGCCTGGGAGACAACACTTATGGTTCTTTAGTGTGGAAGGCTACATAGCCCAGGCAGGCAAATTTTGGATTTTAATTGGCGTGTCAACTTGAAGAATGCATATTTCACCTCTTCTACATAAACCTTTTTTGTTTTCCTGCTTTATTTCAGACAATAAACAGAACTGAATTTCACTATATCCAGCATTTTATCAGCTACTTCTCCAGCCTTTTTTAGAGTACAATATGATTCCCAAAATGCATACCTAGGAATTTCCTACTATGCTTTTATAAAAGCTGCCATTTTTAATTGAAAAGTTAGATCAATACTAATTTGGGATAAATTATGTTGTACATTTGTTATATGTATTATATTACTGAGCATTCTATGAATGGCACAACAGCACCACCATGCCCAAAACATGGCAAAGCAATGCTGCAAGGGGTTTTCTGAGATTTATAATTTATCTGTTCCAGTCCTGTATGTGTTGACATGTGTCTGAAGGTTTTATGTTGAAACATACATGCCTGCAGTCTGCAGATATTTTTTGTGATGTCTATGTAAACAGTAAATCTACAGACATGCTGAATGGAAGGCCATAAATAAGCAAGCGACTGCTGCTCAGATGTGGTCCCTTATACATCAGCCTGAAGACTTCACTGAGACAGAGGGTCCATTGCAAAGTTTCAGCATTGTTTTAGTTCTGAAACAGATAACTGCAATCTAGATATCATAAAAAAACATGCTTAATATTTCCATCAGTATCTGGAACAATTATGGAGAACACAACATAGATTTAAGGAGGACCTGTCATCATTTTCATACTGCTCACACCCCACACAGCATCAGGCTTGGGTCACGCTTGGAGGGTGACCCACGCTTGGCGCATTTGCTTAAACCTTAGAAATTTTATCTGCAGTGCATAGTGTTAACGCTATGCGATGCCTGACAACGCTGCCCTATAGAAACCGCTGTTTACCCTAGCAGCAGCTCCACACAAAGCATTAGGAAGTGCGCTTTTCAACAGCACACAGGAAAACGTTACAGATTGCGTTTCCTGTGCACTGTTGTAAAGCGCACATCCTGAGGCTTTGTGTGGAGCCAATGTTAAGGTAAACAGCGAGTTTCTATGGGGAAACGTTGTCAGGCAGCGCATAGCGTTAACGCTATGTGCTGCAGATAAAGATTTCTAAGTTTTTAGCAGTGGCGTCAAATGTGGGTCACCCTCCAAGTGTGACCCTGGCCTAAATGTACTCTGAAAAATTGGCCAGGAACTATGCAGCTTCTGAACATCCCACTCTCCTACACTGACAGGTCTCCCCCTGCATGGACAAATAGAGAGACCTTGGTAAGGAATTAGCAGGTTATCGGCACTGCTGTGCACATCCGATCAAGGGTCAGAATCAACTGAAGATGTTGACAGTGCTGTTTATTCTTTACACATTTCAAATATTACAATTTCTTCAGAAGAAAACAAGGATCTTTTTGGTTCTCTCAAGAAGTGGGACATTTTGAAATGTATAGGGAATAAACTCTCAATGGTATTTGATGCCTCTCCAGAGTTGTGCCTTACACAAATTTATCAAGTTAATCTGAAGAACATCCAATTGCACTTTATTTTTTCATTAGCTATTTCCTTACACTTTTATGGAGAGATTTGGCAGTGAAAAGGGGTGAGGACATGCTGGCCAGGGACCTGCCTATGATTAATGAGCTGAGACACATTGTCCCAGCCTGGAAACAGGAATTTGATGACGGCATGCCTTTAACATAGGATCATATCACAGATGAAATCAGCAAGATAACATCATTTGATAGCAAGTGATGCAAACCTAAGCTTTTACCATTAGGAAATTCATAACAAGACTGCTCTTTTCGTATCTTGTGGAAAAGACATTGAGATTCCAAATTTGTGGAATGACAGAACAAAAAAACATAATTTGTGACATTGTCTATTTTTTTTTTTTTTTTAAACTGGGTATTACAAAGGTCTACTGTAAGAACAAAACATGAACATAGCCAGGTGTACTATATCTAATATCTTTTATACAACAGATAAGTAAAAAAATCTATTCACTTTTAGTTTCAACCATGCAATGGGAAAGAGAGAGAAGTAATTTCATTGCTAAATCTAGAGCAGCCATAGACAACCACATTTTACCTAAGAGGTATTGCCGCCAATTCCCATTGCCACAATTTAATACCTAAAGAAGCAGATAAGTGGCCGCCAGATGCATGGGTGCAAGATAGAGGCCTTCTGCAAGTCCAAACTGTCCATGTAGCGTTAAAGTAAAAATCCTACTCAGGCTCAGACTGGTCCACAGGGAAAACGTTGAATCATCTGGTTGATCCATACTTGGGAATGGACCCCCAACTCCTCATTGTGAGCAGTAGTTGGCACAATACATTTGATTCTGTACAGACAAAGGCATCATCTCATCAATCATTTAACAGGTTACAGTTGATGAGTAAATAGAAACATAACTTTAATTTGTGAATTAGGGTAATGTGATATTGACAAGTAGATGAACAGTGGGCTCTCAAGAGTCAATGTTACTAGTGGGCACTCGGTACCACAGTCAAGCACTGCTCCTAGTATTATACATTGTCCATAACTTTACCATTGTCAGATACTAATGAGTCTAACGGTTTTAACAGAGAAATGCGATATCAGTGGCATTCTCAACAGTACATTAAGAACAGAACTCATGGATTTGTTAACCAACAGCTGACATAAACGGGGCATTAATACCCATAAATATTTAAAGCAGCATGTGGAATATTTTGTGTATCTCATCCAAGCAGACATCCTATATGGATATAATATGTGTAAATTAACAATCACTCCTTGCCTTTGCAGGAGCACCTCCATCCATTTAGATCCAACTGACCATATTTCAGCATTAATTGTAGTTTATTTGTTATTTTGTTTTTTTATATAATTAATAGAATTATTTAGTTTTCCCATGAATCTACAAAAACTAACCAATTAACAGCAACAAAAAGACCAGAAAAGTTAAAGTATATTAAGGTGCAAAGGTATAAATAGGTATCCACCCATATACAATCGGTGAAGAGTGGGAAGTAGTCTAGGTAAGTGCTTTAGAAAAATGCTTTTGTCTTTGAACCTTTCCATGAACACAATAAATATTGCATATACCAGTACAATGACACTTATCCTTGGTCATTGCATTAAACTTATTTTTATACAATACTTTATATTGACACCGCATTACACATGCATATGCCTGAAAATAATAGTTTTCTAATTACGGTGACATAAAAGATCATTTAGAGACCAGCTCTAGCTGGATAGGAAGATTCTCTTCATTTTTCAGGTCAATATAATTAATGGTAATGTGTAATATTATATTAATCAGTGTTATTGAAAAATTCAAAAAGTAAATAGTTGAGAACTTTTTGTTTACTTTAGAATTCAGCTGTTTGGTCAAAGTAAATGCTTATATGGTAGGACATGTATACATTGTGGTTAGTGATGGCTTGTCTACAAGGGCTCCATTGATACAGCTCTCCATCATTTTCATTGTCAGAGCTTTTTATTCTTGATTTCTGGAGAAATCCATGTTGCAAAGTCATTTTCGAATATATGATGGATACATATAAAATAATCACATTGGCGAATCTATGAAAATCACTGATTTTGAGAATGAAAGAGCTCTATAGAGAGTTTCCGCTCTCTTTGTACTGCTCAGTGATTTCTGTTCCTGAAAATCTGACACATCAGTCTAGGCAAGTTGTCACTGATCTGAACAGACTTTTTCCTAGAATGTTTTGTCACATTTCTTGCATCAGAAATCACAGAGCAGTGTTAAATGGGGTTTGCTCTAGAATCACAGACATCACCAATGTAAGTTTTATGTATCCATTTATGGCAGATAACTTGACAGTGGAGGGAATTTCACCACTATTTGTCTCTGTCATTTGACATTAAGCCATGGTAAATATCCCAAATGACTCAATAACGTATGGAGCTACTGTATGTTGTATTTTACTTTCTTTTTGGATGAGTGTTGCATGAAATGGGAATATTTTAGGGCAGGTGCAGATGGCCGTAAATACTCTCATCGATGAAGCAAATTATTATTATTTATTTATATAGCACTATTAGGTTCCATGTCGATTGAGCAAATTATTATTATTT
This sequence comes from Allobates femoralis, assembly GCA_033576535.1. Classification (NCBI taxonomy): domain Eukaryota; kingdom Metazoa; phylum Chordata; class Amphibia; order Anura; family Aromobatidae; genus Allobates; species Allobates femoralis. The sequence continues at coordinate 358,176,457 of JARQOC010000002.1, forward strand.
ATTTATATATGCCATTAGGTTCCATGGCGCGTTACATGTGTAAGGGCAGACGAGGACTAGAACGTGAAGTGACGACCATCAAATCATGCAGGTACAAATTGAACTATGATCACTCTCTAAGTGTGAGCATAACATGATCTAATTTTCTCTTATGAGGAGAAGATGGAGAAAAGCATTTCTACATCTGTTTCATTCTGTCAGTCTGTCGAAACCAGATTGCACTGACATGTCGTCCAAATGTAGTCCTATGGTTCCTACAGTCTTATCAACATACATGGCCAAGTGCAAACCATAAAACAGATCAAACTTGGGCATGCAGTGATTTTTTACTTAGACAGACTCTGTGACATGTGATTGGCCCCAAAGACTAACGAATGTTTTGTAGGATGGAACTCGGACCAAAAATAAGTTTGTCTGTATTTTCCCCTAAAATGCCTATTCTCCCTGGATGTACCCTGACCCTAATCTTATGGGGGAAAATGTATATTGTGTGGGCAAACTATAGGAAAATATGTACTAATATAGACCATTATTAGACAAATAATCTTTTAGTATTATATACAGAACTAAACAGTAATGAGTCATGGGTTTTCTACATTGCACTGCTCACACCTTTTTCTTAGCTGTTCAAGGAATTGTAGCTTTTATATGAAGAATCAAAGCGGTACAGGGAAGAGCTCGATATAACTCCTCCAAAAGTATACTATGTAGGGCAAGTAGGCTTAGGCACTGCAGAAGAACTATAATCAGTCAAACAGCCACTCGAAAAAAGAACGTTCTATCATAAAAGGAAGCATGACAAGTTAAACGAAGGAAAGTCGGAGATGGGGTTAAGGTTTCACAGCAGAAATGTACGGTACTGGCAGCACAGGATAAGTTTATCTGAGGTACCGTGCCTCTCTCGCAGACGATACTGTAATGAACAGACAGGCTATTTAAACCCCTGTCAGGGACTCGCAGACATTATCTGCTTCATCTTAACAGATACAATGACATTTTTCATTATCAGCTTTACATTGTGTTCCAGTTTTGCAGTATAATCCAAATTATGCACAGTAAAAGTACACTCACAGAAACAAAGGAATAAACAATACTTGTCATTGTCCAAAGGATGTAAACCTGGCACCGCCAACCCTGCCATCACCGGCACAAAAGCACTGCATGCAATTGCAAGAACATTTCTTACTTAGTTATTACAAGATTTGAATGCATAATTTACAAATGAAGTAGCAAAATACTAAATTCCATTTTTTGCATTTTGATCATAGTAAAATGGAAAGATTTGTTCACACAAGGGGGAGCTGTTCAGTACAGTCCTCGAATTCACAGCTGAGGATAGGACGGTGGCAAAAGCCGCACAGGTGGGAAAGTTGTCCTACTCACAATACTGTATTATGATGCTGAAGTCACACAATTGGGAAAGTTGTACTTCTCACGTACAGTATCATGATGCTGAAGCCACACAGGTGGGAAAGTTGTCCTACTCACAATACTGTGTACATGATGCTGAAGCACCACACAGGTGGGAAAGTTGTCCTTCACTCTCATGAGTAACGTAGTTCATCCAAAGATGTTGAAGCTATACAGGAGGGAAAGTTGTCCTACTCACGGTACAGTATCATGATGCTGAAGCCACACAGCTGGGAAAGTTGTCCTACTCACAATACTATATCATGATGCTGAAGCCAAACAGGTGGGAAAGTTGTCCTTCTCACGGTACAGTATCATGATGCTGAAGCCAAACAGGTGGAAAGTTGTCCTACTCACGGTACAGTATCATGATGCTGAGGCCACACAGGTGGTAAAGTTGTCTTTCTTGGAATACAGTATCATGCTGCTGAAGACGCACTGATAGGGGCTTCATTGGGAACATTCACGCATATTCACATTCATATTTTCAATGTCCATGGGGAAAATGGATTGCACACAGACAGCACACACATCAATATCAATCAATGAGATAATTTATTTGAACAGTTTCCACATAGAACCAATGGTCTGTCTAAAAAAAAATCACACCCTGAACTAATCACATAGGGAGCACAGAAAGAACAGATAAAATCTTTTTTAATCGATTTATTGTAATTATTAATATGAAAAAACATATTTGCTCCTGTGTATTTAACTACTGATGTATAAACCGGATTCTATCCAGATAACGTGTATGGTTGACAAATCTGGAAGACAATGGAACATTTTTCATACGCTCGTGTGAGCTAAACCTTTGATGGAGTAAATATTGCAGGAGAAGCAGAATATATAGATCACTTCAGGTCACTGAACAATTCTGGCATTTTTACATTTAGTAGTGTTTGGCAGCGTCTCCACACTGGAAGACTGGCAGGTAACTGCCATTATTGCTACTGTGCATTCATTAAAATCATCAAGAATAAATTTTCCATATAACACATTTTTGTAATTGATATCATTAAATGAGATAAAATGTTTTATTTTTTCATAGAGCTATTACACTATTGTAAAATATCTAGATAAAATGATTTGTATATATTTATAGAATCCAGACGGTGTACATAGATCTTATCTTCTAACTCCAGCAATATATAACTCATTCAGACAGCTATATAATAGAAAAGCAAAAAAATGTTTCTACTTATTTTTGCAAAAAAAAGAATCCTTAATATCTACAAAGTCCATATTTCCCAGGTTCTCTGTAGGGCTTAACATTGCTTGGCACAACCATGTATATCATCTTCAATCTCTAGTTCCATCAACATGAGCCTCTTATACCAAGCTCAGAATTGCCTCATCTTTGAACTGTTTATATCTACTACACTCATACCTAAATCTGTCCCTCTCATCTCACGGCAACCCTGGCCTGCTCCTCACAATTCATCAGGAGCTTTCCTCTTGCTTCTGAAGTCTTGGTATTAATGGACTTAAAGGAAAAAAAAGTCATTCAACTATAGCACCTTTACAGACTTAAAAGTTCATTGATGGGCATCAGTCTTGTACTGTGCTCTGGTGACTTATTACTAGAGAACATGATGCTAAGGATGGAATATATAGATATATCTTTCCATATGAATATACAATAAAAGTGTAATGCAAGAAATTTTGGCCAGTGTCACAAATTCCAAGACACATTGTACACAATATACGTAGCTTAGAAAAAAAGACTAATATACACTAACATACGACTTATGATAAAATTACAGTAAGTAGAAGAAATGTATGTGTCCAAACCCTCGATCAATACCAAAAAGAAAAAAAACAGGCAGCACTCAAAAAATCAAGTGAAAAACAGGTGGATTTTACTGATCTATGGCCATTGATTTTGGAATGCTGCCTGTTTTTTTCTTTTTTTGGATAGATAGACAGACAGACAGAAGATAGATAGATAGATAGATAGATAGATAGATAGAGATAGATACCAAAAAATAGAGACAGCATTCCAACAATTCTAAAGTATAAAGAGGACTTTATTCAGCCCATATGGCGTGGTGACGTTTCAGTGGATACCCACCTTTATCAAGCTGAATAAAGGTGGGTATTCACCAAAACATCACCACGCCATATGGGCTGAATAAAGTCCTCTTTATACTTTAGAATTTTTGGAGTGATCCTCTAATTTTTGGCAACTATATTATTTGGACTAGTGGGTGTCTAGTTTTTTGGAGAGTTTGCAGCTTTTTTTTAGGTTGCAGTGCTATTTCAATTTTTTGTTGGATAGATAGATAGATAGATAGATAAGTATAGATAGATAGATAGATAGATAGATTGATAGATTGATACATACTCTTCAACTTTACAGTAAAAGGCACACTTCCAACCCAATTATGTCCTATTCCTCTTTGTACTCTTTTCCAGCTGGTACATCTAATGCCACATAAAATCTTTACATAAATTCACACCTAAAGTAGAGTTTCTCCATATACAAGCTTTTCATCCACATGGAATAATCTTACAATTATAAATATCAAGTGTGAGATTATTGTCATTAACCGAATATATTTGCCATGCTTTTCGGAGGGAGGGATACTGGCCATGCTGTCTTTTGTCACCAGGAAGTAATTATGCCATCTTGTGCCAATAGTCAAGTGTCTGATACAGTAAATAGCTGTCATTGTTGAGATATGCAGCTTCCCTGCTGGCTTGCTCTGTTAAGATACTAAGAGTCCAGTCAATTAGAAATCATTCATGCACCATTGAGCAATGATTTTCCATATTGCTGTGAAACTCAGCCCTAGGAACCTAAATATCCCACGCAAAATATATCCATTGTTTCGCAACTCATTCACTACCTCCCACTTTCCAGTCTTGCCAAACACTGCACAACAATGTCAAGGGTACAAACAATGATGGAAGGGGTGGTGGATTTTAAGAAATATCCTGGTGCCGCTCTTTCTATGCTCATGTGACACAACAGGTGAAATTAACCCTATCCCTGCCAATGGCAAGAACAGCATGCTTATACACATTGGTGGGTAAAAGGTCAACCATGTTTTAAAGGGCAGACACAGACAGTTCAACCCTCCAGATTTACACTACCCAGGACTATGAATTTATTGTTCCGAGAACAACACAATAGAAGATTGCATTCTATATTAGGTTTAAAGAAAATCATGCAAAATGCAAAAAGCTGTTTTCTATTTCACATCCGAACAGTGAAAACATTTCAAGTATAATATTAGTAATCAGACAGCGCATGTAATATGAATCATTACTTCCTTGAATGGCACCCTGTTATTCACTGATATGAGAGATATCAATAGCATGCATACATTGCTACACTGCTGAGTAAATGCCAACAGTCAGATAATGCAAAACATACAATAATAAAAAATACTGCACTAATAATAATAAACTTAAAATAATAAGAACTCTACAGTTATATCGTGGCAGTATACTAAATTATTAAATTGCAATCAAAAATGCTTATAAGCATAATCCACTTTGAAATGAAATGAGATATCTACTGGTGTAGTATATATATATATATAGCTCCTCGGTAATGTAATTGAGGGGCTTTTACAGATCACATGCTACAAAGATGTTGCAGTTGATAGTACACACAAGTAGATGAATAAATTATATCTTAGCACTATCCATTGACACAATGTGCACACACTATAAATACAATTGAAGTTAATATGCCGTCTACATATGCCATTTATTAGTATCAATCTACTCCTTTGTCACTGATAACATAGGATGTGTATTCATACACCTGCTCACAGTCTAGTAAATGCATGACTTTATCTTCTGAGAACACACTGCCTTATCTAGATGAGCACTTTCCCATTCATTCCTTCATTCATTGAGCAGGCTTGTGTGTAGCATGTGATTGGCAGTACCTACCTTGCTCTGCAGAGAGGTACCAGGGCAGAGTGAGGCAGATGAGGCAGGTGAGGGTGCTGCAGAGCCCCATGCTGTGTGGACTGTGGATACCCAGAGATGCTGATACTGATGCTGCTCCTGCTGCTGTTTGTAGCTCCCAGTTTGGATTCAGGCTGCTCCATAATAGGAATGGGAAGGAGGATCAGAGCCTGGAGCACAGGCCAATAAGAGAGTAGACGGGGAGGGAGCCAGCACGTGTTGGGTTCTCTATGAGAAAGGGGGGTGTTAAGGCTGCAGAGTGAGCACAGAATGAAAATTTGGACATATTAGAGAAAAGATGTGATCACGCACAGACTGAATAGAATGGGCGAATGTGCAGCGAGCCTTTTACTAATAACCCAGCAATGACAATAATCATTAAATCATGTGAAAATATGCAAATGCTGCAGAGGTGAGTCTGTCAAGTGGCACAGCTCTGAATGTGCTTTGTGTTTTACATAGGACTGCAGGAAATCTGTCATCGTCATCCTAATTCATTGAGTTATTACCATTCCTAGACATAGTAGCATTACTAATCTAGATGGTCATTTTAGCCCTTTTTGACAACAAATGGTAAGCATTCCATTGCATATGCTGGGAACAAAAGGTTGAACTTAATAGACCTATCTATTTTTTCAACCTATGCACCCATGTAACTATGATCAAACTGACAACATTAAGAAAGATTCTTGGTCTTCCAAACGTCTGGAGATGAGTATAATAGCAGAGTACGTGAGAAGTTCTTCTATTTTTGTCTTACACTGCTATTTATGTACAGCAAAGAATTACTAATGGCAATTAAAATGTAGCAGGGTAATTGAAATGCTTTTGTGAATCAACTGAAACATGAGAAAACACAGGAAGTAACAAAGCACCGACACTAAAAAACACATTCGGAGTTTAATTTACAGTTAATGTTCTGTTAGTCGTCCCCATTGATCCTCGTGCTGGGACTCTCACCAAACTCAATATAGAACCAGCTGTTGTCAATTGCTGTGTCTCCTTCATCTCCTCTTCACCTTGCTGCAGGGGTTCCTCCAGGTTCATTGCTAGGAACTCTCTCTTCTTCTCTTCGTTTTATGCCGTCCCTGTCAGGCAAACGATCAGAAAATTTGGCATTCACTTCCACCTCTATGCTAACGACATCCAATTATATTCTTCTTATTATGACATCAATCACCCCTGCACTAGTACAAAATACAAGACATTCTCCGTCCGCTGTCTCTTACATCTCTCTATCGAAAACTTTATCTTTACAAAAGTGAACTTCTTGAGTTTCCTCCACCCATTACAAACATACCGTATATACTCGTGTATAAGCCGACCCGTGTATAAGCCGACCCCCCTACTTTTGCCCCCAAAACCTGGGAAAACCTATTGACTCGTGTATAAGCCGAGGGTGGACCCCAGCACAGGTATACAGCCCCCAGCAGTGTGGTATACAGCAGCCTCCCCAGTGGTATATACAGGCCCCAGCAGTGTTACAGCAGCCTCCCCAGTGGTATATACAGCAGCAGCCCCAGTGGTATATACAGGCCCCAGCTGTGTTACAGCAGCAGCCCCAGTGGTATATACAGCAGCAGCCCCAGTGGTATATACAGCAGCAGCCCCAGTGGTGTATATAGCAGCAGCCCCAGAGGTATATACAGCAGCAGCCCCAGAGGCATATACAGCAGCAGGGCCAGAGGTATATACAGCAGCAGCCCCAGTGGTATATACAGCAGCAGCCCCAGTAGTGTATACAACAGCAGCCCCAGAGGTATATACAGCAGCAGCCCCAGAGGTATACAGGCCGCACGCCCGCCACCCCCATCAGTATACAGGCGCCCCCCCATCAGTATACAGGGCCCCCCTTGCTGCTGCAAACCTGTAAAGTAATAGATCATTATACTTATCCCTGTGGCCGCCGCCGCTGCCATCGCGCTCCTCCGGGTCTTCATGCCTCTTCCGGCTTCCTCCTCTGGCACACAGACAATGATGTCATTGCCTGCCCCACCGGAGGAGGAAGCCGGAAGAAGCCGGATGAAGCCGGAGGAGCGCGATGGCAGCGGCGGGGACGGCCACAGGGATAAGTATAATGATCTATTACTTTACAGGTTTGCGGCAGCAAGGGGGGGCCCTGTATACTGATGGGGGGGGGGCACCTGTATACTGATGGGGGTGGCGGGCGGGCAGCCTGTGCCGTATGACTCGCGTATAAGCCGAGGGGGGACTTTTCAGCCCAATTTTTGGGCTGAAAAACTTGGTTTATACGCGAGTATATGCGGTAACTATGCCTGATAATTCCATTTACGTGTATTGCATTAACATAGCTCCAATGCAGTATGTGTGTTGTCTTGGGGTCAAACACTATTCAACATTGAAATTGCAACACCAAGAATGAAAGTATGCAAAAAATAGGAAAAGGAAGAGGAAAAAGCAGCTTACCAGTCCTGTTCAAATGACACCTGACCGTTACACCGAAGAAGCTAGAACAGATTCGCCCAAGGTCCAGGCTGCACAATGAATATATGCAAGTAGTAAATCCAGAAAGAAGCCATCAATAGTTGCACTGAAAGGTGGTTTATTCCCAATGTATAGAACTTCACATAGTTACAGCCATCCAGCAGTGATCTACATGTCTGTAATCATCTGATGCGTATTTATAGCAGATCACAATGTGACAAGGTGAGACAATGATTAAGACTTAAGCAGTCGAAACATGTAGGTCACTGATGGATGGCTGTATCTATGTGAAGTTTTTTTACATCTACATATATACTTACTTAATTGTGTCCTTCATCCACTTGTGTCTGAATTTCTCTAAATCTCACAATCCACCATGCCGACCGGAAGTACACAGAAGCCATATTGGGACACCCAAGTTATGGGACTCTTTGTATGGTGCTCACCGCTACAAAACCCCACCGCCCACTGTACTCCCACTGTCCGACACACCCCCGCCACTCTCACTCTGCCTGACACCTTTCTGCCGCCTGCCGCACTCCCGCAGTCTGACACTCCCCTGCCTCACACCCACTGTCTGACACCCCATGGCCGTACTCCGGCTGCCTGACACCCCCCACGAAACTCTAGCTGCCCAACACACCATTGCGCTACCCAACACCCACCTCCACCCACTGTGCTAGGAAACTCCAAGGCTCTGTTCGCTGGATGTTCAGAAGGAAGTGGGGTGCAGGCACCCTCTGGTGGCAAAAGAGAGCATTGCACCTCATCTGCTTCTGGAAACACAGGCCACAATCAGAGCTTCTGAGTTTCATAGCTCAGTGGGTGCAGACACACACAAACACATACACATGCATGTGCACACATGCACTTACATACACGCACTTGAACATACACACACATACACATGCACAATTGCACATACACACAAGCACATACACCCACATGCACATACACACACATACACACAGGCACATATGCGCACACACATACACACTCATAGATACATGCACATACACACACTCACACTTGCAAATACACACATGCATGTACACACATACACATATGCAAACATACAAGCACACATGCACAAACAAATACATGCACATACACACATGCATGTGCAAACACACACTCACATATGCACATGCATGCACATACACACAAGCACTCACATGCACATACGCACACACATGCACACATGCATGCATGCAAACACACAAGCATATACACCTATAGACACAAACGGGTATATATACACATACAAACATCACACACATGCACAATCACACACACCCACATTTATGCATGTACATGCATACACATGCACACATACACACATGTGCATACATGTTCACCCACATGCATTCACACACGCACACGCATATAGACAATGAATGCACACACATATACCCACAAATGCATACACATGCACATGCAAACATACCCATGCACATACTCACACGGACATATGCACACATACGAATACATGCACACACATACACACACATACATGCACACACAGACACATACACAAACATGCACACGCACATACATGCATATACACACATACACACATGCACATGCACAAACATACATGCATACACATGCACATGCATAGATGCACACACATATACATACACACATTGTGTGGCACAATCCTCCAGATCTTAACTCTAGCCAAATATATATGCAGTTTCATTATGTTCTGGATGCTTTTGCCACATCTGAGAGATTCTATTAAGCCAGCATAATGCCCCAATATTTATTATCAATTAACCCCTTCCCGACCCATGACGTTACACAAACGTCATGGATTTCAGTGCCTTCCTGACCTATGACGTTGTGCAACGTCATGGCAGGATTCCATTCCTGCAGGTCGGGAGACCATGATCAATGAAATGTCATCCGACCTGCGGGTAAGAGGGGACATGTAGTTGACCCTTGGGGATGGCTTTGCCCCCCTGTGCTTTCGATAGCGGTGATTGGCAGTTGAAAGTGAAACTGCTAATCACCGCGATTGTAATATTTCACCAATGAAACTTGGTGAAATATTACAATCCAGCCATCGTCGGGGCTACAGTGACCCCGGCCACTGTGGTCACCTGCCCCAGGTCTGATTGGAGCTAGTGTCAATGTGATGCTAACCCTCCAATCAGATGTAGAGGGGCGATGTTACATGCTGCTGCTCCAAGCCCTCCCTCCTCAGACTCATCCTATCTGGACTGAGGGCTGAAGAGGGATGTGACTAAGGTGCAGCAGTACTGCCGCCACCCCCCCTGTGATCGCCCCCTGCTCACCTCCTGCTGCCATCCCCCCTGTGCTCTCACCCTGCCCACCTCATACCACTGCCACCCTGTGATCGCGCCCTGCCTGCTCCCTGCCCACTGATCAATCTCGGCTCCCTGTGATCACGGCACCGCCACCAGCTACTGCAGCATCCCCCCGTGCAATCCAATCACCCCATATCGCCCGCTGCACTGGTGCAGGCATCAGGGGACAGGGGATGATTGTATGGCACGGGGATGCTGCAGAAGTCGGCGGCAGCACAATAGCAGGTACGGGGAGCGATTGCAGGCATTTATGCCGGCGCCATACTGAGGTGTCTAAACCACAGTACATGTATGCCAAGCAGCGGCCGATCAGACGATGGTGGCTGTTGTCATCTGATTGGACGCTGCTTGGCATACATGTACTGCGGCTTAGACCTCAGTATGGCGCTGGCAAAAATGTCCGCAATTGCTCCCCTGTTCCCTATGATTGCGCTACAGCCAATTTCTGTTGCATTACCCGTGCCATACAATCATCCCCTTCCTCCCGCTGCATAGGCGGCAGACATTGGGTGACAGGGGAGTGATCGGATGGCAGGGGGATGCCGCAGGAGCCGGCGGCAGCAGAATGATAAGGTGCGGGAAAAGATCGGTGAGCATTTATACCGGCGCCGTACTCAGGTGTCTCAGCTGCAGTACATGTACACTAAGCAGCATCCAATCAGACGTGAGCATCCGCCAGTGTCTGATCAGCCGCTGCTTGTCCTATATGTACTGCGGCTGAGGTACCTAAGTACGGCGCCGCCATAAATGCCCGTCGAACACTCCCCGTTCGCAGCAGGTGTGTGTGTATGTGAGTGTGTTTGTGTGTATGAGTGTGTGAGTGTGTATGTGAGTGTATGTGTGAGTGAGTGTGTGTGTGTGTGTGTGAGTGTGTGTGAGAGTGAGTGTGTATGTGAGTAAGTGTGTATGTGAGGGTGTGTATGTGAGTGTGTACATGAGTGTGTATGTGAGTGAGTGTGTATGTGCATGTGTATGTGAGAGTGGGTGTATGTGAGTGTGTGTATGTGAGTGTGTGTATGTGAATGAGTGTGTATGTGAGTGAGTGTGTATGTGAGTGAGTGTGTATGTGTGTGTGTTATGAACCTATGACTCAGGAGTAACATTCAGATTCCATAGAAGTCAATGGAAACTGTACTGACCGCAATCCCTGACTACACACCGCAACTAGAAGTAGCCATGGGATGTAACTAACCAGACCTAGACACCTCTCCACAGCCAGAGAACTAACTGCTCCTAAAGGTGGATGTAGGAAAACCTATCTTGCTTCAGAACAGAACACCATAAGTATAGCAAGCCCAAACAGATATTAACTGGGAAACAAGAGAAAGAAAAACAAACACAGGCAGAGTAAAAGGTTTAGCAAAAGAGGCCAAACTAGCTATATAGGAAAGACATGAAAGAATACTAATGTGGTCAGTATAAAACACTATCAAAAAAACATCAACAGCAGATAGTACAAAAATTACCCTGAATCACTAAGACTCGGCCCCCTCTATATCGGCAGACTTCTATAAATCAAATGCCATCAGAACTGGAAATAACAGATAATAGTGAATGGTAAAATTCCTGGGAAGAAAACTTCCTGAGAGCAGGTAAACAAATATACAGACTAAATTGCAAACCCACAACTCAGAATAAGACAAAATATAAGCAGAATATTAAGCACCCAATAGTGTGCCACAAAATATCAAATAATCATCCACTTAGCTTGCAAAGAATTCCACAGAGCAGAAGAAACCAAAGAGATGTGAACTCCTCCAGGAACAAAAGACAACTGGCAAAGATTGATCCACTTCAAACCATTATATGCTCCAAGATTTCACCAGATTGCCAATCATCACCATCACCTGTGAAGCCTACACAGTCAGCTGCATCACCAGCAACAACCACCAGAGAGAGCTCCAATGAATTCACAACATGTGTGTATGTGAGTGAGTTTGTATGAGAGTAAGTATGTGTGGGTACATGAGTGTGTGTGTATGTGAGTGAGTGTGTATGTGAGTGAATGTGTATGTGAGTGTGTGTATGTGAGTGAATGTGAGTGTGTATGTGTGTACGTGAGTTAGTGTGTGTATGTATGTGAGTGAGTATGTGTATGTGAGTGTGTGTGTGTGAGTGTATGTAAGTGAGTGTGTAAGGGAGTGAGTGTGTATGCAAGTGATGATGTATGTAAGTGTGTGTGTATCATATGTGAGTGTTTATGTGAGTGAGCGTGTATGTGAGTGAGTGTATGTGTGTGAGTGGTGTGTGTGAGTGTGTGTATGTGACTGTGTGTGAGTGTGTATTTATATGTGTGTATGTGAGTGAGTGAGTGTGTGTATGTATGTGTGTATGTGAGTGTGTGCATGTGAGTGAGTGTGTATGTGAGTGAGAGTGTGTATGTGAGTGAGTGTATGTGAGTGAGTGTGAGTGTGTATGTGAATGAGTGTGTGAATATGTGTGTGTGTGTGCATGTGTCATGGGTGTGTCAGGAGGCATGGATGAGACTGTAGAGGTCACTTGCAGAAGGTCCCAGTGTTTGGCCAAACAGTCCACATCCTAAATAAAAATGTCTCTGTCGCTTTAAGAGGCATTTCCCTTTTAGTTAAAGCTGGAGGTCACTAGGACCCAGCTGATTCCTTACCTTGGAGCTGCCTATATATTTCCCTTGACTCCCAGAATGCACTGCTGGTGATAGCCTCAGGTGTTCTTGATTGTTTCTTGGATAAAAGCAGTGTTTCTTGGAGTCTGCTGGTGTGCTGCTTGGATCTGCTAAAGCTAAGTGTATCTCTTCCCACTTTGTATGCTTTCCTTGTGTGTTTTCTAGTTGCTAGCCGAGTTCACTAGTGTTCACCCCGCTCTGAGCCCTGTGTAGTGGTAGTCCAGGGACAGTCAGGGAATAGGTATCCTGGCGGTGACAATTGCAGAAACTGTATAGGGACATTAGGGCAGCCAGGTGTCAGCGCTGTTCTAGGGGTCACCATCCCCCCTATCTCCCCTTAGTATCAGGGACTCCTTTCCCCTCCCCTGTTGTCATCCAGCACTGGGTGTCTCAATACACCCAGTGTGACAGTATGTGAGTGAGTGAGTGTGTGTGTGTGAGTGTGTATGTGAGGGTGTGTGTGTATGTGTGTGCGTCTATGTGAGTGAGTGTGTGAGTATGTGAGTATATGTGAGTGAGTTAGTGTGCATGTGAGTGTATGTGCGTGAGTGTATCTAAGTGTGTATGTGAGTGTGTGTATGTGAGTGTTTGTATATGATTGAGTTTATGTGAGTGAGGCTAGGGTCACACTTGGAGGGTGACCCACATTTCCCAGATCAGCTAAACGCTTAGCCCAGTCTGCTGTAACGGCTAGCGTTAATGTCATTTGCTGCCCGGCAACGCTGCGCCATAGTAACCCATAGTTTACCTTGGATGCGACCACACACAAAGCCCCAGAAAGTGCGCTTTAGCTGAGCACACAGGATAATGCTGTATGTATGTGAGTGTGTATGTGCGTGAGTGTGTATGTGAGTGCGTGTATGTGAATGAGTGTATGTAAGTTTGTATGTGTGTGTGTGTGTATGTGTATGCGTGTATGTGACTGTGTGTATGTGAGTATATGTGAGTGTGTATGTGAGTGAGTGTGTATGTGAGTGCGTATGTGTGTGTGTATGTGAGTGAGTGTGTGTGTGTGTATGTGCGTGAGTGTATCTAAGAGTGTATGTGTGTGTGTATGTGAGTGTTTGTATATGATTGAGTTTATGTGAGTGAGGCTAGGGTCACACTTGGAGGGTGACCCACATTTCCCAGATCAGCTAAACGCTTAGCCCAGTCTACTGTAACGGCTAGCGTTAATGTCGTTCTCTTCCCGGCAATGCTGCGCCATAGTAACCCATAGTTTACCTTGGATGCGGCCACACAAGAGCCCCTGAAAGTGCGCTTTAGCTGAGCGCACAGGAAAATGTTGTCTGTATGTGAGTGTGTATGTGCGTGAGTGTGTATGTGAGTGTGTGCATGTGAATGAGTGTATGTAAGTGTGTATGTGAGTGAGTGTGTACGTGAGTGTTTGTATGTGAGTGTGTATGTGTATGCGTGTATGTGAGAGTGTGTATGTGAGTATATGTGAGTGAGTGTGTATGTGCGTGAGTGTGTATGTGAGTGTGTGTGTATCTGAATGAGTGTATGTAAGTGTGTATGTGAGTGTGTGTATGTGAGTATATGTGAGTGTGTATGTGAGTGAGTGTGTATGTGAGTGCGTATGTGTGTGTGTATGTGAGTGAGTGTGTGTGTATGTGCGTGAGTGTATCTAAGAGTGTATGTGAGTGTGTGTGTATGTGAGTGTTTGTATATGATTGAGTTTATGTGAGTGAGGCTAGGGTCACACTTGGAGGGTGACCCACATTTCCCAGATCAGCTAAACGCTTAGCCCAGTCTACTGTAACGGCTAGCGTTAATGTCGTTCGCTGCCCGGCAATGCTGCGCCATAGTAACCCATAGTTTACCTTGGATGCGGCCACACAAGAGCCCCTGAAAGTGCGCTTTAGCTGAGCGCACAGGAAAATGTTGTCTGTTTGTGAGTGTGTATGTGCGTGAGTGTGTATGTAAGTGTGTATGTGAGTGTGTGTATGTGAGTGTGTATGTGTGTATGTGAGTGTGTGTATGTGAGTATATGTGAATGTGTATGTGAGTGAGAGTGTATGTGAGTGTGTATGTGCGTGAGTGTGTGAGTGTGTATTTGAGTGTGTGTGTATCTGAATGAGTGTATGTAAATGTGTATGTGAGTGTGTGTGTATGCGTGTATGTGAGTGTGTGTATGTGAGTATATGTGAGTGTGTATCTGAGTGTTGTGAGGCACCGCCGGCATGATCCCCATGGCCAGGGCGCATCACATGCAGGATCAGGGTATGATCCTGTTCACACTGGCCGGTTTGGTAGTGGATGACGCTGTGTGAACCTATCCTGAACACAATGAGGTTTAATGTGACTAGTGAGTGGCTCATGAGATCGAGGAAGCCTGAGGAAAGGAATGTACTGAGTGATTGCTGACAGCCCAGGTGGGTGTGTCAGGTGGGTGTGTCGGGAGGAATAGCAGCCCAGCTGGTTGAGTCAGTGTGGGAGTGGCAGGCACGATAAGAGCCTGCTAGCTGAGTGTCTGAGGACTCTTGCTGAGAGATTCATTATCAGCCAGAGATCAGCCTGAGAGGATGGTGATCTATGAACAGCCAAAGTGCAGAGCCGTCCAGTCCAGGGCTCTGTGTGTAATGGAATAATGGGAGCATGCTAGCTCCATGCCGGTGCCTAGATCCGGGGTCGTGGCAGCACCTGGAAGGGGAAGCCATGGCTGAACCTGGTGGATACTGGTTCGGGCATGGGGTGACACATGCCCGGGAAAGGAGCCCGTGGGGATGCCTGGTGGAACCTGTTACACAGGTAGCGAGACCCGGATCCATGCCCGGTAAGAAAGCAGTTCTCAAAGGCTTGTGTGAACTGTGCACCTGGTGTGTGAAATGTGCCAGGCGGGCATAGCCGCCCGAGGTCCGACTAGAAAGTCAGTGAGGGACCTGTGTTAACTATATGTGTATGAGGGCTTAGGTAATTGCCCTGAATGAGAGATGATGGCCTATATGTAAGAGCCAGGTATAATGATGTGGAGAGAGAGTGACCCAGCTAGTATGGATGATATTGGAGGCGTTCCGTCCCTGGGGGACGAGAGGGAGGCTTGGCCTGCTGCTTGCAGTGGGTACCTGTCCCTCAACCACGGCCTCTAATGGTGTGGGTGTGCCTGTGGCCAGAGACAGGGGTCACGAAGGCTCCTAGAAGGGTAACCATGGTTGATCCGTTAGAGTGCTACTCAGACGCAGGGTACAGTCGTCGACCTGAAGACCTGCCATGAGATGAGATGGAGGTTTGGTGGC
Source organism: Allobates femoralis (assembly GCA_033576535.1). Taxonomy (NCBI): domain Eukaryota; kingdom Metazoa; phylum Chordata; class Amphibia; order Anura; family Aromobatidae; genus Allobates; species Allobates femoralis. The sequence goes on from JARQOC010000002.1 coordinate 358,192,449, forward strand.
GACTGGTGGCCTGTACCGTGGTGAGTAGGCCATGGTGACGCATGGTTAGCCCGGATTCTACGGTTGACCAGGTCCCTGTTATGGCCATGGAGGAGCCACAGTCCATGGATTTATTATGATGGGCTGTGAGCGGATGTGTGGATGCATGGGATCCATGGATATTGTATGATGGATCACATGTGGTATGTAAGGTCCCGGTCAGGCAGGAATCCTGACTACGGGATATATATATATGGAGTCATCAGGCTGGGTGACTAAAACCAGGTGGCAGGTACCGCCATTGGGACCAACAGGGCCCGCTGAAGGGTATATAGCGAAGGTCAGAAGCAGGTGTTAAAAGGGGTCCTAGAGTGGGGAAACTGTGGTTGAACCAGGTGGGCGCTGACCTGGACGTGGGGTGAAACATGTCCAGGAAGGAGCCCCTTGGCGAGGCATGGCGTACCCGTGGCTCAGGTTGCTCAATCCCTGTTCTGAACCCGGAGGTGTCATCGTGGACAAATATACATATGGTGAACTGATAAATGTAAGTGTAAAGTGTATATAGGTCGGAGGCCGTAGCCACCACGAGAGCTACAATGGGGACAGAGAGATGGTTACAGGTCCCGGGTTACAATAAGACGTTATGTGCAATAAGTGTTATGTGATGTTATATGTAAATTTATGGTGTATTTATGTAAAGTGTTTATAATCAATGTGCAATGTGTCAAACATGCTACCCGGGTCTGAGTAATATGTGAAAATAAACGGGTAGATGTGGCGCCCCCTGCGTCCAGGAGGCCACAAAGGGAACTGCAGCCAGGCAGGTAGGACATTGTTGCACAACAACACCCTCACAGCCCACACAACCCACGTGTAGAAGAAGTTTACATCCAGCCCTGAGATTAGAACTCTATGAGATTGAGGGGTGGTGGATCAGAGGAGTGGGTTGGGCACACCAGATGTCAGGTGACTTGAGAGTATATAGTGAGGGGGAGGAGTGAAGTTAGTAGGCTCAAGGTGCAGAAAAGCAAAGACCAGAAGCTGAGCTGCAAAGACTGAGAGACAAATAACCGTTCTGTGAGTGCAAGGCTAGGAGCGCAGAATCCGTACTGAGCCAGTGTGAGCCAGAGGGGAGAGAAAGCCTGTCCGACGCTGATGCCACCAGGAGTGTGAGAGAATGGAGAGGGATGGTGTAACCCGTGCCCTAGACAGCAGCTAAAGCCACTGACTGCAGGCAGAGAAGTCCCTCCTATGATACCGAGAGGAACAGAGAGAAGGAGCCTGGTAGAGCCTCGTGCTGAGGACTGCTGGAGGCTGGGCTGAGTAGAGTGTCGGCTCTAGAGAGACCGTAGACAGCCCGCAAAGGACACTAAAGACTGTGTGAGGGGTCACAGAGAGTGAGGCCTGGCTGCAGAGCAAAGGGAACCCGGAGAGGGAGAATGTGCCCGTGTATTGAGAACTGTGCTTGAACTGTAAGAACTGCAATTGACTTGTAAACTGCTTGAAGAATTGAGAGTAAAAGACACGGAAAACCCTGAATTGGCCTCTCTTGTCAGTCTCTATCTGCAGACTATTCCTCCCATACAGGTTGCAGCAGATTCCCACCTACAGATCTACAAGCCTGTCAGCACCAGCAAGGAAGAGAGATCCTGCAGCGTCTGCAAAGTAAGTGTCCTGGACAATTCCACAACCCTTAACTCTTACTGCCCCGGGGATACAGTTCTTCCCACTGGAACTATAACATCTCCGCTGCTACTCCATCACTCCCGGAGGTTCTGCATCAGCGGCGGCCCCTATCGCTGGCCGCATCAAGTGGGTGGCGTCACGAGTGACATTTCCCCTGTAAATATTCCCCTTTATTTGCCGAGCCAGGGACACGGTCCGGACCAAGCCACCCGTGACTTCCCCGGCACCGTCCGGTCCGGTACCGAGTACCCCCGTCCCGTGGGGCCCGACATAGACATTGGTTAAATTATAAACACGTGTTGTTGTCGTTATGCAAGCGGGTTCCCCGTGTGCTACCTCACATTGTGTATGTGCGTGAGTGTGTATGTGAGTGAGTGTGTGTGTATGTGAATGAGTGTATGTAAGTGTGTATGTGAGTGTGTGTGTATGTGAGTGTGTGTATGTGAGTGAGTTTATGTGAGTGAGGCTAGGGTCACACTTGGAGGGTGACCCACATTTCCCGGATCAGCGAAACGCTTAGCCCAGTCTGCTGTAACGGCTAGCGTTAACGTCGTTCACTGCCCGGCAATGCTGCATCATAGTAACCCATAGTTTACCTTGGATGCGCCACACACAGAGCCCCAGAAAGTGCGTTTTAGCTGAGCGCACAGGATAATGTTGTCTGTATGTGAGTGTGTATGTGCATAAGTGTGTATGTGAGTGTGTATGTGAGTGTGTGTGTATGTGTGTGCGTGCATGTGAGTGAATGTGTGTGTATGTGAGTATATGTGAGTATGTATGTGAGTGAGTGACGTTGTCTGCAATGTTTTCCTGTGTGCTCAGCTAAAACACATTTCTGGGGCTCTGTGTGTGGCCGCATCTAAGGTGAACTACGGGTTACTATGGAGCAGCGTTGCTGGGCAGCGAGTGACGTTAATACTATGCGCTACAGCAGGCTTTGCTATGCGTTTGCCAAATCTGTGAAACGTGGGTCACCCTCCAAGTGTGACTCTAGCCTTAGTGTGTATGTCAGTATGTGTGAGTATGTGAGTGTGAATGAAAGTTTGTGTGAGTATGTGAGTGATTGTGTATGTGAGTGAGTGTGTGAGTGTGTGTGTGTGTAATGGGGCTGTATGATGGGGGCTGGAAGTAGGGATGATGGGGACTGCTTGTTGTCCGCTAACAATAGCAGCTAATTTTTCATAGAAAAAGTCAAATAGCGCTACTTCCCTTCCTAGCCCTATCGTGCACCCAAACAGTGGTTTATAACCACATATGAGGTATCAGTGTACTCAAGAGAAATTACTCAACAAATTTTAGGATGCATTTTATCCTGTTGCCCATGTGAAAATGAAAAAAGTGAGGCTAAAAGAACATTTTTGTTGTCCATTTTGTCCTTCCACGTTGCTTTAGTTCCTGTTAAGCACCTGAAGGGTTAATAATCTTCTTGAATGTAGTTTACAGTAGATTGAGGGGTGCAGTTTTTGGAATGGTGTCATTTTTGGGTGTTTTCTGTCATGTTTGCCCCTAAAAGAGACTTCAAATGTGATGTGGTCACTAAAAAAATGGTTTTGTAAATTTTGCTTGAAAAATGAGAAATTGCTGATGAACTTTGAACCCTTATAACTTCCTAGCAAATTTTTTTTTTCCAAAATTGTGCTGATGTAAAGTAGATATGTGGAAAATGTTATTTATTAACTATTTTGTGTCATATAACTCTTTGGTTTAACAGAATAAAAATGTAAAAATTGTGAAATTTTTAACATTTTTGTCAAATTTCTGATTTTTTCAAAAATAAACGCAAAAATTATCAACCTAAATTTACAACTAACATGAAGCCCAATATTTCACAAAAAAACTATCTCAGAATTGCTAGGATTCATTGAAGTGTTCCAGAGATATTAACACAAAAAGGTCAGAATTGCAAAAAATGGCAAAGTCAGCAAGGTCAAAATAGACTGGGTCATGAAGGGGTTAAAGCAAGTAACTTTTTTAAATTTTTAAAATACTACCACAGCCTCTAAATTACTAATAGTGGGTGAAACTGGCTGGCCTCTGGGCTAGCACAATGCACTGACCTATGGATGATTTGGTCCATCCTTTTGCCTGCCATATATATTAAATGGAGTTCAGCCAAAAAATGCTTCATTCAATTTTTAGGCCATCTCAGCCGACTTTCCTATATTTATGTGTTCTCATTCGATCATGCAGTCACACACACATAGAGCCCTCCCATAGGATAATCAAACATAGAGCCCCACTCCCATAGTATAATCACATATAGATCCCGCCCCCATTGTATAATCACATAGAGAGCTCCCTCCGATAATATATTTACACATACAGCCTCCCTTTGGTAGTATAATCTCACATACAGCCCCCTTTCCATTGCATATTCCAACATAGGTCCCCCTCCCATAGTATATTCACACATAAGTCACCCCACTGCAAGAAGTATAATTATACATAAAGCTTACCTCTGCAGTATACTCACACATAGACCCCCCTCCCATAGTATCACACATACAGCCCCCTTCTATAGTATAAACAAACATATAGCCCACTCCTATTGTGTAATGACACATACAGACCACCCTCATAGTATAATTACACATATGGCCCCCTCCCATAGTTTAATCACACATATAGCCAACATCCCCTAGTTGCATCACTCACAGAGTCCCTCCTTCTCCACAATATAATCACACATTTTATTGTAATTACCCTCCCCCTTGCATAATTAATCACACCCTCATCAGTGGACTAGGGCAGCGATGAAGTGTATACCGAGGAAGACACATAGAAACCAAAAGCTGCACTGGAACACAATTATAACCATGCAGTATGAAGGTGCATGCTCACACAGTCCTAAAGACAGCAAAACCAAAGAAAAAAAGAAGAGCAAATATCCTAAATTAAATAAATAAATAAATGGCAATAGTGCATACAAATAAAAATTGGGTACTTGGTGACATTATTTTGATAAAAAAAATGGAAAAGCCATCCAACCATGTCAGGAAAATATGCCTTGGTGCTACCTCAAGAGTAGTAGGAAGGGTTGATATCACTTATCCATGAAACAAGGAACTCATGTTACTACCGTACTTGCAGCTTTATTTGTACTCTACCACCAGAGCAAGTTCAGTATGTGCCCTACTCACCAGTCAGTGGTAACAATCACTATAGTTGTCAGTGGTAGGTTAGCAATGCCATGGGCATTGACTGTAGTGTCAATGTGAGGCAGAGACAACACAGGTAAATGGTACAATGGATAATGTACACAGGTACAATGGATAAGTGGACACTGTGGACAGGCTAAGACCTAACCCCTGACTGTTATGAAGAAGTGGTAGGTGGTATCAGGTCTGAAATGCATACAATAATCTCACCCCTAGCCTATGCGTAGCATAATGATATATTTCATCAGATTCAATCTTACATCCCCCGAATCCCTAAAGTAATCACACTTTTGATCCCCTCACCCAATCTTAGTATAATAATCATAGCCCCCTAACATACTTCTTCCTCCAGAATTATAGTAAATTACCCCTTTGCAATAATTGCACCTCCTCATAGAATATTAATTTTATCTGCACCAATCACCATTGCAGGAATCTTTTCCTCAAAAGGAAGAATAATCCATGACCCATCACATAACTAATCAGCCACCCACCAACCCTCTAACATTCTAAAGGATCCAGAGTATTGCCACTAGTGTGCTAAAACAAGATGTCCAGTGACAGCAGCGCTCTACAACTGTGCCATGTCCTCACCAGACACTTCCGATGAACCAACTTGAAAATAAGGTGGGGTCTACAGTGGGCTTTGTCTTTTGAATGAAAACGTTCCTTTCTGGCAGGTAAGAGAAAGGTGTATCATGTACAGCATGCTATCACGTGGGCATGTCTTAGTTATTCTGATGCAGCAATTTAAAAGTACAACATTACTATATCGCTGTGATGCACACAGGGTATGATGAAAAGTAGTGGACTCACTAGGCCACTGATGGTGCAGTGGTAGCTGTATACCCAATACTCAAAAGACAAGAGAATGAGCTTCATAAAACCAAAGATATTTATCAAAAAGCAAGTATAACAACTGAGGGAAGGTATCTGAGGGGAGGGCCCTCTGGATCACAACACTGTACCATGTAGTGGAGAACCGGCAAGGGTTACCTGTGTACAGGTATTTCTCCCATTAAAACACTAAGGTGGCCTGAATGCCACAAATCCCAGACCAGAAGGGCGACGCGTACAGACCGGATAGGAGTAACTGTAATACTGGCTCTGTTGGAGGAGGGGATCCTGGAGCTTCTGTGTAATCTTGGAAAGGCTTGGGCAGCCCTAATGGGATTCGAAGTATCCAGAGGGATCCAGGATGGAGAACAACCAATAGAAGATTCTGTGGAGACAGCGGTGTTAGTATAATCCAAAGCAACAGACTTCCAAATGCAGAACACAGCAGAGTGAGACCTGAGCAGAAGGCAAGATCATCCAGATTGATGATGTTGCCCAGGCACCTCCGAATATGGGAGGACACATTTTATGCACAAAGCATCACAGCAGAAAGAGCCCTAATAGAGAACAGGTGCTCTGCTGCTTTAAGTATGTGCAAAAGACAGGGCGCAGCTCCTAAGAACATTCCTAGGAGACCTGCAAAGGGAACACAGGTTTCTAGCAGAGAAAGGAGCTGCATATTGCCTTGAGCCAAGGACAGGGTGAGCAGTACCATTTGAGCTACGTGATAGGCGTCCATCTCCCTGCACAGCGGAGACTGGACCCTCGACCAAGGGCATGACAATCGCCCAGTGGCTGAGGACAGCAGGTGCTTTAATGGTGCTGTAGATTGCTTTCAATCACCTGTGGTCACATTACAATCTGTAAAATGTGTTGTCGCCTCTAGCAGATTATGATGCTGCCACCGGTGATTTTAAAATACAAAGTCCCTAATACCACCTTAAAGAGTTGCAAAGGTACTAGCCCAACGGCAAATGCCACTCTGCCCCCCGGCCCAGCCCACTACTGTGTCTGAGGTAGAAGCGGTGAGCTGAATTACTTTACTCTTTTCCATATGGTTTAACTTTGGTGTGAGTGCAATGTTTTATTGCATTGCACTTGCTGAGTTTAAACGCAGATGTGAGTGCGAAAACAAATGAGCCATACACACAGGACAGTCTTCACACCACCAAAAGACTGAATCACAAAAAGCAGTCAAACAAACGTGTAAAAATACTCTGTTGTAAAAAAAACACAGTAAAAAGCAAGTGCTGCAGAAAAAGTAGTAAAATACAGGGTATTTAGTTGATACTTTTTTTTGCAAAAAATGTATACTAAGCTGCTCTACCGCTTCAAGGTAACCCATATCAGAGCAGTCCCTATCTGATGTATTTAAAACCTGACCATGTGTATTGTTACCTAAATGAGCAGGATCCAGACAGGTCAAATGTCTGACTTGGACTGAATGCAGATGACAGCTTTTTATGTGCAGGGCTCAAGGGGAGGGTTGGGAGACTCCCCAATCTTGCAGAAACAAGAAACAATTTTGGCAAAAAGAAATGAGCCATGCACACAGTGAACACGTCTGTAGAACAGTGTTCGACCCACCAAAAGACTGAATCACAAAAAGCAGTCAAACAAACGTGTAAAAATACTCTTGTAAAAAAAACACAGAGTATTTTTACACGTTTGTTTGACTGCTTTTTGTGATGCAGATGTGAGTGCAGCCTTATGGTGGGTTTACACGCAAGGATATTATTAACAATATCCTTACAAAAGTCACGTGGTAGAAATCGTAGGAACGATATGTACATATCGTTCGTGCATTGTCACACACAAGAATATCGAGAACGATATCCATTTTGGCAGTGTGGCAGTATCGGAGGAAGATTTTTCCATCCGATGCTGAGCAATGCCGTTAAAATAATGTGCCAGCGCTGTGACAGCAGCACTGGCACATTATTGTATGTAACATTGTATAAAAAAACAATATTTATTAAATGTGTGTGTGATTTAACATGTAAAAGCCGCTCCTGCAGCTGTGTGGTACATGTCGGCACACAGGAATCAGGAGCGGCTATGCATGCAGTGTGTAAGGGGTTAATGTTATTGAGCTACATGGCCCCAGACAGTGCCCAAACACTCCCCTGGAGCCATACCAAATAATATTGGCAGCTCAGGGGTTAAGCAAGCAAGTGTACTGTACAGAAGCAACACTATGGCTAGGGTCACATTTCCGTTTTTTTTGGAAAATCCTGATCCGGTTTTGAGCTTTCAAAAAGCTCAAAACCGGACCAGGAAACGCTCCCCATAGGAGCCAATGCAAAACACCGGATGGCTTCACAAGCCATCCGGTGGCCGGATCCGGCACTGCTGCCTGCGTTTAAAATCATGCAGGCAGCAGTTTTCGCAGCGTTTACCGGGACCGCACTGCGGTCACCGGATGGCTCAGGATGTGTAATCCTGAGCCATCCGGTAACTGCAGAGTGTGCGGATCCCGGCTCAGCAAACCTAGTAAAGAGTTAAATAGCTGCCCTAAATGACTGTTAGAGGTCTGTAGGGGGCTTAGACCCCCCTACAGACCGGCCGGCCACTTCCATAGTGTTCTTCAACAATGTCTCACTGTGCACGGGCGAGGAGCCCGTGCATGTCACCCAAAGTTGCCCCTACCCCCCCGTATCACTATAGAGGGGTGCATACACCCCTCTATTACAATTATGCTTTAATTATGTCATATACAGCAATAAGTGTCCCAATCGTAATGTCAGAATATATTTACATGTGTTCTGAGGCATAGCGAAGGGAATTCCATGGGCGGGGCTGTGTGCAGTAGCCTCCGCCCGCTCCTTCTTGATGGCCGCCCCCTCTGGCCGTAATCCAGTCTTGTGAGGGCGGGAACGTCGTTAAAGGGGCGTGGCTAACTAAGTGCCGCGGTTAGCCACGCCCCTTTAACGACGTTCCCGCCCTCACAAGACTGGATTACGGCCAGAGGGGGCGGCCATCAAGAAGGAGCGGGCGGAGGCTACTGCACACAGCCCCGCCCATGGAATTCCCTTCGCTATGCCTCAGAACACATGTAAATATATTCTGACATTACGATTGGGACACTTATTGCTGTATATGACATAATTAAAGCATAATTGTAATAGAGGGGTGTATGCACCCCTCTATAGTGATAAGGGGGGGTAGGGGCAACTTTGGGTGACATGCACGGGCTCCTCGCCCGTGCACAGTGAGACATTGTTGAAGAACACTATGGAAGTGGCCGGCCGGTCTGTAGGGGGGTCTAAGCCCCCCTACAGACCTCTAACAGTCATTTAGGGCAGCTATTTAACTCTTTACTAGGTTTGCTGAGCCGGGATCCGCACACTCTGCAGTTACCGGATGGCTCAGGATTACACATCCTGAGCCATCCGTGACCGCAGTGCGGTATTCAGCACACATTTTTGTGAAAAAATGTGTGTGCCCGGCATTGCGTTCACCGCATCCGGATCCGGATGCGGTGAATGCAATTTAGGTTTTCAATGTGACCCTACCCTATGTCAGCTCTGCTTTATTCATTGTTAAAAAGCCAGCGGGTGGTGTCATTTATCAGTGTTGTGTGAACATTTACTACAGTGTTTTGTGAATAGCGTAGCTGTCCTCTGCTGTGGTGCTGAAGCCGGCTTCAGCATAAGTGATCATCACCACAGCAGAGGACATCTCGTCTTATACTGTAATGAGGAGATGTACGCAAATTGCGCATCTCCTCATTACAGTATAAGACGAGCTGTCCTGTGCTGTGGTGATGATCGCTTATGCTGAAGCCGGCTTCAGCACAAGAGCAGAGGACAGCTACACTATTCACAAAACACTGTAGTAAATGTTCATGCAACACTGATAAATGATACTACCTGCCGGCTTTTTAACAATGAATAAAGCAGAGCCGACATAGTGCGGCTTCTGTACACTTGCTTGCTTAACCCCTGAGCTGTCAATGTTATGTGGTACATGGCTCTAGGGGAGTGTGGGCACTCTCTGGGGCCATGTACCTAAATAACCTTAACCCCTTACACACCGCATGCATAGCCGCTCATGATTGCTGTGTGCCGACATGTACCACACAGCTGCAGGAGCGGCTTTTAAATGTTAAATCACTACAGACAAATGTTTTAATAAAAGTTTTATATTTCACTGACTGTGGCAGGCATAGAAATCTTTTGAACGATATCGTTCAAAAGGTTTCACACTGAATGATGTATCACATCGTTCAGTGCTTAATTGGAGGTTAGGATCTCAAATCTAGGATGAACGATCCAACTATCTTTTCATCCTAGATCTTATGTTTACACGCAAGGATGTACAAAGAATATCGCTCAAAAGATTTCAATCACGTGACTTTTGAACAATATACTGAACGATATCCTTGCGTGTAAACCCACCCTCAGTCAGTGATTCATTTCTGTAGGTAGTTGTCATGTCCCCTTCATCTTTAGTCCATTCTTTGTGCACTTGCTTCTTTTCTTGTCCAGTGTTCCCGTTGTGCCTGCTTGAACCTGTTTGCCTTCACCTGAACCTGCCACCACCTGCCTTACCAGCTGTGCCAACCAGTAACCTGCCTACATCTGGCATTGCCTGCCAGCATCTGTCCTACCCACTGAACCATCCTGAACTTAGTCTGCACAAGGCAGTGCCGACCAGTTTTTGTCTCTGGTCATTCTACCTGTACCTGTGCCTTTTCTTTCTCTCCATCCTGTGGCACCAGCTGCTGAGATACTGGGATCCCCTGAAGATGTGCCATTCAGCTACCTACCAGTGCACGTCTATCCTCTCCATGGGAGTTGCTGATGAAGTCTTGTTATCCACTCTGGTCGCTTCTGGTCAGAAGTTGGTGCCTTGATCCAGTGGGTCCATGTCTTCTTTTGCTCATACCGATGAGCCCACGGAAAAAAAAACATATAACAAATGTGTAGAAGTACTCTGCTATAATAGGTAATAATAAAAAGCAAATGCTAGTAAAAAATAGTGCCAAAAACAGGGTACTTAGTTAATATGTTTTTTGCAAAAAATGTGTGAAGCCATTCTACCAACGCCAAGGTGACCCATATCAAAACGGTCCCTATCTAGGTAAACCTCATGGATGCAGGATGACTCCAAGTCATACTGTACATAATAAATATTGATATTCAGTGACTTACCACTGATGTAAGTCACTGGATAATGAAAATTAGTTTTCTGTTGATTATTCTCTGTCTGGTTAAACCTTCATGTCAACATCTTCCAACCACGACACGCCTTGTCACACTGATCACCACAACTCTGAAATAACAGGGTCACATATATTGTATATATACTGTATATTTACCTCCTCATTAAAAAATCCCCTGCAGCACCCCTACGGTTGCCACAATGGTATCGTCTCCTATACTGGTGGTGATATCATGCTTGAAATCAGATGGAGCTACCTACATCAAGTATCCATGCATCCACACACAAGCCTGATCCCTGACCAAAAGGGGGAGCATGAGCCCCTAGATTTTAGGGTGCTGCCTCTTCTGGCTGGGGGGAGGGGTCAGAGGGAGGGAGTAGAGAGTGAGAGAGGACAGGAAGAGGACACACAAGGAGTGAAGAGCTCTGGGGTTTGAGAGCTGCCGAGGCTGATCCTGGAATGGTGCAGAGAAGAGGACACCAGAGTCCTGGGTTGCTCAGGGGACTGCAAGCCCTGGGAGCAAAATCTGGAGGCCAGGGGATTTCAAGTCTTCTGGTCACAAGGGTGTACCCAAAAGCACAGCAGTATATAGAAAGCCTGGAGCTGTGAGAAATGGAGAAGTACCTGCTGGAGGCTCGCACTGCCTGCTAGTTGGGAGACCACTGAAGAAGCAACTAGAGAGAGAGACACAGATTAGCTCACAAGCAGCTGAGGCTCTAATAAAAATCACAGCGGGAAGGCATACCGATCCACACCTGGTGGAGTGGTTTTCAGCTGCTTCCAGGCTGACCAGATCCCTAAGCCTGGTGACCAGTACCCCAGGACCTCACTGCTATCAAACACCAGTAAAGGTAAAAGACTGTAATTCCATGTCTCTCTCTGCTTCTTTCCTGCGCATCCCTGCAAGCTCATCTACCACCATTATCCACATTGACTCTAATACCAAACTCTGGGGACCCGCTCCATCCATGGGGAGTAATACATCTTGTTGCTACAACATCCAATCCCAGGGGTCACTACAAGCAGCGTTGGTCCTTCTGACCAGAATCCACAGATGGCGTCACAATAAACTTTATTCCACTCTCATCATTTCCCTTTAACTTGTCCAGTCAGGGCCTCGGGACATCCCAATAGCTTACCTGCCTGACTGCTGAGTACCATGGTCCTTAAAACCGAGACAAAGTGGCATTTACGTAACAGGATTAAAGAACCACCACCAAGCAGAGGGCTGTGCACGTAATCCTTGTTTCTGTACTGCGTTGGAACTGTGTAAAATGCTGCACTGGAACAGTGAGAGCAGCCATTGCTGCAGCTCATATGGAGTTAATGATATGTGTGGTGTCCCATGTGGGTGGAGCCTCAGAAATGGCACCAATAGAGGCCCCTCCCACTTGCATAGACAGTACTTTGAGTTGTGTGTCACTCGAGCTGAGGTGCCTGCCTTCTCCCCTTTGCATCAGACTGTGGGAGGATATTGTTGCCGTCCCCTGCAAGAATTTCACCTCCTATCTCCACTAGACACTGCAGAGAAACTGATATGGCCCTCACCTCTGTGTGATGTACCGATCACCTGACCCCAGAACTCGGCCTTCTGTGTGACATAATCGCAGGTCCTGTAAACACTGTGGGGTCATTCCATGTCAAGTGATCCAAAAATGAATATTTTTTTTCCCTGACGTCTTCAGATTTTTTTTTTTTTCCTATATGAAGTACAACTTTAGTTAATTACAAAAAAAAAGTTTTGAATTTTTTCTTCATCAGTTAATTTTTTTACAGATTTTTAAAGTTTTAAAAAAGTGAGAATTTTGGCCTGGTATGACTTTACATTTTCTATCATATCTCGGGCTAGAAATAAGATAGAGAGACAAAATAAACACCGTTCTACTCAGAATCGTACAGGCTTTCAGCAGATATGTCACAAGAGGATCTTTGTTAATATTTTACCCATGCGATCGCAACGCAAAATTTTAAAACACATTTACGAAAAATCGGCATCATTTAAATATTTCAAAAACTGCCCATATGTCTGCTGTGCTCTTAGCCACATTTGTACCAAATTTCAAGTTGGGATCGCGATGGGATCATATTTTAAAATATTTTACTATTAATAGCGTCAATGGGTCATTCCATATCAAGTGATCTAAATATGAATATTTTTTTTACCTGACGTGTTTAGATTTTTTTTCTATTTGAAGTACTACTAGGGATGGGCGAGTCTACTCGCTAGGACTCGTTACTCGGCGAGTAGTAAGTGACTCGCAGGACTCGGTACTCGGCGAGTTTCCCAGCGATTACTCGCACAGTAACGAGTCCAATGCAAGTCAATGGCAATCCTAGTTTTGTCAGAGTTTACTTTTTCTCACTCGCTAGACTCACTATATCACATCGCTATGTAGCTTGAATCTCCCCAAATCGTTTAAACAATCGCACCGCTTCACGGATACCCACTGTCAGCAGCGAGTCTGAGCGAGTCTACGAATCCGAGTCCTGTATACTGTATTCAGGACTCGCGAATACAGAATCTGTTATGGTCCGACAAAGCTTCCGAGACAGCCTAGCGTGTTAGGTCAGAAAACTTGTGAAGATGGACAAGCATGTTAGCCAATCATAATCAGTAATGCCACAGCCATGTTGGTTGTGGCAGGACTATGATTGGCTTCTGTCCATCGTGATGCCTATGTCATGTATGAGAGGCGAGGCTGTAAATAAGCCTTGCCACCGCCATTTTCTCCACATTGCTGTGAAGATCTGAGCTAGTGCAGGTTGAGGTAGATGCTGGAGCAGATCATAGGGAGTGTCAGTCAGTGTAGGGAAACTTAAAAATTCCTTATATTTAACCCAAACAGCTCTTGTGAGAGCTACCAGGAGGACAGAGGAGTACTGTGTAGAGGACTGTAGGCAGGCAGGCAGGCAGGGAGGTGCAGCCTTACAGTGCACACAGGACCGACCTCATAGCTTAGCTTACTCACTCAGTTGTACTAATAGCTGAAGTCAGAGGCTTAGCTGAGGTACTATTTCCTATATTTTTGCACCTGATAGATTTTGGGTCATAATAACCCCTTCAGTTTTCTTTTCTCTGTGGCAGACCAGTGCGTTGCTGCTCTCCTAGCTGCAAATAGCACGTACGCCACCTACTTGTGCGACTACTTGTGCGCACTTAATAATTTTTGCAGGGACTAGTGTGCTGCTTCACTGCCAAGTGTTAGCACGCACTTAACCCACCAGCAGGTGACGCCTATAGCACCACAGAAAATTGGCAAGAAAAGGTCCAAGAAAGCGATACAACCTCCAAAATTAATCAAAAGTATTTAGCAAAGTTTATTACATATCAAAAAAACACACACAGACAAAAAATGATCACACAGAAAGATAAAAACACTTAAAATAGCCAAATATAGCCATAACAATTCATATGATAATAATATACCATTGAAAACCTCATTGCCAATTGCCCAAAACTGGTTACAGTAGTATATATATAGAATAAATACAAACGTTTTACCTATGGAGTCCAATATACCATACAGAAAAATTTCACAATATGGATCCCCATAAGTACTCAGTTTTCACAATATGGATCCCCATAAGTAATCAGTACCACCTAACTCCATCTCGGTGGCAAAAAACTGTTGCAAGTGGGGTTTCCAAAATGGCAATGCGAGCGCTTTCCGAGACACATCTGCAATTTGTAAATTGCACATTACTCGCTATTACTCGCTTCCCCATTCATTAACATTGGACTCGCTAGACTCGCAACGAGTAGCGAGTCCCGGGCTCGGACTCGCTAGAGTCAAGCGATTCCGAGTAATTTAGGACTCGCCCATCACTAAGTACTACTTTAGTTAATTACAAATTAAAAGTTTTGAATTTTTTTCTTAATCAGTTAATTTTTTACAGATATTTAAAGTTTTAAAAAAGTGTGAATTTTGGCTTGGTATGGCTTTACATTTTTTTATCTCGGGCTAGAAATAAGATAATGAAGCAGGAGAGGCATCATTTTACTCAGAACGGTAACAGCTTTCATTTGATATGTCACAAGACTATATTTTTTTATATTTTGTTTGGGAAAAATCTAATTCAAAATTTTGATGCACAATTATGAAATAAATGTTAGTTTGAATATTGTGAAAAAATGCCTGTTTGTTACTTGTGTTCTTGGTTATATTTGTGGAGAGATTCAACTTGGGATCTGTCAAATTTATATATTTTTTATTTTATGGTTGTATGAGTTATTACAACTTATTGAATAAAACATTTATATGCAACAGAAAAGAAACACAAAACACAAATCCTGTAAGTGCCAGGATAAATATATCTTAATCATCAGAACACAACGCTCAGCATTTTCAACCTGAATGCATTGAACAGACCAAAAGAAGAAAGGTGATCATATCCTCAAGTTTGATTAAACAAGATTAAAAGAACCAAAAATGTTAACCCCTATACATACATGTAAATTTGTTTTCTATTATATCAATAAACATGTCATTTATAAAGTGTTCTGTGTGAAGTACAACTTTAGTTAATTACTAATAAAAAGTTTGGAATTTTTTTCATTATCAGTTAATTTTTTACAGATTTTTAAAGGTTTAAAAAAGCATGAATTTTGGCCTGGTATGACTTTACATTTTCTATCATATGTCGGGCTAGAAATAAGATAGAGAAAAAAAATAAACACTATTCTACTCAGAACTGTACAGTTTTTCCCAGATATGTCACAAGAGTATCTTTGTTAATTTTTTACCCATGCGATCGTAAACTCAAAATTTTAAAACACATTTCCGAAAAATTGTCATAATTAAAAATTTTCCAAAACTGCCCATGTGTCTGCTATGCTCTTAGCCTCATCTGTACCAAATTTCAAGTTGGGATCGCGATGGAATCATATTTTAAAATATTTAACAATTACAGTGTCAATTCGAAAATCTTGAATTCAGATCTGGTCAGCCTGTGGTCTAAAAGTGTGGGGTCTATATTCATCAAATAATCCATGATTTTTAGACATTACTGTATTATTTTGACATGTTACAGCTTAGAAGCAGGAGAGGACAGAGGAGCAAGCTTTGTTAGGGCTCAACCTGAGAATGAACAATATTGTATTGAATATTGTACAAACCAGGACTACGAAGAGGAGGAGAGTTTGTTAAAACATCGGTTACAGGAAGCAGAACCCATCAAAGGGACTCACACTTTCATTCCTTGTAGTGAAACAGAAATAAAAACAAGGATGTTTTCATTCAGTAAAGACAGTGAAGTCCATGAAGTGGTAGAAGGCGGCACAAGATTGACAATGGATGACATAACTGGCTATGTGACCTGTGAATATGGTTGGCGCTGGTGGCTGGCTACTGTACTCTCCAAAGACTGTGAAAATAAAGAAATAGAATTGACTATATTGCATCCTTCTGTTCCAGCGCAATCATTTGTGTATCCAAGAAAGCCAGACATTTTAAAAGTGCACAAAAGTCAGATAATAACTGAGGTGGAGCCTAACACAGTGACAGGCCGTACATACTGTGACACAAAAGGAAATGGCGATTGCTAGTAAGCGCTTATGGACAAGATTACATTTCACCCACTAGAAGGGACAAATTGATGATAAAAGGCCACATTAAAAACATACAATTGATTAATTAATTTATAGAATGATGATTTAACAACTGTACTATTCTTATCAAACACTTAATAAATGACATGTTTAGTGATATAATGGAAAACAAATTTACATGTATAAATAGGGGTTAACATTTTTGGTTCTTTTAATCTTGTTTAATCAAACTTGAGGATATGATCACCTTTTTTCTTTTGGTTTGTTCAATGCATTCAGGTTGAAAATGCTGAGCGTTGTGTTCTGATGATTAAGATGTATTTATCCTGGCACTTAAGGGATTTGTTTTTTGTGTTTCTTTTTTGTTGCATGTAAATGTATATTTGTGCAGAGATTCAACTTGGGACCTGTCAAAGTTATATATTTTTTATTTTATGGTTGTATGTGTTATTATAACTTATTGAATAAAAATTCAATAAGTTGTAATAACTCATACAACCATAAAATAAAAAATATATAACTTTGACAGGTCCCAAGTTAAATCTCTACACAAATATAACCAAGAACACAAGTAACACACAGGCATTTTTTCACAATTTTCAAACTTACATTTATTTCACAATTGCGCATCAAAATTTTGAATTAGATTTTTCCCAAACAAAATATAAAAAAATATAGTCTTGTGACATATCAAATGAAAGCTGTTACCGTTCTGAGTACAATTATGCCTCTCCCGCTTCATTATCTTATTTCTAGCCCGAGATAAAAAAATGTAAAGCCATACCAGGCCAAAATTCGCACTTTTTTAAAACTTTAAATATCTGTAAAAAATTAACTGATTAAGAAAAAAATTCAAAACTTTTAATTTGTAATTAACTAAAGTAGTACTTCAAATAGAAAAAAAAATTAAAAAATCTAAAGATGTCTGGTAAAAAAAAAAATTCATATTTAGATCACTTGATATGGAATGACCCATTGACGCTATTAATAGTAAAATATTTAAAAATATGATCCCATCGCGATCCCAACTTATAATTTGGTACAGATGTGGCTAAGAGCACAGCAGACATATGAGCAGTTCTTGAAATATTTAAATGATGCCAATTTTCCGTAAATGCATTTTAAAATTTTGCATTTGCGATCACATGGGTAAAATATTAACAAAGATCCTCTTGTGACATATCTGGTGAAAGCCTGTACAATTCTGAGTAGAACGGTGTTTATTTTGTCTCTCTATCTTATTTCTAGCCTGAGTTATGAGGAGAAATGTAATGGCAGGCAACACCAAAATTCACACTTTTTTCGAACTTTGAAAATCATTTAAAAAAAAATAAATTTTATAAAAAAAAATTTCTCTTCACATTCTGCATTGTCTGACATGCTATTATCAAATAACAAAATCTCAAAAGAATTAAAAATATAGAGGTAATAATCATTGGTTCACTTGACATGGAATGGCCCTGTGGAAGGATCTGTGTAAAATGCAATTCTTTAAGTTAAAGACTGTACCTGTTCTCAAGTGCTTCCCTGGAGGGAAAGGCTCTTGCATGAGCCCCTGAAGTGTATGCTGTGTGATCTATCCCACCATCAGAGCAGCAGCCTGCAGCTCTGTATGGGTAATACAAGAGTGCAGCAGTACAATGACCGGTCGTTCAACGAGCAACAATCTGCAGTATCTGAAGTGGTGAGTCGTATCCTGGAAAGGGTTAACTAGGGGGAAAGATGCCCAACTCCAGTGAACCCCCAGTAGCGAGCGCAACAGTCCCTACTCTGCCATAACCTATGCCATATATACCTGGAGCAGCCTGGATGCCCCAATACTCCTCGGAGTCTCATACCCTAAGTGACTTTAAGGAAACACTTTGCAGCTTATTTGATGCATATCCACTTACTGAAGGACAGAAAGTCAGCATACTGATCTGTCAGCTCACTGGCACCCCCAGTCAAACCCTGGCCAGATACTGAAAAACAGACTGTAAGGCACATTTTTGCTAAATTAAAAGACACTTTTGATACCCGCACAGCCGCAGAGATAAAAATGTGGTTCTTTGGTTGTAAACAGAGATTGCAAGATAGGGTCCGAGACTTTGCCCTCAACCTACAGGAGGTGCTAAGGGCCATCAAGCAAATAGATATAGACAGCATGCAGGACAAGGATAAGATGCTGACATAGCAATGCATAGTGGGTCTTCTGTCTCACTCTCATTAGTCTCTATTGCGCATAATTTCCTTACACAACCCTGATAAGGAATTCGCTCGGTTCAAAGTCAGGGTCATCCTTGCACTACAGGAAATGATGCCTGCAAAAACTGCACGAGCCAAACTACTGGTGATTCTGTACCACTTGGGGCAGCACCTTGCCTCAAACATCTGATGAGCCATGTGCACAGGTGCAGAGTGATGACTCCTCTGTGGACGTACGCTTGCAGGTACAAGAACTGACCAAGGGTATGGTTATACTGGTCAAAACTGTCCAGGCCCTACAGGCATATTCCCCTACAGAGAGAATCCAGATAGTCTCGAGTTCAGACCACTTGCCATGGCGACAGCAGAGAAGACCATTGATCCACCTCAGAGGAAGAGCCACCGACTACTATGACCTGTCCGTGCAATCCATCTACTGCCGCTGTGACAAAGTTGGACCCATCGCAAGGGAGTGTCCTTTAAATGAGCGACCCCTGGGGCAGAGGACCAACCATCAGGATTAAGACAGTCTGGTCCAAACAACTAAAATATAATCAGACTATAGGCCAATAAAGTTAGCTAGGCAAACTCAAAGCAGAAAAAACCTATAAAAGACGTGACATCACTGGTGGTCCAGCTCAATCTAGGCCTTATCACTGTGTACAATTTGGTTTTTATTTCAATAAACACCCTGCACTATGAGTTTGTAATGTGATTGAGCTGGACCACCAGTGATACTGAGGTCAGGTATCACTCTCCTCATGCTTGCCAAGTTGTAGTATTATACCATTCATCTAGGGAATTCCTTTGAATATTTTGGTGACCAGAAAAATGCCCACAGGAAAAATGCCCACAGGAAAATTGCCCACAGGAAAAATGCCCACATGGAAAAATGCACACATGGAAAATTGCCCACACGGAAAATTGCCCACATGTAAAATTGCCCACACGGAAAATTGCCCACACGGAAATTTGCCCACATGGAAAATTGCCCACATGGAAAATTGCCCACACAGAAATTTGCCCACATAGAAAATTGCCCACACGGAAAATTGCCCACACGGAAAATTGCCCACGCAGAAAATTGCTATTTGCAGTATCACAAAGTTTCAGATCTCTGATATTTGAGGTGCAAGGTGAGGATGTTCACCTGATATGTGAAAAATGCCCACAGACATGAATGCCAACAGGAAAACAGGGCTAGAGAATAATATAGAATTTTAGGTTATATGCTCTGCAAGACGAGGAATGGTATAGAGGTGTAAGTGAGATGCTTTGCAGGACTGAGGATGTTATAGAGGTGCAGGTGAGATGCTCTGCAAGATGGGGATGGTATAGAGGTGTAGGTGAGATGCTCTGCAAGAATGGGATGGTATAGAGGTGTAGATGAGATGCTCTGCAAGATGGGGGATGGTATAGAGGTGTAGGTGAGATGCTCTGCAGAACTGTGGGATAGTATAGAGGTGTAGGTGACATGCTCTGAAAAATGGGGGATGGTAAAGAGGTGTAAGTGAGATGCTCTGCAGGGCAGGAGAATAACATACAATTGTAGGTGAGATGCTTTCCAAGGTACGATAATAAAGAATTATAGGTGAGATGCTCTGCAGGGTAGGGGGATAGTATAGAGGTGTAGGTGAGATGCTCTGCAGGACTGCAGATGGTATAGAGCTGTAGGTGAGATGCTTTGCAGGACGGCGTATGGTATAGAGGTGTAGGTGAGATGCTCTGCAGAACAGGGAACAGTATAGGTGTAGATGACATGCTCTGCAGGGCAGTGGGATAGTATAGAGGTAAAGGTGAGATGTCATGCAATACAAGGCAATAGTATAGAGGTGTAGGTGAGATGCTCTGCAGGGCATGGGGATAGTATAGAGGTGTAGGTGAGATACTCTGCAGAACAGGGAACAGTATAGGTGCAGGTGACATGCTCTGCAGGGTAGGATAATAAAGAATTATAGGTGAGATGCTCTGCAGGGTGATAGTATAGAGGTGTAGGTGAGATGCTCTGCAGAACAGGGAACAGTATAGGTGTAGGTGACATGCTCTGCAGGGCAGTGGGATAGTATAGAGCTATAGGTCACATGGATATCACACTGATGGTAGCTGATAAAAAAAAATGCATATTTGCATCACACTCGTACCACAGTCGCATGACCATACGGAAAGCACTCGCGCGACTGTCAATCATCAAAATCCCTCTGATAATGCATACCTTAAGGCCGCGTTACACACAGCGATATCGCTAACGATATCTCTGCAATGTCACAGGTTTTGTGACGTTGCAGCGACCTCGCTAGCGAAGTTGCTGCGAGTGACATGCCGCAGCAATCAACGATGAGCTCGCTGATTGCTAGTCGCTGCGGAATGGCCGGGACCATTTTCCCAACGTTGGTCTCCCGCTGTCCAGCTTCCATCGGCATGTGTGACAGGGGCAACGATCAGCGATCCCCATTCTGCGCCCGAGACGTTGAGCGATCCCAGTGAGCGTCAGGGGACGCAGCATCGGTAAGTGGATCACCCAGTGTGACTGCAGACCAGTGATCACATAGCAATGTTCCAGCGATCCCAGCCAGGTCAGCTTGCTAGTGGGATCGTTGAAGCATCACTATGTGTAACGGGACCTTTAGTGTGCCTGTACCCTATAGGTGAGATGTTCTGTCAGGCAGAAGAATGGTATAGAGTTATAGGTGAGATGCTGTGCAGGAAAGAAGAATGTCGGCTGAATTTGCTCACATAGAATTGCCCACTAAGATGATAATGTATTAGACCTGCAGTCCCATGTAACTCCACAGATAATCCAGTGATACTCCTGTGAGTACTGTACAGATAGCAGTGATGGCTCCTCTGAATCTGCTGCTGGTTCAGTTCTGCTGTTTTGGGCTGGTGGGAGGGAGGAATAAGGCAGAATCACTGAAGGTACCTTTACACGCCGCGACGGCAGGCTGGATACATCCCGCTACTTCACGTGCACGAGCACGCTCAAACGGTTACAAACGGTCAACGCATCACCTTTACATGCCGCGACAAGATGCGCTACGCCACGCTACATCTATAGCTAGCTACATCGCCGGGTGTCTCAAGTAGCCAGCTGTAGCTCATTTACACACCGCTATAACCAGCTACTATGGGCGTACCTGGTGCAGCAGGGCCAGCACATAGGCGTGCCACAATTGTGGATTACGAGCCGTCCGTACGCTGATAGGACGAAGCAATAACAACCTGATTGGGCAGGCAACGCAGGAGGCTGAGTAATACAGCACGCTCGAGCGATTGTGTAGTGTGACTCGTCAGCTCCTTAAATATGCCTCCCTATGCAGCGACTACCAATCGTCATGCAGCAGCTTCCACCAATGATCGCACATGGGGCGCGGTAACACGGAGCCTGGGTCACACCTTAGCTACATTGCAGCTACATCGCAGGCTGTCCCGAGTTCCCTTCCGTTGCTTCTTTACACGCCGATACAGCTCGCTACCATCGGCGTTGTAGCCATCAGTTTTCGAGCAGAGCTAGGAAACAGATGTATCTGTTTGCCGGCTGTATCGTCACATCTTCAGACGCCGCTACGACGGGCTACATTGGCGCTACAAGCTACATTTGTAGCCTGTAGCGGGATGTATCCAGCCTGCCGTCGCGGCGTGTAAAGGTACCATGAGAGATGAGAGCAGACTGGTTCTATCTATTATGGTACCTGTACACGCCGCCACAACAGGATGGATA
Organism: Allobates femoralis; assembly: GCA_033576535.1. Taxonomy (NCBI): domain Eukaryota; kingdom Metazoa; phylum Chordata; class Amphibia; order Anura; family Aromobatidae; genus Allobates; species Allobates femoralis. The sequence continues at coordinate 358,214,726 of JARQOC010000002.1, forward strand.
CCAACGGCAACTTCACGTGCACGAGCACGGCCAAACGGTTACCAACGGGAACCGCACCCTCTTTACACGCCGCCACAAGGTGCGCTACGCTACGCTACATCTACAGCTAGCTACATCACCGGGTGTCTCAAGTAGCCATCTGTAGCTCATTTATACACCGCTACAAACAGCTACTATGGGCGTACCTGGTGCAGCAGGACAGCACATAGGCGTGCTACAATTGTGGATTACGAGACGTCCGTACGCTGATAGGACAAAGCAATAATACCATGATTGGCCAGGCATCGCAGGAGGCTGATTAATACTTGACGCTCGAGCAATTGTGTAGTGTGACTCGTCAGCTCCTTAAATATGCCGCCCTGTGCGGCGACAACCAATCGCAACGCAGGAGCTTCCTCCAATGATCGCTGAAGGGGCGCGGTAACCCGGAGCCTGTGTCACGCCCCAGCTACATAGCATGGTGTAGGTACAACCCTTCTGTTCCTTCTTTACACGCCGATACAGCTCGCTACAATCGGCGATGTTGCCATATGTTTATGGGCAGTGCACGGATACAGAGGTATCTGTAGCCGGCTGTGTCGTCCCGTCTTCAGACGCCGCTACTACGGGCGATATTGGCGCGACAAGCTACATTTGTAGCCTGTAGCGGGTTGTATCCATCCTGTTGTGGCGGCGTGTAAAGGTACCATTACAGATAATGACCGACTGCTACAAACCCCAGATCTTCATCAGCATTTCTGCACTAGGTCAACTGTAATTCACAAGATGATCACAGATCATGTGAATCCTCTCATCTTGCACCTCAAATATCAGAGATCTGAAACTTTGTGATGCTGCAAATGGCAGTTTTCTGTGTGGGCAATTTTCCATGTGGGCAATTTTCCGTGTGGACAATTTTCCGTGTGGGCAATTTTCCGCGTGGGCATTTTTCCGTGTGGGCATTTTTCCGTGTGGGCAATTTTCCGTGTGGGCATTTTTCCTGTGGGCATTTTTCTTGTGGGCAATTTTCCTGTGGGCAATTTTCCTGTGGGCATTTTTCCTGTGGGCATTTTTCAGGGAACCGAATATTTTATATGTAATTTATGGTGGTTTTTTTTGTTCTGGACATGAGTATTCTGTAAAATCCTCAATGTGGCTCTCATCTCAATAGTTGGTGGATTGGTAGCTTTCGGATGCATGAAATCGTGGTGTATTTCATCTTATTTATGTACCATTAAAATGTGTTATGAATGTTTTAATTATGTATTAATAAACTGATTCATTTTATACCATAATTTGGGCTAATAACTCGTCTTTTATAGGTTTTTTTCCAAACAACTGTAGGGATAAGTATGTCGGAGGATGGCTGATTAACTGCTTTTAATTGGTGTTTTTGTGTGTCACCAATCAGGTAACCATGGTGGCTGCTAATCATAGCGGGTACCGTTATTAACTGAGCTGTCATCGGATGACCTCAGGAGTCACTGCTTAACGGACCACAGCTGGGGACTCATTCATTTTATGTTTGGAAGCTGTGTTCTTCACCGCAGCCTGCAATGAGTAAGATGTCACAGAGGGTCAAGGATGGGTTAATGGTGCGAACCTTGTTGCGACCCTACGCCGGAGCAAACTTACACATGTGCCTTGCATGACTCGCATCCTCAACCTAGTTGTCCATCAATTCTTACACCACTATCCTGGCCTGGATGAGCTGCTGCACAAGGCACTGTCGATATGTACTTATTTCCACCATTCTCACCCCACAGCTCAATGCTTAACATTGCTACAGTGGTCTTTCGGACAACAGGTTAACCAATTTATATGTGATGTGCGTCACGGTGGAATTCCATGCTGCACATTTTGCAGTGGAGCCCTGCTGTTTTTTGCACAGAAATTAGCTTCTGGAATTCGGACTCACTCATGAATGTCACTTTTTCCCCCCTCTTGATTAGTTAAAGTCAGATCTATCCCTGGCCACCCCCTCTGCCAGTATGGCAACCAAACTGGTTAGACTACTTTGGAAAAAAAAATTATTGAAAAAATGAGCATGCACTTCGCCATATTTTTGGTTGCGAGCCAGATACAACTATGCAGCTGGGTGATGGAATCCTAAACATGGGAAAGCCCACTTCAAATTTCATCCAACAGCCACCCCAGAAAATGGTGCATTCATCACAAGCCGTGAAGTTGGTAGACTGGGTAATAAAGGTGTTATTGCCAGCTATGTATTGACAGCTGTCACTAAGCCTGAGGTTCCTAATGTAAGGCCAATGTTAGACCTGGCCTTTAGGAATGTCTATGTAGATAGTAAATAATACACCAGGCAGAGAAAAATCACTTTATAGGGAAAAAGAGCAAAAACACAAGCCTCCTTCCAACCTTTATTACTCCCTCAAAAACCTTCTATGATCCTCGGCAACGTCCTCTCATGGCAGAACAGGAAACTGACTGATTTCCGGTTTTGGCTGTGAACGGGGTGACATCACAGTCAGATTCCCCCCAGGTCCCAGCTCAGCCTCGTCACTGTAGCTGACCTGAGGTTAACCTGACTGCGATGTCAGCAAACTCACAGCAACCAGTCAGTTTAAAGTCCCCAATAGGGACTTTAATCTTTGATTTATTCTTATCTTGTTTAATCATCATTTTCAACCTATCAACTGGTGTCTTCCCCTCATCTTTCAGACATGCATTAATCAAACCCATTAACAAAAGCCCTCCCTCTACCCATCCTGTGTGTCTTACTATTCCCCCATATCACTTCTTCCTTATGCCTCATAACTAATGGAACAGCATGTCCATCTTGAACTATCCTCTCACCTCTCCTCCCGCTCCCTCTTTGACTGGTTAAAATCTGGCTTCTGATGGGATCATTCAATCAAAACTCCCCTAACTAAAGTTACCAGCAACATACTAATCACCAAAAGCAAGTGACACTACTCTGTCCTCCTTCTCTGGACTTTTCCTCTGCCTTTGACACTACAGATCATTCCCTCCTGTTACAGATTCTCTTTTCAATTGGTATAAAAGATTTGGGCCTCTACCTGATCTTTTCATATCTAACAGACTGGACTTTCAGTATCTCCTTCTCCCACAATACCTCCTCACCTCACCTCCTATTGTCGGTATTCCACAGGGTTCAGTTATAGGACCCTACTCTTCTCCATCCACACCTTCAGCCTGGGACAGCTTATAGAGTCCAACAGCTTTCAGTGTCATCTCTATGCTGATGACACACAGAGTTACATCTCTGGACCTGACATCACCTCCTTACTAACCAAAAATCCCACATTGTATGTCTGCTATTTCATCTTTCTTTTCTGCTCACTGAACACGGACAAAGCAGAATTTATCATCTTTCTCCCACCCCTCCAGACTTAACCATCAAAATCAATGACTGCTCACCAGCCCCAGTCTTGCATGCTTGGTGCCTCGGGGTGATCCTTAACTCTGCTCTCTCCTCCAAGCCACACATCCAAGCCCTTGAAATCTCCTGCCAAATCCAACTCAAAAATATTTAAATATTTCCTGGATCTATACATTCCTTGATCAAGAAACTGCAAAATCACTCGTGCATGACCTCATCATATCCCGCCTTGACTACTGCAACCTCCTGCTCTGTAGCCTCCCGTACAACACTCTCACAGCCCTACAATCTATCCTAAACTCTGCTGCCTGACTAATCCACCTGTCTCTCCACTATTCCCCAGTCTCTCCTCTCTGTTAAGCCCTTCAATGGCTCCCCATCTCTCAGAGGCCCCGGTTCAAAACTCTAACTATGACATAGAAAGCCATCCACAAACTGTCTCCCCTGTACATCTTTGACATGGTTTTCCAGTACTTACCTTCTTGAAACCTGCAATTCTCTCAAGGTCTCCTTCTCTACTCCCTTTTGTTTCTTCTTCCCACACTTGCATACAAGATTTCTCCAGTGTATACCCTATACTCTGGAACTCTCCGCTTCAACACATCAGACTCTCGACTACTGTGAAAACCTTCAAAAGGAACCTGAAGACCCACTTCTTCCGACAAGCCTGCAGGGAGTCTCAGTCCACCAATCCACAGTATAAGCATGTGTACATGCATTTTTATTAACCTTTTCACAGAATAAGATACAGCACAAGCCCTTCTTTTGAGGCGGGTGTCACTTCCTCACATCAGCAGCTGACCTAAACGCCAACACTACACTCTAGCTCTGCTCAGAGAATATGCAGAAATTCCCACATGAATATCTCAATGTTAGCTCCTAAATCCGCAGCAAATATGCAGCAGTGGCTCTGCTGTATCACCCAAATAACGGGTGTGCAAATATTGCACCTGCTGGTGACATTGTTGCCTTGCGACAATGGACCCAACACCACACACAATTGACTCCTGGAACTTGCCTTCACACAACCCGCTACTTATTCTGCCCACACCGACTAATATCACGGCGTACATCGCCAGATGACTAACTGCTCTTGCACCTGCCTGGTTTGGATACTAACTGCGCATGTGTGTGCCAGGTGTGCGCAGGCCCAGTTAGTCATTCCACTGCCATCTTTGGACACCCAGGTGGGGGTCAAAAGATAGCAGTAGCAGCATGATGCAGAGCGGGGAAGAGAGCGCACAGAGGGGACACAGAGAGTGCGCAGAGGAGGCATAAATGGGACACATAGAGGGCACAGAAAGCACACAGAGGGGGCACGGAGAGACAGGGAGGCACAGAGGGGCATACAGAGCACACAGAGGGGAATAGGGGGGAACAGAGAGCACAAATGGGCACAGAGAGCGCACAGGGAGCATTCAGGGGCACAGTCTCTGCACAGGGGGGACACAGAGAGTGCACAAGGAGGCACAGGGAGGCAGAGTGAGGGCACATAAGGAGCACAGGGGGCACATAGAGTGCACAGTGGGTACACAGAGCACATCGGGGGGCACATAGAGTTCACGGCAAGGCTAAGAGAGTGAATGGAGGGAACAGAGAGTGAACAGGGCAACAGATAAAGCACACATGGGGCAGACAGAGCACACAGGGGAATAGAGAGCACACAGGGCAGCAGAAAGTGCACACAGTGTAGTGGGGGCATAGAGACCAGAACATTATCAATCTAGGGCTAATGACAGCTGTCAATACTCAGCTGTCATTAACACATGCTATCCGCCCCGATGCCACTGTACAAGGGCATTGGTAAGAGCCAGGTAAAGCACCAGAAATTGGCACTTCTATTGAATGTTCCAATTTCTGGGGTGGCCGTCGGCTGTTATTCTGTAACCTGGGGGGGCCTAATAACTATGGGTCTCACCCAGATGAGTACACCAGCCCCCAGCTGCCTGTTTTATTCTTTGGCTGTCAATCAAAAATAGGGCAAAGCCGATGCATTTTTTTATTATTTATTTAGCTATTTAAAAAAATAATGTGCTCCCCTGTATTTTTGATTGCCAGTCAAGGTAAAACCAGGCAGCTGGGGGTGGCAGACCATAGCTGTCTGCTTTATCTGCACCATTATGATGGCAGATGCATTGCCAATGGCAACCAATCACAATCGTGAGGGACACAACAGTCAACCACAGATGCTGTCACAGACTGGACATCTGTGATTAGCTGTTTGAGGCAGAGTGCAGTGAATAATCAGGAAGTTAATGAGTGTCCCAGAAGTACAAGTACCCTTTCCTAGGTAAGTAATGCTGCTTATTTATTCATTGCTTTGCTTTCTTTTACAGCCTTCCCTAGTCACCATTTTATAACAGTCTGGCTTCAACTTTATAAAATAAAAGAAGGAGGGGGAACAAGAGGCGCAATAGTGCCCTATCACTATGGCACTAGGAGTAAAGTGGTGAAAAAGGGATCCACTCACCTGGAGCAGTTGTGTAACCCACAACCGGCTTGAAGGCGTATTTAGTGATTTATTTCTGGATGGCTGCTGCAGGACTTCCACCGTCCACTCATATGTGGAGATATGCCGAATCGTGGGGAAGAAAATGGTGTGTCACGATCCGCGCTGCCAAATAACATCCACTCCGAAAATAATGCACTTGAAGATGGAACTTCAAAGTAACCTTTTTATTGCTTCCTACGCGTTTCGGTGCCCTCCTGGCCCTGAGGAAGGTGCCAGGAGGGCACCGAAACGCGTAGGAAGCAATAAAAAGGTTACTTTGAAGTTCCATCTTCAAGTGCATTATTTTCGGAGTGGATGTTATTTGGCAGCGCGGACCGTGACACACCATTTTCTTCCCCACGATTTGGCTTCAACTTTGGGTTACAACCTGTTAAAAAATGTCCGGCCTAACTCGCTGAACCCAACCATCGGCATGTTTGCCCATCACTACTCACTACACATATAGATAAATTTATTTGGAGTCCAGTTTCCAGAATGGAGTCTATTGTTTAGGTACAACAAGGGCTCACAAAACGTGACAAAACACTCACAGACAATTCCATCAAAATCTGCTCCTTCCCTTCTGAGCCCTGTAGTGCGCCCAAACAGTGGTTTTCCACTGCATATGGGGTATTGTCATACAAAAAAACAAAACAAACTTTGTGGAAAAAAATTTCCTGTTGTCTTTGCAAAAATGAAAAAATTGGTGCTAAAGGAACATTTTTCTGGATTAAAAAGTACTTTTTCATTTTTATAGCTCAACGTTATAAAATTCTGAGATGCACCTCTTGGGTGCTCACCACACATCTAGATACATTCCTTGATGGCTCTAGTTTCCAGAATAGGGTCATTTGTGGGGGAATTTTATTGAAGGGCTAACCAAACGTGACATGACACCCACAGATCATTCCACTAAAATCTGTGCTCCAAAATGTTGCTCCTTCCCTTTTGAGCCCTGCCGTGTGCCCATCCAGTAGTTATCCACCCCATATGGTGTATCGCTGTACACAGGAGAAATCGCACAACTTTGGGGGCCATTATCTCCTGTTGTCCTTGTAAAAATGAAAAAAATTGGCACTAAAAGAACTGTTTTTGTGGAAAAAAGTTCTTTAACATTTTCATGGCTCAACTTTATAAAAATCTGTGATGCACCTGGGGGTTAAGAGTATGTGGCCACAGGATGTTTTTCAAGCAGTCCTGAATGCAGCAAAATCGGTACTGGTTTCAAGGGTTCTAGAGTCCTTGCCAGGAGATTTACTATTTTCAGGTCCAGCATTTTTATCCCATTTTTTTTTGAGTTTTTACTGCGTTTTTGCTGCGGTTGTGATGCTGCGTTTTTTCAGCGTTTTTGCCATTGTCTGCAGCAAAAATGCAGGGAAAATAGAACATGATCATTCTTTCCCATCCGCAGCAAAACCGTAGGTATTTGACAGTATTTGACACTTACAAAACCAATGTGTGGGCACAGTTTTTCTGTGAAACACATTGGTTTTGTAGGGAAGCCCAACCATAGGAATAAATTAATATAAATTAACATAAAACTAAGGGTAAACTTCATGCAGAAAATGCAGCAAAAACGCAGGAAAAATGTCCTGTGGGCATATACTCTTAAATCTTAAAGTGCTCAGCACACATCTAAATAAGTTCCATGGGGGGGGGTCTGGTTTCCAAAATGAAGTCATTTGAGGGAGAGATCCACTCTTTAGGCACATCAGGAGACCTCAAAACACAACACGGTGTCCACTAATAATTCCAGCTAATTTTCCACTTGAGACGTCAACTGACGCTCTTTTCTGAGTGCTGCCGTGTACTTAAAAAGTGGTTTTCTACCACATGTGGGTTATCGCTGTACTCAGAACAAATTGTTCAATACATTTTGGGATCCTTTTTAACCTTTATCCTTATGAAAATGAAAAACTATAGGTTGAAAAAACATTTTTGTTGAAGAGAATTATTTTTTGATTTTCAAGGATCAATGTTATAAAATTCTTAGAGGCACCAGGGGTTCAAAGTGATCTCCGCATATCTATATATATTGCTTGGGATTTTAGTGGGGTAATTTGTGGGGCATTTCCACTGTTTAGGCACATCAAGGGCTTTCTAAGCCTGTTATGGTGTCAGCTAATGATTCCAGATAATTTTCCATCAAAAAGTCAAATGGCGCTCCTTCCCTTCTGAGCCCTGCATGCATGCAAGCAGTGTTTTTTGACCACATATGGAGTATTGGCGTTCTCTGGAGGAATTGCAAAACTTGGGGGTCCCTTTACTCCTGTTACCCTTGTGAAAATGCAAAATTTAAGGCTAAAGTAACATTTTGTTTTGGAAAAAGTAAAATGTTCAGTTTTTCCTTTCACATTGATTTAGTTCCTGTGAAGCACTTGAAGGGTTAATAAACTTATTCAATGTGATTTAGGCTGGAAACACACTCTCCTACCGTGTTTCCCCGAATATAAGACACTGTCTTACATTCTTTTGACCCCCAAAAGTCCCACTATGTCTTACTTTCGGGGTATGTCTTATATTAGAAAAAAAAAAATGACGATTTTTGTTTTAACCAAAAAATAACATTTATTACCGTAACAAGCTGAACAGTGTGGTGTTCACCACAAAACAGTTTTATTAAACCAAGTGCCCAAGAAAGTGCCAAGAATGTCTTGTTACAACCGTATCATGATGGTATTTCCATGTATAACATGTAAAACATTTAAAACAATGATAAACGGTAACAATGAACAGTCTGAATAAGTTATACTGGAAGATAAAACAAGATTTATTCGATGACAACCAGGTCATCATCTTCAGGAACATCATCGTAAACATCCACACTCTGAGGTTCCTGTGGATTTTCTTGGGACTCTTGGGACTCCATTTCCTCCCGGATCATTGGCCCATATCGGTCATGGGTAGCAATGGCACTGTCCTGAAATGAGCAGGTCTTGTCCAGGTAGCCAGCTCGCAGTGCATTTGCAATGCAGGTGTCACTGATCTTATCCCATGAATTCTTCACCCAGTTCACAATCTCAGGCAGTTTTGGCTTCACAAAGTTCCCACGTACGTTCCTCTCCATACGGTTTTCAATGTAGTCATTTATTTCTGCACGGAGATTGTCCTTGAAGGGCTTGTTTATGGTGAGATCCAGGGTCTGGAGATAAGCCGTCATCCCTGCCGGAATCATGATCTGGTCGATACGTCGCTCATGAAGGAAGCTTTTCATGTCTTTAGCCCGGTGTGTGCTGGCTGCATCCCAGATCAGCATCCCTCTTTTGCTCCCTCGCATAACAAGCGGCAGCATCAAATCAAGCCACTTCCGTATAACCGCTTGTGTGGCCCAGGCTTTCTCAGTTTCCAGCACATAAATGCCGGACACCCGCTCTATCTTGTCCTTCTTGCCCTTTGCAATCAGCAAAGGTGTGACTTTAGTGCCATCCAAACGAATTGCCAAAATGCAGGTGACCCGTGCACTTTCATAAGCAGTGGAGGGAACGTATACTGAGGAGGCACCTCGTTGATCAACGGTGGTTTGAGCTGCTTGGCCCATGAACACGGCAGTTTCATCCATGGCGATCATGTGGCAAAGATTGTATTTGGAGAAGTCAATGTCATCCACAAACTTCTTGTAGGAAAATGCACGTTTCACAATCTCTGCATCTTCCAGCCTAAAGAGGGTCGTGGATCTTCTCAGAGACAGGTCATTGCGTTCCATGAAGTTATCCACCCAGTGCTGTGACGCCTTGAATTGTTCAGGGGTAATGTCGAACTGTGGTGCCACAGCAAGGGCATACTCCTGAATCTGAGCCCTGGTCACCACCAATGTCTTCGCTCTCCTGTCAGCAACCCAGTCACACACCAGACTTTCCAGCTCGGGATACATGGGCTGTCGACCACATCCAACCTTACGCCTTTTAGCCATTCCACTCTCCGCTTTCTCACTCAGGTTAGTGTATTCTGCACGCCATTTTTGGAACAGTCGGTGATCCAACATTTTCTCCTTGCAGAACTCCACTACATTTTTGCCCCAAGATTCTTCGACCATGGCTTTTTTATACTCCACAGAGTAGCTCTTCCTTTTACTCGGGCCGGAACCACTCATGCCTGGGGGCAGAAATATAGCGTACGGTATAAGCATTGCTTATGGTTCCGTATCACAGTCACCCATACAGTCCCATACAGTATCCCACAGCCTGCCATACAGAAGGGTTGCCATTACAGTACGGTATCCCACAGCTTGCTGCCATTATTGTACAGCATCCCACAGCCTGTCATTACAGCATCCCACAGCCTGCAATTACAGCATCCCACAGCCTGCAATTACAGCATCCCACAGCCTGTCATTACAGTATCCCACAGCCATTGCTTACCGGTAATGGCGGATTGCGATTCCTCTGCGGTGCTGGACAGGGCAGGGCAGGCTTCTTCTTCCTCGTGCAGGAGAAGGGGGGACACTGGGCCAATCACAGAGGCCCTGACTTCTGGCCGGGCGGGGGGACACAGGGTGACACTGGCCAATGAGCAGGGACGTCAGGGCAGTGACCGGCGGCCGGCCACACAGGAGCCACTCAGCCAATGACAGGCCACAGTGACTTCAGGCAGAGGGACACAGGGGGACACTGGCCAATGAGCAGGGACGTCAGGGCAGTGACCGGCGGGTGGGCACACAGGAGCCGATCAGCCAATGACAGAGGCCGCAGTGACACAGGGGGACACAGGCACCGGTATGTAAAACCTACCCGGTAATGCATTACCGGTATCCCGCACCACGTCTTACATTCTTTGCCCGGAGTTTCACTACGTCTTATAAACGGGGGATGTCTTACATTAGGCATCCCCAAACACCCCCTGGTACGTCTTACATTCGGGGGTGTCTTATATTCGGGGAAACACGGTAGTTACATGCAAGTCTCTTGGACGAGACTCGGAAAGGGCTGGAGCAGTGACCCTAAACGGCCTCTCCCTGTCTGGGTGGAAGTGTCAGCTGATTGTGGTTTTGTTCTTTCCAGACTCCCCGTTCAGAGAGGAAGAGGCCGTTCAGGGTCACTGCTCCAGCCTCTTCCGAGTCTTGTCCGAGAGACTCGCATGTAACTAGGAGAGTGTGTCTGAGCCCTTAGAGGAGCTTGTAGGGTGCAGTTTTTTGAATGGTGTCACTTTCAGCTGTTTCCTGTCATGTAGGCACCTCAAAGTCACTTGAAATGTCATGTCCCTAGAAAATTGCTTTGTATATTATTGTGGAAAAATGAGAAGTTACTGATAAATGTGAAACCTTCTAACCTCCTAATAAAAGAAAATGTTATTTCCAAAATTGTGCTGATGCAAAGTAGACATGTAAGAAATGTTATTTATTAACTATTTTGTGTGACATTCCTCTCTGATTTAACAGTATGAAAATTAAAAGTTTAAAAATTGTGAGATTTTTGCCAAATTTCAGGGTTTTTTTTTTCCAAAGGAGATGCCAATATTATCAGCCTAAATTTACCACTAATATGAAGGCCAATATGTCACGAAAAAACAGTCTCAGAATCACTAGGATCCATTGAAGCATTTCAGAGTTATAACCTCGTGCATTGACACTAGTCAGAATTGTAAAAACTGGCCTGGTCATGAGGGTCAAAACAGGCTAGGGTGGTAAAGGGGTTAATGGGAGGTGCATATACTCAGATGGGCCCATGTTATTAGCATATATACCAGATTGGTGAACCTATGTACTAGGAAAAGGAACATATAGTGGGGAGAAAAAGTATTTAGTCAGCCACCAATTGTGCAAGTTCTCCCACTTAAAAAGATGAGAGAGGCCTGAAATTGACATCATACAGTGCCTTGTGAAAGTATTTGGCCCTCTTGAACTTTTCAACCTTTTGCCATACTTCAGGCTTCAAACATAAAGATATGAATTCTAATTTTTTTGTGAAGAATCAACAGCAAGGGGGACACAATCATGAAGTGGAACAAAATTTATTGGATATTTTACATTTTTTTAATAAATAAAAAACTGAAAAGTGGGGTGTGCAATATTATTCAGCCCCTTTACTTTCAGTGTAGCAAACTCACTCCAGAAGTTCAGTGAGGATCTCTGAATGATCCAATGTTGTCCTAAATGACTGGTAATGATAAATAGAATCCACCTGTGTGTAATCAAGTCTCCGTATAAATGCACCTGCTCTGCGATAGTCTCAGGGTTCTGTTTCAAGTGAAGAGAGCATCATGAAAACCAAGGAACACAACAGGCATGTCTGAGATACTGTTGTGGCGAAGTTTAAAGCCAGATTTGGATACAAAAAGATTTCCCAAGTTTTAAACATCTCAAGGAGCACTGTGCAAGCGATCATATTGAAATGGAAGGAATATCAGACCACTGCAAATCTCCCAAGACCCATCCATCCCTCTAAACTTTCATTTTGAACAAGGAGAAGACTGATCAGAAATGCAGCCAAAAGGCCCATGATCACTCTGGATGAACTGCAGAGATCTACAGCTGAGGTGGGAGAGTCTGTCTATAGGACAACAATCATTCGTACACTGTACAAATCTGGCCTTTATGGAAGAGCAGCAAGAAGAAAACCATTTCTTAATGATATCCATAAATAGTCTTGTTTGAAGTTTGCCACATGCCACCTGGGAGACACACCAAACATGTGGAATAAGGTGCTCTGGTCAGATGAAACCAAAATTGAACTTTATGGCCAAAGTGAAAAATGATATGTTTGGCGTAAAATCAACACAGTTCATCACCCTCAAACACCATCCCCACTGTTAAACATGGTGGTGGCAGCATCATGGTTTGGGCCTGCTTTTCTTCAGCAGGGACAGGGAAGATGGTTAAAATTTATGGAAAGATGGACTGAGCCAAATACAGGACCATTCTGGAAGAAAACCTGTTTGAGTCTGCAAAAGACCTGAGACTGGGACAGAGATTTATCTTCCAACAAGACAATGATCCCAAACATAAAGCAAAATCTACAATGGAAGGGTTCAAAAATAAATGTATTGTGAGGCACCACCGGCATGGTCCCCATGGCCAGGGCGCATCACATGGAGGTTTAAGGTATGATCCTGTCCACACTAGCCGATTTTACTGTGATGATGCTGTGTGAACCTATCCGGAACACAATGAGTTATTCTGAGAGTGAGTGCTGTAGATCTGACACATAGATGTGCCTGATGAGCGGCTGTATGGGAACCGTGTGTTCTAATTGGTAGCAGCCCAGGTGGGTGTGTCATGAGTAATAGCAGCCCAGGTGGATGTGTCAGTGTGGGAGTGGCAGGCACGATAAACAGCCTGCCAGCTGATTGAGTGTGATCCTGATCATCAGCCAGAGAGCACCAGAGAGATTCAGCCAGAGATCGAGTCTGTGTGTGTTTGAGTCTCAGACAGAGCAGTCCAGAGCTCTGTGGTGTGTGAACATGAGGGGAGTGTACTAGCTCCAGACCGGTGGCCAGGACTGGGGTTGTGACAGCTCCTGGAGTGGGGAAGACGTGGCTGAATCAGGTGGATACTGGTCTGGACATGTGGCGACACACATCCGGGAAGGAGCACTAGGGGAAGCTTGGTGTACTCATAACCCAGGTAGCGAGACCCGGATCCATGCCTGGTAAGACAGCAGTTCTCATATGCGAGACTGAACTGTGTACCCTCTGCGTAAAATTTGCCAGGCGGGCATAGCCGCCATTGGGTCCGACTGAATAGTCAGTGAAGGGACCCGTTGAAGTGTATGTGTAGTTTATGACTTAGGTAGAAAGGCCATGTATGGTGTCTGTGGGAGAAACACAGCTTGAGTGGATGGTATTGGAGGCGATCCGTCCCTGTGGGACGAGAGAAAGGCTTGGCCTGCAGCTTGCAGCAGGTACCTGTCCCTCTACAATGGCTTCTAATGGTGTGGGTGAACCTGTGGCCAGACACAGGGGTTAATAGGGCTCCTATAGTGGATAACAGATGGTTTTCCCGGGTACTAAGGTTGGCCAATCCCTGTTATGGACCTAGAAGAGCCACAGTCCATCGATGTTTATGTGTGATCCATGAATGCTTATATGATTGATCACATGCAGTGTAAAAGAACCCGGTCAGGCTAGTGCCTGTACTCCGGGGTGGTGTGGAGCTGGGGAAATAAAGCCAGGCAGCTGGTACCGCCATTGGGACCCACAGGGCGCGTTGATGAATATGGTTATTTATGTATTGTTAAATGTATGTGGAACGTTTAGATAGGCCAGAGGCCGTAACCACCACGAGAGTGGTTGTTAGTGCTCCAAGGGTTGGAACGAGAGGTGGTTACAGGTCCCGGGTAACTATAGGACGTTATGTGCAATATGTGTTTATAATATATGTAATGTACTGTGTAATGTAATGTATTATGTGACGTGCTTATGTTCAATGTTTAATGTACTGCCCGGGTTATGAGTTATATGTGAGCAATAAACGGGTTGTCATTTGCAAACTTATAAGCACATGTTTGGTGTCGTTATGCAAGCAGGTTCCCCAGGCGCTACCTCACAGTATCCAGGTGTTAGAATGGCCAAGTCAAAGTCCAGACCTGAATCCTATCAAGAATCTGTGGAAAGAGCTGCAAACTGCTGTTCACAAACACTCTCCATCCACTCCATCACTGAGCTCAAGCTGTTTTACAAGGAAGAATGAGCAAGAATTTCAGTCTCTCGATGTGCAAAACTGATAGAGATATATATCCCAAATGACTTGCAGCTGTAATCGCAGCAAAAGGTGGCGCTATAAAGTATTAACTCAAAGGGGCCGAATAATATTGCACGACCCACTTTTAAGTTTTTTATTTGTTAAAAAAGTTTAAAATATGCAATGAATTTCATTCCACTTCACGATTGTGTTACACTTGTTGTTGAATCTTCACAAAAAATTAGAATATATATCTTTATGTTTGAAGCCTGAAATGTGGCAAAAGGTTGAAAAGTTCAAGGGGGCCAAATACTTTCACGAGGCACTGTAGGTAGATCTCAACTATGAGAGTCAAAATGAGAAAACAAATCCGGAAAATCATATTGTCTGATTTGTAAATAATTTATTTTTCAAATTTTGGTGGAAAAGAAGTATTTGTTCAATAACAAAAGTTCATCTCAATACTTTGTTGTATATCCTTTGTTGGCAATGACAAAGGTCAAACGTTTTCTATAAGTCTTCGGAAGATTTGCATACACTGTTGCTAGTATCTTGGCCCATTCCTCCATGAAGATCTCCTGTAGAGCAGTGATGTTTGGGGGCTGTCGCCGAGCAACATAGACTTTCAAATCCCACCAAAGGTTTTCAATAGGGTTGAGATCTGAAGACTGGCTAGGTCACTCCAGGACCTTGAAATGCTTCTACTTCATTGCCCTGGTGGTGTGCTTGGGATCATTGTTATGCTGAAAAACTCAGCCATGTTTCATCATCAATGCCCTTAGTGATGGAAACAGTTTTGCACTCAAAATATCACAATACATGGCCCATTTATTCTTTCATGTACACAGATCAGTCATCCTGGTCCCTCGGCAGAGAAATAGCCCCAAAGCATGATGTTGCCACCCCCATGCTTCATAGTAGGTAAGTTGTTCTTTGGATGCAACTCAGCATTCTTTCTCCTGCAAATATGACAAGTTGTGTTTCTACCAAACAGTTCTACTTTGGTTTCATTTGATCATATGACATTCTCCAAATACTCTTCTGGATCATCCAAAAGATCTCTAGAAAACTTCAGATGGGCTTGGACATGCTATGGCTTAAGCAAGGGGACACGTCTTGCATTGCAGGATGTCAGTCCCTGGCGGCATAGTGGTTACTGATGGTAGCCTGTGTAAAATTGGTCCCAGCTCTCTACAGGTCATTTACTAGGTTCCCCCATGTGGTTCTGGGACTTTTTCTCATCATTCTTGAGTTTATTTTGAACCCATGAAGTGAGATCTTGCGTGGAGCCCCAGATCCCTGAAGATTATCAGTGGTCTTGTATGTCTTCCATTTTCTATTTATTGTTCCCACAGTTGATTTCTTCACACCAAGCTGCTTGCCTATTGCATATTCAGTCTTCCCACCCTGGTGCAGGGCTACAATTTTGTTTCTGATGTCCTTTAACAGCTTTTTGGTCTTCACTATAGTGGAATTTGGAGTGTGACTGTTTGAGGTTGCGGACAGGTTACTTTTATACTGATACCAAGTTTAAACACATGCCAGAAGTACAGGTAATGAGTGGAGGACAGAGGAGCCTCTTAAAGAAGATGTTACAGGTCAGTGAGAGCAAGAAATCTTGCTTGTTTCCAGGTGAACAAATACTTATATTTCACCAAAATTTGAAAAAAAAATTATTTCCAATCCAGACAATGTGATTTTAAGGATTTCTTTTCTCATTTTGTCTCTCATAGTTGAGGTCTACCTATGATGTCAATTATAGGCCTCTCTCATCTTTTTAAGTGGGAGAACTTGCACAATTGGTGGCTGACTAAATACTTTCTTTCCCCACTGTATATATATCAGGAACAGATTCCTCCATCTGGCCTTATGACCAGATTTTTTGCTTCAAATCTTTTTTTCCTATTGTCTACCTCTAAAATCTATGGGCATCTTATGGTCTGGTGTGCTTTACAGTTCTAAAAATATGGTACTTGCTTTGAGAAATTATTGTATAGCAGCCCCAAGTCAGTAGAAGTTGAAAATGTAGTAGTGATGTAAAGGACACAAAACAGCCATTTATCATTTGCAAATGAGTGAATAAATATCTCATTTTTAGAGTTTTAACGCAATTGTCTCCATTTACCTTTCTTATATTTTTTTTACATACAAGAGCTCTATTTCACATTAAATTTGACACATATTTCCTTGAAATCAGTACAGTGCTTTGGAACAAGATATCATATGTTAAACATAATTCAGCCATAGGAAACACATTGATAGGATCAACATGTTAGGCTGGTTTCACACTTGCGTGCGACTGTGAGCGGCTGAATGCATGCTGCGACGCATCCATCATGCATCCCTATGTTTAATATGGGATGCACGGTGTATGCGGTTGCCCGCAGATGGCCGCGTTCACGTCCGCATGCACTCATTCTCGGCGCACAGAAACGCGACATGTTGAATTTTCTGTGCATCGGAGAATGTATGATTTGTACGCACAGCTCTGTAAGCATACAAATCATACATTGGGGTGAATGAGAACGCAGTGACACAATAAATCATGCGTTCGGCACTGCGCTCCAACCCAGACGCAGCGGAGCCTAACACAAATGTGAAAGTAGCCTTAGGCTTTGGGTTGAACTAGATGGACTTAAAGTCTACCTTCAGTCTTAAAAACTGTGAAACTATGTTTCTTTAGTAGGAATAAACACAAATGTGTCTATAGTAGGAGAGCCTGATTTTCGCAATATACAGTCAGCTAGCCAATCAAAAGAGACAGGCAAAGAATACTGTTTTTCTGGAAAAGCCTCCAGTGCACGGATGGTGATCGAGAAATTAAAGCCACATTGCTTTTATCAAGCTTTTTGGTTTCCAGCATCTCTGCAATCAG
Organism: Allobates femoralis; assembly: GCA_033576535.1. NCBI lineage: Eukaryota > Metazoa > Chordata > Amphibia > Anura > Aromobatidae > Allobates > Allobates femoralis. Next base: position 358,232,049 of record JARQOC010000002.1, read on the forward strand.
TCAACAGATGGACACCACGCAGTAACCATGCTTTCATTTTTCTTTGATATGAAGCATTTTGAATACATACATATTTTATATCCAAGTTATATGTTTTCAGTTGCACAAATACTGATTCAGTGTACATTTTCTTTAGGGCTGTGTGCTCAGACTCCACACTGTATACACTGGAAAGGCTTTTAGGCATTCATTTCTGTAACTGAGTTCTTTTGCTGGAGGCAGCCCTGTCACAGTGCGCTAGCTTACTGCTCCCTCTGTAGGGTTATTATGTAATGTCTCACTGTGAGGTCATTTACAATGTTTAGAGATAAATGCAAAAACATATCTTTGTGATTGAGATGGGAAATGTAATTATGATATGATTTAACTTTCATCCCAACAAACTGTTCAGAGATATAAGAAATACATTTATAATTTATAATCTTTTTATTTATAAAAAAAACACCCAGCCAAGAAGAAGAATATAAGTAAGGTTGTGCTTTTATCTGCTGTAGGTGTAAAACTAATTGTAAAGAAGCGTTATTATCCAGGGCTGATTGTGGAATTCAAGAACTGTAGCTATGGCGGCCGTCACACGCTACAATATCTCTAGCGATATTGTAAGCGATCACGTGCACGCGCGATCGCTAACAATATCGTTCACATCGCTGGTGAGATGTCACACAGACAGACTCACCAGCGATGTGGGCCAGCGAGATCGCTGGTAACTATGGTACACATCGGGTTACTAGGCGCCGTGCGGCGCTTAGTAACCCGACGTTTACCATAGATACCATCTCCCAGCATAGGCTCTGCTGCTGGGAGATCGTTCATCGTGGTGTCACACACCACGATGAAGCAGAGTGTTCAAGCGTTTATCGCTTGATATGAGCTCCGGCTCCCATATCTGCGATGTCACGATCAAGCGATTTTACATTGTAAAATCGCTTGATTGCACGCAGCGATGCACAAACGATATCGCTTAAGCGATCAAAGAGCAGATCGCTTAAACGATATCGTTCGCAATATTGAACCGTGTGACGGCCGCTTATGAGCATTGTTGACAGTCTAGGGAAGACATTTTTTTTTATTGCATATGGATGCATGCCTTTATTAATTTGCTTGAAACCCCTTTTTTGCTAATACATAAGGCAGTTATCAGATCTGAATGCTACATATAAGAAAGCAGAAGCACAATCATCTAGTACATCAATAGTAGGAGGAAATTGTGCCCTTGGTCATATGTTCTAGGTCCACTAAATTCTTCAAAGAAAAACGCTTAAAGAGAATACCGTATATACTCGTGTATAAGCCGACCCGTGTATAAGCCGACCCCCCTACTTTTGCCCCCAAAACCTGGGAAAACCTATTGACTCGTGTATAAGCCGAGGGTGGACCCCAGCACAGGTATACAGCCCCCAGCAGTGTGGTATACAGGCCTCCCCAGTGGTAGTATACAGCAGCCTCCCCAGTGGTATATACAGCAGCCTCCCCAGTGGTATATACAGCATCCCTAAAGGTATAAACAGCAGGCCCCAGAGGCATACAGCAGGCCCCAGAGGCATATACAGCAGGCCCCAGAGGCATATACAGCAGGCCCCAGGGGTATATACAGCAGGCCCCAGGGGTATATACAGCAGGCCCCAGGGGTATATACAGCAGGCCCCAGGGGTATATACAGTAGGCCCCAGGGGTATATACAGCAGGCCCCAGGGGTATACAGCAGGCCCCAGATGTATACAGCAGGCCCCAGGGGTATACAGCAGGCCCCAGGGGTATATACAGCAGGCCCCAGGGGTATATACAGCAGGCCCCAGGGGTATATACAGCAGGCCCCAGGGTATATACAGCAGGCCCCAGAGGTATACAGCAGGCCCCAGAGGCATATACAGCAGGCCCCAGGGGTATATACAGCAGGCCCCAGGGGTATATACAGCAGGCCCCAGGGGTATATACAGCAGGCCCCAGGGGTATATACCGCAGGCCCCAGGGTATATACAGCAGGCCCCAGAGGCATATACAGCAGGCCCCAGGGGTATATACAGCAGGCCCCAGAGGTATATACAGCAGGCCCCAGAGGTATATACAGCAGGCCCCAGAGGTATACAGCAGGCCCCAGAGGTATACAGCAGGCCCCAAAGGCATACAGCAGGCCCCAGAGGCATATACAGCAGGCCCCAGGGGTATATACAGCAGGCCCCAGGGGTATATACAGCAGGCCCCAGCAGGTATACAGCAGGACCCAGCAGGTATACAGCAGGCCCCAGCAGGTATACAGCAGGCCCCAGCAGGTATACAGCAGGCCCCAGCAGGTATACAGCAGGCCCCAGCAGGTATACAGCAGGCCTCAGCAGGTATACAGCAGGCCCCAGAGGTATATACAGCAGGCCCCAGAGGTATACAGCAGGCCCCAAAGGTATACAGCAGGCCCCAGAGGCATACAGCAGGCCCCAGAGGCATATACAGCAGGCCCCAGGGGTATATACAGCAGGCCCCAGCAGGTATACAGCAGGCCCCAGCAGGTATACAGCAGGCCCCAGCTGGTATACATCAGGCCCCAAGGTATATACAGCAGGCCCCAGAGGTATACAGCAGGCCCCAGAGGTATACAGGCAGCCCCCAGTGTATACAGGCAGGCCCCAGAGGTATACAGGCAGCCCCCAGTGTATACAGGCAGCCCCCAGTGTATACAGGCAGCCCCCACTGTACACAGGCAGCCCCCAGTGGTATGCAGGCAGCCCCCACTGTATACAGGCAGCCCCCAGTGTATACAGGCAGCCCCCACTGTATACAGTCAGCCCCAACTGACAGTCGTCCCCCCATCATGGAAAGAGCCCCCACACTTTGCAGAGTCCCCCCCCAGCCCCCGCTGCATTATCTTACCATCCAGGGTCTTCACCGCGGGTTCTCCAGTCCTCCTTCCTCGCGCGCTGTCTTCCCGGTCTCATGTGACCCGGCGGTCGCAGTGGAATGACGTCATCGCGCCGGGTCACATGAGACCGGGAAGACAGCGCGCGAGGAAGGAGGACTGGAGGACCCGCGGTGAAGACCCTGGATGGTAAGATAATGCAGCGGGGGCCGGGGGGGGGACTCTGCAAAGTGTGGGGGCTCTTTCCATGATGGGGGGACGACTGTCAGTGGGGGCTGCCTGTATACAGTGGGGGCTGCCTGTATACAGTGGGGGCTGCCTGTATACAGTGGGGGCTGCCTGTATACACTGGGGGGCTGTATGCACGGCTCCCCCTGCCGCTGTGATGGGCGGGGGGAGCCGTGCATATCTAATGAGCGGCCCCACGTGACGGGCCGCTCAGTCAGCAGCCTCCCCCCGCCTCCTCCAGCCTCCCCAGCACCCGGACAGAGCCCCCACCACATATATTACCGTATTGACCCGTGTATAAGCCGAGGGGGTGACTTTTCAGCCCAATTTTTGGGCTGAAAAACTCGGCTTATACACGAGTATATACGGTATGTTAGCAAATATTTGCTATCTCATCTGACAGCAGGATTATGTATGCAAAGAGTCTCTGAATCCAAAGATGTATTATTTATTATTTACTTTATTGGATGCAGCCCTTCTGACACAATCATTTTTTAGTTTTAGCAATGCAGCAGAATTCAGAAAGCTGTCCTGCCAATAGAAGGTTCTATATAAACATTGCACATTAACAACAAGGTGCAAGTCACAGGAGGGGCATATCAGACTGACATGCAATGTAGTCCAGCAATGTTGTTATAACAAACATTGTAAGTAAATAATAGCATGTACCTTCATAAGAGAGGTTATATGAAAATCACATCTGAAACCAGATAAAAAGGGGAGAAGTTGGCTCATTCTTGGCATTTTGTGACTTTGTGTGATACAATAAGCATGGAGAACAAAAAGAGAAGTAAACTGCCTGAGGACTTGAAAACCACAAGTGTTGAAAAATATCAGCTATTACAAGGTTACAAGTTCATTTCCAGAAATCTTGATGTTCCTTTTTTCTACAGTGCACAACTTAGTCAAAATTTTAAAACCCATAGAACTGTAGCTAATCTCCCTTGACATGGACAGCAGTGAAAAATTGAAGAAAGGTTGTAAAACAATATAGTCTGGGTGGTGGCTAACCAGCACCAATAAGGTTCCAAACAAATTCAAGCAGTCATACAGGCTCAGGGTGAATCAATGTCAGCATGCAATATCCGTTGACATTTGAATGAAATAAAACATAATAGCATGAGTCCCAGTATGATCCCACTGCCAACAGAGACACAAAAGAAGCTAGACTGGAGTCTGCCAAAATTGACATGAAGAAGATCCTTAAGGGAAAGTGTCTTGTGAATAGATGAGTCCAAGACAGAGCTTTTTGTTAGAACACATCATTCTACTACTTACCAAAAATGAAATGAGCCCTAAAGGAAAGAATTCAGTACCTAGAGTCAAAGATTTTTGGGGGTTGTTTTACTGCCTCAGGCACTAGGTGCATTGACTGTGTGCAAAGCATCATGACCTGAAGATTACCAAAGGATTTTGGAACACAGTGTAGTGCCCAGTGTCAGAAAGCTGGGTTTGTGTCCTAGATCATGGGTCTTCTAGCAGAACATTGACCCCAAAGATACTCCAAGAAGCACACAGAAATTGATGGAAGCAAAGCACTGGAGAGCCCTAAAGTGGTCAACAATGAGTCCAGATCTAAATCCTATTAATCACCTGTGGAGAAATCATAAAATTGCTGTTGGGAGAAGGCGCTCTTCATATATGAGAGACCTGGAGCAGATTGCAAAAGAAGAATGGTTTAAAATTCTAATTGAGAGGTGTAAGAAGCTTGATGATGGTTATAGGAAGTGATTGATTACAGCAATTTATGCTAATGAGTGCAAGAAAAAGGTGAGGGTGCCAACAGTTTTGCCCAGCACACTTTTGTTTTGGAGTTGTGTGTTAAATTATGTCCAATTTCCTTTTTTTTCCTTTTTTTATGTTATTCAAATAAATTTAAAGAAAATAGACGTGTATAACAAAACATGTGTAATTGCAATAATTTTCTGATAGAAATACTTAATTTTCTTAAATATTTCAAGAGTGCTAGAACTTTCGACCATGACTATACATATCTTGCCACATGGCCAATGTAAATGGTGCTCCAAGACATGCAATGTGATTTCTGATGTTGTAGTTTCTAGTATGATCAGCATTATTAAACTGCTTTATTTGGTTCATATTACAATACGCTTGGTTGTTTGCAAACGGAAAAAATCTCCATTGGGTCCTTGTGTGTAAATAAACTTAGTAGGGGAAGGGAAAATATTAAATATGAAGTAATATGTCCTTCACATTTCTTGCTCTTCTGGCCGTCGTAGTAAATTTAGTTGGTAGACTTTTTTCCAACTTCCCTTCCAGGATGCTTCAGTGTTTCTTCATAATATTATGGATATAATTTCATTCCGTATTGTAAGTAGTGATAAAACGTATCTGATTAGCTTGTGTCATCTGATTTTGTTTCTTTATTGTGGTTGGGATACAGAATAGTATTCCTAGCAATATTTTTAGCTCTGTTGTATCCTCTTTTAATGATGTGATTGCTTTATACTCGATCATTGAATCTTTACAATATTGAGCTTGTATTTGAAAGCAATTTCCTATTGAGAAATGTTTTAATACTCATCAATTGATGTAAAGTAATTTCATGTATAGTTGGCGGTGGATGTGATGATTCTGCATTAGGCAAATTATTTACTGCAGTGGGTTTAGAATGGACATTGGTGGCAAGTTTGCAATTATCCAATACATCTGTCTTGATGTCTAAAAAAAACAAATTTTCTAATAATATTGTATGAAAGTTTAACTTTTACACAGTTATTTTGTAGGTGTGTCATGAGTGCCTTTATTTCAGCCTGTGTTCCTTTCCAAATTAACCATATGTTGTCAAAATAATGGATCCAATTCTGCACTTTCTCCATGCTAAGAGGAGGATCAGTTTGTAAGAGCTTCCTTTCCCATGCCCCCCCTAAGAGGAAGGCATAGCAAGGGGCACATGCTGCACCCATTGCAGTCCCTTGGGTTTATAGGTACATATGGATTTTAAACACAAAAAAGTTGTGTTTTAATGTATATTCCAATAGAGTCAGTATGAGACCAACCAGTGGGCTCTCCAAATTACTAGACATTAAAAACCATGTACTACTTTCATACAATCTGGATGTGATAGAAGAGTATAATGCCTCCACACCAACGGTTACCATGCACATACTGCTATCTAAGTTTAAATCACCTAGTATGTGTTGAGTAGCCTTGATGCATGATGGCAGAGATGTAACCAATGGTTTCAAATGGCAATCTATAAATTGTCCCACTTTTCTACATAGGCTACCATTGCCTGCCAAAATAGGTCTCCCAGGTGGACCCTTGACATTCTTGTGTAGTTTTGGAATGAGGTAAAAAGTAGCCATTCTTGGACTTTTGGAAATTACCTGCCACTATAAATCTACCAAAACATCCCATATTTTAAATATTTGGCCGTAAAATAAACATAATAGTCATACTTTTGTGTATGATCCCAAAATGAAGATTCCTGCATCCAATTTTTTTTAATGATATTAGAAAAATATGAGTTTTGTTTACAATTCACTCTTACAATAAGAAGGAAGAACATGTTTTAGATGTATTGCTATTTGTGCAGAATAGAAATATTTGCACAAAATCCTATACTAAGCCCAAAAACAGCATTAATTAAATCCATATAAACTAGTGGTAATATGTCAAAATGATTATGAAATATTCTCAATGATCTGTTTACAAGGCTATGTAATTGTAGTAATATTAATGGTTATAGAATAGAAGCATATATTTTTGACAGCCAAGTTTGTGAATATGGGTTATAATAAACATGGATTGAAAAAGACATAAATTAAAGTTATGGATATACCTAGGGGAAAATAAGTCACAGACATGTAACGATAATGTGAATGATACCACACAGAATATTCCAATTATATCATGAAATACTGTAAATACAGGAATTTTGAAGACCATAGTTAAAAAGTGCTAGAATTATTACAGAATTACAAAATCTTAGGTTATTGTCTATCCATTAATCCTAGATTTATTTGTAAGAAGGCATACAATATAGGTAGTAGTCCCAACAATAAAAATATTAATCTAATGAAAAGGAACATGGTTATTGTAAAATATAATCAGTGTCAAAAAATTCTACATAAAAAAATCAAAATGTGTCAGACATTGAAATCTAGTAAGGGTATTTTTGAGTTTAATAAAAATGATGAAAAGGCCAATTTCATAGTTAAAGAGTACATAACATGCATAACAAATGGGGTGATTTACCGTATAGTGCATCCAAGCAACATCAATGGTCAATCTAATCCTGCAATGCACAAGCAGGTTGCAAGGAACTTTCCCAAGTAGGACCTGGGGGCAACACTGTGAATCGTGCAGATGGACCAACTGCTCACAGCCTTTTAATAGAGGGGAGTGGCTGCTTACATAATGCACTCCAATGAAGCTGTATAGAGCAGAGGCGGAACTACACTGGTGCAGCTGGTGCAGCTGCACCAGGGCGCCGACTGACTGGGGGCCCCTTCAAGCCTGGAGGGGGGCCCCCAGCCGACCCCCGCAAGCCGCCGCCAGAGGAGAGGAGGGTCAGGCAAGGGAAGCAGAGAGCTTCCTGCTTCCTCTGCCTGATCCCGCCCCTCCTCTCCTCTGCTCCTCCGGCTCCTAGAACACTTCCGCGCGGCTCCCAGGTAGGAGAGCATCGCGCCTGCGGCTCAGTGCGGCTCAGTGTGGCCCCCAGCGGCGCCCTCCCCCCCCCTTTCCGGGCTGCGCCGACGGCCAGCGGAACCCCTCCCCCCCAGGCCGCGCTGACGGCCAGTAGCCCCGCCACCGGGCCGCGCCGACGGCCAGTAGCCCCGCCCCCCCGGTCCTCTCCTGCACCAGGGCCCCCGGGGGTGACGGTCCGCCCCTGGTATAGAGAGTCTGCCATATGGATAAATGAGATGCACACATAGCCTTGCATTGCAAGATTAGATTGGCCATTGGTGTTTCTTTTATACAAGTTCTTTTAGAAAAAAGATAAAGTAACTTTTTTCTTGGTTCAGCTATTGTGAGAGTAGACAGGGACCTGCAAAAAGTGAGGACCCTTGACGCTTTGAGTTGCAGGCTTCCGTATTTTGGCCAAAATACCAACTAATACCTCACATTTTTCATGCTCATTTTATCAGTTTTGCAGGCTGTATTGGAGCTCTCTGAGTTTTTTTTTTGGTAAATTGGTGAGTTTGTCATGTGGGGTACACACTCAAGTAGCGTTTAACCTGTCCAGCATAATCAGTGTATCTAATAGGCCACTGTTCAGACACAGTACAGTGTAAACCGACCCTTTGCACCTGGTGCCACTGATAGGCTGCTGTTCAGACACTATGTGTGTATCTCACTTATCCATATGATAGACACCCTATGCAGCTTGATTAGGGTGCTTTATGTAAGCAGCTGCTCCCCTCTATTAAAAGCTTGTGAGCAGTTGGTCCATCTACATGATTCACCAGCACTGCCCCCAGCCACACTTTGGGGAAGTTCCTTGCACCTAGCATTGCAGTATTATTTTGGCCATTGATGATTCTTTTATACATGTTTTTTGGACTTTTCTCCTTAAAAAAAAGCCAAGAATGCAGCGCTATCTATGGTCAGTATGCAGTGCATTTAAGTGTATATGCACATATTAATTTCTAACTGAACTGAAAAAATGAGATATTTAGCAAACAATTGATCAATTCTTTGAACCACCCTGCTGCTTCCCAGCAATCTAAGATAGGGTGGTCCTATTCTACATTTTTAAATATATCTTGTGACATTACGGCCTCCTGAATACATTAAAAGCAGTTTTATTTACCTGAAACATTTCTGAACCACTTCCATGGAGCCAAAAGGGTAAGTGCTGATAAAGGCAGATCAGGTCCAAATATGTGCAACAAACCAATAACAAATAGAACAGCCAAGAAGCCAGCAGTGCCTATGTTTACAAGTTGTGGCAGTCTTATCCAGGTGCCACAGAGCGATACGAAGAGTAGTTGCAGCTTTATACAGGTGCTGCTAGGTGACTTTTATCATCTGCGGCAGCTTTAGTCAGCTAATGCTGGGTGGCAGGTAATATTCGTAGCAGCTTTATACGGATGCTGCTGGGTGACTGGTAACATTTGAGGCAGCTTCATTTGGGTGCTGCTGGGTGACTGGTAACATTCGTGACAGTTTTATACAGGTGCTGCTTCACCACAGTTAACATTTGTGGCAGGGTGACAGTTATTATTGGTTGCAGGTTCACACGGGTGCCTCATAACAATAGTTGCAGCGTTCTAAAGATGCTGTTGGGTGACAGTTAACAGTTGGAGCAGCTTCATATGGGGACCATTTGATCATACTGAACAGTTCTTGCAGCATTATCCAGGTGCTGCTAGATGATAATTGAATGTTGTGGGCAAGATGTTAAGAGCTACTTAACTGTTGTATGTGAACGAAAAGAATGCGCAATAGGGTCTTATCTCAATGATACACTGTCGCTTATCGATGTGGAATTGCTCACCTTTGTCAGTTGTGAAACCCACAACTGGTAGAATAGCGTACAAGCAGCTGCTGCAGGGACCGCACTCCCAACGGTGACCGTGGTTGTAATACAGAATCCTGGACAAAGTGCCTCAATGTCCGCGCTGCTGCTCCGAGACCAAAGACACACAGACACAGGAATGTCTGGATCAGCGATAGCCTTTATTTTCCGACGCGTTTCGGAGCCTCCTCCCGAGCTCCTTCCTTCCTGGATGTTCCCTGAGGAAGGAGCTCGGGAGGAGGCTCCGAAACGCGTCGGAAAATAAAGGCTATCGCTGATCCAGACATTCCTGTGTCTGTGTGTCTTTGGTCTCGGAGCAGCAGCGCGGACATTGAGGCACTTTGTCCAGGATTCTGACTTAACTGTTGTAGGCAGCTTTACCTGGCTGCTACCAGGAGATACAACAGGAGTTGTTCGGGTGCTGTTGGCATTACCGAATAGTGTGTCTTTCTTTATAAGGGAAATGCTGGGTATTATTTAACAGAGGTGGCAACTTTATATGGGGCTGTTATTGATACCTAACAGCTGAAGCTGATAGTAATTTTAATATTTGTTGCAGCTGTATACAGGTGCTGTTGGGAGATATTTAACAACTTTGGCATCCTATATGTGTGCTGCAGGGTGATGATTAACAGTTGGGGCAGCTTTATAGGGGTGCGGCTGGAAATACTGAACAGTTGTCAGCTTTATACTGGGGCGGTGCTGCAACATGGACATAAAACTGATAGGCAGTCTGGCACAGGTGCAGCCAGGTTGTATTTAACAGTGGAGCAGCTTTATATGGACAGGGATGCAGGGTTACTGGTTGGTTAATGTCTCAAGGGCATAGGTTGGGTTGGCAGCCTAGATTTTGGAGTCCATCACATTTGGAAGGGTACAGTTTTAAAATAAATACATATCAAAGGTAACACCATGGGTAAGCTTGGAGAGATGTTTGGCTTTGCATCATTCAGAAACCATACTGAGCAAACATGGGTTGGTGACGGGTCCTGACTGCATATGTTGTCACACTGCCAGGCTTGTGGCGGTGGATTGGTCTGGTTTAGAAGCTGGGTAATTGGTCATGTCCTTCAGTGAAAAGCCATTATTAGGGAATATTGGCTTCTGGTACAGCTATTTAATTAGCTGGTGGAGGTCCTGTTAAGGTTAGGGGCATTAACCGTGGGGAGTTAATACCTCTCTCCCTGGGATGGTTGCATTGCGGCCAGGGAGGTTGGCAGAAGGCGCAGGTCCTGCTAAGGTCAGGGATATTAACCGTGGGGTGTTAATACCTATCTGAGCTCTGGTACAACAATTCAGTTAGCAAGCAACGGTCCTGCAAAGGTTAAGGGTATTAACTGTGTGGTGTTAATAGTAAAAAGAGGGTCTTGCCTCTGGACTAGACCTATTAACTGTTTACAGTTATGGTTGTGGGGTTGCCTTTTGGTGGGCGCCCATGGTTGGTGTAAAATATTAATAAAAGTTGCTGTAGCCATTTTAACCCAAGTCACCGCTATTGTGTGCTTATTTTACATACAGAAATGGGTATGGATGACATGGGAGAGGTTGGTAAGCAGAACACGATGAAAATCCCCTCATAAATTGTCAAGAAACTAGCAATTAGGACCAATGGAAAGCCTGATGAATGAAAAAATTTTCCATAATGCATATGATCTTGATTTGGTCCATACACTGTTCCGTTACAGTGACGTGACTCCAAAGGTAATTATCCTCTAAATTTGAATTATCTCCATCAAAACCCATAACCCTACTGTGGATTTTGGATACACACTGGACTTGCCACTTACATAGCCAATTTTTTGGTACAAAAAATTACATTAAGGTCAGTAACTAGGTTTTACACTTTTATATAATCCACATATGCAAATAACTTTTGAATTATAATGGTTTATATGTGTGTAGAGTTTGGTGGATTAATGTGTTATTTTGCTGCAGTTGGACAATGAGATATGAGTATCTAGTCATAATTTAAATATAAGAAAATATGTCATTATTTGAATATAATGCTTATCTAAAATGTTACCTATGTCTTTTGTCCCAAACGTAAATTAAAAAATCATTAACAGGGAAATAAAAGTGTCTGTTTTAATCACTGGTAAGACCATGCTCCTCAAAACCCCAAACTCTTAGGGTGCTTTCACATTACGATTTTGGAGGATCCATGGCTGTCAGTTGTAAAACCGATCCGATTCGGCCCCCATGTATCCCTATGGGCGACGGAATAGATCAGATTTGTGTCGGATCCGATTCTGTCCGGTTTTTTTCCTGTGCACAAAATCGGACACTGCTCCAATTATGGGCACAGTGGACCAAATCAGACCGAATCGGATCTGACCCAATCATCGGCAATTAACATGGAGGCCTATGGAGCATGGGTCCTAGAGAACATTGGATCGTTTCTAGGACCCGATATCAGTGTACTGAGCATGCTCAATACGCTAAAACCGCTCTGTTCCCCTTTAATGTCACTTCCACAATGTATATACATACATTTTGGAAGTGAAATTAAGTAAATAAAGGGTTAAAAATAATAAAATATTATGATCACCTCTCCGCCGATGTCCCACGCTCTCTCACTCCTGGGACTTAAGGACCTGGCATTGCCTGGCAACCCGATCAGCTGAGCGGTCATGTGATCAATCAGCTGATTGGGTTGTCACATGACCGTGCGGTTTAAATCTCCTGCCCGTCGATCAATTTTGGCGGGCCTAGAATTTAAACCACTCAGCCAGTCATGTGATCAGCCAACCACTGATGCCAGTCATGTGATCGATCAGCTGAGCAGTTTAAATCCTGCGCCCTCCAAAATTGATCGGCGCAAGGGAGATTTAAACTGCGCGGTCATGTCACAGCCCGATCAGCTGATCGGTTACATGACCGCTTAGCTAATCGGGTTGCCAGGCAACGCCAGGTCCTTGAGGAACGAGACAGTGCGGGACACCGCCGGAGAGGTGAGGATGTATTTTTTTTATTTTTAATTCTGTATTCACTCCCGCAATGTATATATATACACTGTGCTCCAAACTATTATGCAAATTGGTTTTAAGTGTCATAGGGTTTTTTTTTGCCACTGAGACCCATTGATGGTATTGTGTCTCAGGGTTCTTTGGTGTGAATTTAAAAGCACGGTCTCCTGTAGGGCGCTCTAATTAAGGCCAGGGTGTAGTACCGTCTTTCTCAAGTGGAATGGAGGTATAATGACAATTAAAACAATATATAGAGCAACTGAGTATCTAATTGGACAACAATTATCTAAATAAAAACGCCCTCTTTTTTAACCTTTTGTGTCTCACACCCGAGGGTCCTGATATTAAAAAAAAAAATATATATATATATATATATATATATATATACCGTATATACTCGTGTATAAGCCGAGTTTTTCAGCCCAAAATTTGGGCTGAAAAGTCTCCCCCTCGGCTTATACACGAGTCAATACGGGGGGGGCTGTGTCCGGGGCTGTGGAGGCTTCAGGAGGCGGGGGGGGGAGGCTGCTGTATGAGCGGCCCCGTCACGTGGGGCCGCTCATTAAATATGCACTGCTTTCCCCTGTCAATCAGCGGCAGGGGGAAGCAATGCATAACTAAATAAACCCCCCCCAAGTGCTGGCACCTGCCCCCCCTTGTAAGGGCCCCCCCCCCCCCCGATAGTTATATTACCATTCCGGACTTCTGATCCGCGCCGCTCCTCGCTGCTCCTCGCTGCTCCCTCCGTCCGTCTTCTACATCCCGGATCTCCGGCCGTCGCAGGCATGTGACGTCATCGCGCGGCCGGGGATCCCGGATGTAGAAGACGGACGGAGCAGCGAGGAGCAGCGAGGTGCGGCGCGGATCAGAAGTCCGGAATGGTAAGAGAAGCGGGGGGGGCCCTTGCAAGGGGGGGCGAGTGACAGCATGGGGGCTGCTGGGGACCCCCAGGGGGCTGCTGGGGACCCCCTGGGGGCCGCTGTGTACCCCCAGGGGCTGCTGGGGACCCCCAGGGGGCTGCTGGGTACCCCCTGGGGGCTGCTGGGGTACCTGCTGGGGACCCCCTGGGGGCTGTTGGTACCCCCAGGGGGCTGTTGGTACCCCCTGGGGCTATTGGTACCCCCAGGGAGCTGTTGGTACCCCCAGGGGGCTGTTGGTACCCCCAGGGGCTGCTGGTACCCCCTGGGGGCTGTTGGTACCCCCTGGGGGCTGTTGGTACCCCCAGGGGGCAGCTGGTACCCCCTGGGGGCTATTGGTACCCCCAGGGGGCTGTTGGTACCCCCAGTCGGCTGTTGGTACCCCCTGGGTGCTGTTGGTACCCCCTGGGGGCTGTTGGTACCCCCAGGGGCTGTTGGTACCCCCAGGGGGCTGCTGGTACCCCCAGGGGGCTGCTGGTACCCCCAGGGGGCTGCTTGGTACCCCCAGGGGGCTGTTGGTACCCCCAGGGGGCTGCTGGGTACCCCCTGGGGGCTGCTATATGTACCCCTGGGGCCTGCTGTATACCACTGGGGCTGCTGTATACTACCACTGGGGCTGCTGGGGCTCCTGTATACTACCACTGGGGCTGCTGGGGCTCCTGTATACTACCACTGGGCTGCTGGGGCTCCTGTATACTACCACTGGGGCTGCTGGGGCTCCTGTATACTACCACTGGGGCTGCTGGGGCTCCTGTATACTACCACTGGGGCTGCTGGGGCTCCTGTATACTACCACTGGGGTTGCTGGGGCTCCTGTATTTTACCACTGGGGCTGCTGGGGCTCCTGTATACTACCACTGGGGCTGCTGGGGCTCCTGTATACTACCACTGGGGCTGCTGGGGAATCTGTATACTACCACTGGGGCTGCTGGGGAATCTGTATACTACCACTGGGGCTGCTGTATACTACCACTGGGGAGGCCTGTATACCACACTGCTGGGGTCTGTATACCTGTGCTGGGGTCCACCCTCGGCTTATACACGAGTCAATAGGTTTTTCCAGATTTTTAGGGCAAAAGTAGGGGGTCGGCTTATACACGGGTTGGCTTATACACGAGTATATACGGTATGTAAAAATAATTTTAAAAAAATAATAAAAATGCCAGAGAAACCAACCATTGTCTTTAGGAAAAATAAAAATTTAAAGAATTTAATAGCCCCTAGTGACATTAAAGAGAAGTTTGAGAAACCAGTAGCTACAGCTCCCCCGATTGTTGAGAATTGGGGATGCTATTCATGTAAAAGTGGAAAATGCATGTGTTGCAATATAATACAGGATGGAATGAAACAACTTAGATCAAATACAACTAATGAGATCTTTGAGATAAGACACAGATTGACATGTCAATCTTCCTATATAGTTTACTTATTGGAATGCCCTTGTGGGTTGCAGTATGTGGGGAGGACGATACAGGCAACCCACAATCGTCTAAACAAACACAGACAAAATATTAGATCAGGGTTTCAACAACATAGTGTCTCCCGACATTACGATAAGTATCATCAAAGAGACCCCAGTAAGATGAGTCTTACTATAATTGATCAAATACCTGAAGGGAGTCAGGGGAGACTAAGTAGACTAGTGAAGAAAGAAAGTTATTGGATTTTTAGATTGGGGACTTTGTACCCAGAGGGCCTCAACCTAACAATAGAAAAAGTGTCCAGGAAATAAAATAGGATCTTTTTGTCATGTATAATATCTGTGGTTTTATATCCAAATTCCAATCCAAGTTTTGTCACACGTACATATTGATTTATTTTCAGACATCATTTTGGATGTCCTTATTGATATTGATTTTTATTCAAGAATATTTAATAGCATTTTAATATATTTATTAATATATTTTTATTGATATTTTTGTATAATTTAATATAAAATTATTTTTAAGATTATATATACATACATAATCTTTTATCTGTAAAATTGTATTTAATCTGTTTTTTATAGAGATTTTTTTTTATATGGCATTATGGTTTTTGAGGAGTATATAAGAGTATATGATGATGGAACACTATAATTATTTAATGAAGAAGGAGTTGTTTAGGATTTCTATATTTTTATATTTTTTTTTTATTTTTTTTATTATATATATATATATATATATATATATATATATATATATATATATATATATATATATATTTTTTTTTTTTTTTTATATCAGGACCCTCGGGTGTGAGACACAAAAGGTTAAAAAAGAGGGCGTTTTTATTTAGATAATTGTTGTCCAATTAGATACTCAGTTGCTCTATATATTGTTTTAATTGTCATTATACCTACATTCCACTTGAGAAAGACGGTACTACACCGTCGAAACATGTCGTGGCGGATGGAGGATTTCTAATAAAAGGACTTTCCACAAGCAGAGTCCCTGGCCTTAATTAGAGTGCCCTACAGGAGACCGTGCTTTTGAATTCACATTTATCATCTCGCATAGAGAACACGGCTGAAGCAGCTCGTTGATACTTGAGGACCTGTAGACCGAGCTAAATCCTTTACCAGGAGAGAAACACAGGACCTGCCTGCGTCAGTGCGCCCGGTCATGTGGGGCGGCAGCAGGCGGGGTACAGAAGGAAGCGAGCGGGGACGCCGAGACTCCCGGGACGGAGCTGATTCAACTTGTCTCCACACCACCGCAAAAAACTTTTAATAGGAGAAAGGAGACCCCGACCGCTTCCAAAATCTACACCATTGTTGTGCGGGGATTGCACAACAATAATAGGTTAGTGAATATGCATATTATTATCCCCCGCTGGTAACATTGATAATGCATTAGTGCGCCCCCTGTATTTCTTTTGTTTTTCAGGGTTCTTTGGATCACTGAAATCAATCTCAGATTCCTGTGATAATTAGTTTGGCAGATGAGCCCAATAAAAGGAAAACTGGGTGTTCCACAATATTACCCAGGCCACAGTTTTCAAGGAACATGGGAAAGAAAAAGGATCTCTCTGCTGCCAAAAAGCAACAAATAGTGCAATGCCTTGGACAAGGGATGAAAACATTTGATATTGCACGAAAACTTAAGCGTGATCATCGTTTTGTGAAGAGATTTGTGGCTGATTCTGAGCACAGATAAAGGCAGAATGAGGAAGGTTTCTGCCAGGCAAGTTCATCAGATTAAGAGAGCAGCTGCTAAAAAGGCCTTACAAAACAACAAACAGATATTTGAAGCTGCTGTTGCCTCTGGAGTCCCTCGAACTTCAAGGTGTAGGATCCTTCAAAGGCTTGCTGTGGTGCATAAACCTACTAATCGGCCACCCCTAAACAGTGCTCACAAACAGAAACGGTTGCAGTGGGCCCAGACATACATGAAGACTAATTTTCAACCAGTCTTGTTTACTGATGAGTGACGAGCAACCCGGGAAGGTCCATATGGATGGAGTAGTGGATGGTTGGTGGATGGCCACCATGTTCCAACAAGGCTGCGACATTAGCAAGGAGGTGGAGGAGTCATGTTTTGGGTTGGAATCATGGGGAAACAGCTGGTAGGCCCCTTTAAGGTTCCTGAAGGTATGAAAATGATCTCTGCAAAGTATATAGAGTTTCTGACTGAGAACTTTCTTTCATGGTACAAAAAGCAGAAACGTGCCTTCAGGAGCAAAATCATCTTCATGTATGACAATGCACCATCTCATGCTGCAAAGAATACCTCTGTGTCATTGGCTGCTATGGGCATAAAAGGAGATAACCTCATGGTGTGACCACCATCTTCCCCTGACCTCAACCCTATAGAGAACCTTTGGAGTATAATCAAGCAAAAGATCTATGAGGGTGGGAGGCAGTTCACATCAAAACAGCAGCTCTGGGAGGCTATGCTGACATCATGCAAAGAAATACAAGCAGAAACTCTCCAGAAACCCACAAGTTCAATGGATGCAAGAATTGTGAAGGTGAGATCAAAGAAGGGTTCCTATGTAACTTGGCCTGTTAGGATGTTTTGTAGTTAAATAGCTTTTTATTTCCGTGAATGTGACCTCCTAATGCTGCAAATTCAACAAATGAGCATTTTCAGTTCTTTAAAACATATCAAATGTTTAGAAACGCTACTGTGCATAATAATTGGGAACAGTGCAATTAGAGTTTTTTTTTAATTTTTAAGATTATACTGTTATCATTGGGAGGTTTCTTCAATAAAATTCGATGTATACTCTAATGGGTGATGACTTTTATTACACTGACTGTCATTTGCACTGACCATTTAGGAAAATCAGAGAAAAAGAACATTTGCATAATAATTTGGAATACAGTTTATATACATTGTGGTAGTGAAAGTGCCTGGCTTGCCTGCACTTTGCAGGCTCGGGCTTTCTATGTTGGGGTCCGTGACAATCATGGACCCAGACACAGAAATAGCATCTGGAGGTCACCTCCGGTGCTGTCCGTTCCTGTCCGTGGGATCCTACAAAAAGTAGGATCCCACGGACAGGAAAAAAAATGTGATGTGAAAGCAGCCTTAATGTCAGCTTTGTATTGCCAGCTGGCATTAAGCCCAAAATTCTTAATTTCAGGCCAATGTTAGACCCGGCCATTAAGAATTTAAAATAAATAGTAAAGAAGACACAACACAGAGAGAGAATATTTTATTAGAAATAAAACCACAAACACTTATCTGGACTCCATCTTTATTACTCTCTAATGCTCATCATCTGTCCTCTGCGACATCTTCTTGATTTGAGACTGTGGTGAAAAACACAGTGTTCTGTCACTGCAGCCCCCAAACATTGAATGAATGAGACGCCAGCTCCAGTCCAGTAAGTGATGACTCCTAGGGTCACCTGAGCACTGGTCAGGTAAACATGTTACCCGCTATGGTTAGTAACCACCATGCATTCCTGAACAGTGACTTTAGGTAACCTCAGAGAGTCACCTCTTACCAGACCGCAGGTGGCAGCTCGTTCATTCAATGTTTGGAGGCTGCGGTGAGAGGACGCTGTGTTCTTCACCCCCTCTCACTCCCTCTCACAGCCTTCTAAATGTCATGATCTTTATAGATCGTAGCATCTAGAGGGTTAGTCGGCCCAAAGCCACAAACACCATCCATGGCTAAATGCTGCAGTAGCTCAGCTGTCAGCTGAGATATTCAGCACTTCTCTGCGCGATCATGATGTGATTAGTCACTCAGATTGATTGACCAACCACAATGGTCCGAGTGCGGGGACCGCCAACATGGCTCCCCACACCTCCTCTCCTATGAGTCAGCTGTCAGGGACAGATGTTGGCATGGAACTGTCACTGCATGTTTTATATGTAGTGACAGTTCAAAGGCATGATGGATAGAGCCGTCATGGCCGGGGAAGTGACATCTTTTCATGACGGTTGTATCCGTCGTTGGTTGTTAAGGGGTTAAACGGAATCTGTCACAAGGTTCTTGTTATGTAATCTGAAAACACTATAATATAGGAGCAGAGAGCCTGATTACAGTGATATTACTTACTGAGGGCTGAGTTTTGCTGTTTAAATAAAATCAGTGTTTTATCAGCAGGAGATTATCACTACAGGACATCTTCCCTCATGCCTTTTAGTACAATCACCCCCAGTTTTATGTCATAGTGTACACACAAAGCTGTGGTGTGGGTCGAGTTATAGAAAGTTTAAGAGAAGAGCTCTGTTAGAATTCCAGCAAGGAAATGTGTGACTTTATCATAACTAATTAACAAATACTTGGAATTAAAGTCTCTGTCTCTACCTTCTATTGCTGTTGAATTACATGGCAAAAACCTGCAGACAGATACCTTCTAAAACCTAGGTTGCTCTTCTTCTCTCCCATTCTCTTTATGTACTTTTTCTTATATCCAAGAGCTCTATATTGTATACAATATGTTAAGTGTGGCTCAACTGGTGACTGCATAGAGGCAAAGCTATATTCTTTTCATGAGCACCTGGGCCTCTTTTAATGCATTTCATCATTTTATTACTATTGGCAGCAAAGGCCTGGTGCTGCTTAATAAAGTTGAGTATGTTATTGATATATACACCCAAGTCTTATTTAATTAAAGATAATCTGTCATAACATTTTGTTATGTAATCTGAGAGCAGCATAATGCAGTAGTAGAGAGCCTGATTCCAGTGATGTCATTTACTCGACTGTGTTGTGTAGTATTGATATACCTGTTTTCTCTGCTGTAGAAGTAGCAGTTGTTTATAACCCCACCCACACCCCTGATTGGAAGCCTAATTTTGCTAGATATTTCTGCCTTGGCAGGATAAGATGTCAAAGGGGCAGTGACAATAAGGGATATTCAGCAGATGCCAAGACAGCAGCGCAGAGACCTATATCCAGGACTGTCCTTCTTCATCCTGCATGGTAGGGACTAGAGATGAGCGAATCATTTCATGGGTCTCCTGTTCAGCATGCATCTCAGTGGTACCCAGCCGCTGGTTGGGAGGGTGTGAATCGCTTACCATCAAAGATTCCCAATGCATTTTTTTGATTATCCAATGCTGGCACAACATCTCGGTATATCATGCTAATATT
This sequence comes from Allobates femoralis, assembly GCA_033576535.1. Classification (NCBI taxonomy): domain Eukaryota; kingdom Metazoa; phylum Chordata; class Amphibia; order Anura; family Aromobatidae; genus Allobates; species Allobates femoralis. Next base: position 358,252,031 of record JARQOC010000002.1, read on the forward strand.
TAGTTGGGACCTGTGAATCGATTTATTGTTCATTCATTCAGAGTCATAGCCAGGCTCGGACTGGCCCACAGAAGAAGCGGAGGATCCTCTGATGGGCCCCCTTGCACTAGTATGTCACTTACCCCCCAACAAAATCAGTTGGCACAATACATTTGTTTCACTATGCACAGACAAAGAAAGTATCTCATCAAACTACCTAGTATATTATTATATAAAGGCATGGGTAAATTTGTGAATGTAATATTTCCATGTAGTTGATCGATGTGCCTCCAGATTCAATGTTACTAGTGGGCCCCTGCAGCCCCAGTCTGACACTGGTCATAGCAGCCAGAATGTTCTCGTTTTCATATAAGCTTTAATACATGACTTGTTACTGTTTTCGTGTTTTGTATGGCCGTGTTTACACATTGCATAAATACTGTGCTTTTTTGTTTTCTGCAGGTATCCTCACCAAACTACATAATAACAACCTTTTCTGATTATTGCATCCTTTATGCATTTTTTATGCCTTTTCTCCTTTATTTAGTTTTCAAGGAGAGATATCCTGACTCAGTTTTTGTGGTGCTTCCAGGAGGAGCTGGTAGGATTTCTTCAAGTTGGTTTTATTATTAAAAAAAGGAATGAATACAATCTAAGAACGGTACAATGCGTTTCAGCTACTTTTAGCCTTCATTAGTAAAAGTAGCTGATCGTATTAATTCATTTGTTACTAATAAAATCAACTTGAAGACGTTCTACCAGATCCTCCTGGAAGCACCACAGAGTCAGGACATCTCTCCTTGAAACATTTCCTGGCAAGTTCTTAGTACCTGAGACCTGATAGGACCTGGAGATGAGCAGCACACTGAAGGAGACTAAATATCTATACATTCCACATGCCTGCAAATAAAGATCACTGGAAGGTGAGCAGAATTGGTATTTACCGTGAGCTGTAAATAAGGAGACCTCTGCACCCTCCCTTTATTTCTCCCCCTTCTAGAATCTTAATAAGAGATTTGAACCTATACTCCTTTATTTAGTACATTTTTGTAGCAGATGTGAAGTCTCATTTTTAAGTGGTTTTATAGTACAGAAAATCTTTGATTTTGCAATTAAAAACTAACTGCAGTTTTTAACATGCTCTCTTTAGGCTCCACATAGAAACCTCTAGAGAAAAAAAGGAGCAAAAGTGCATAGTTAAACACAGCAGAATTTCTGTGCAGAAAAGTGCCAGAAACAAATGCAGCACTTACGCTACAAGTGAACAAGGCTTAAATGTCCAAATAAAGAGGATGGCTAGGTTCACATTTAAGGGGGGCTGCGTTTGCATTTCTATGTGTTTTTGCACTGCATTAATGCATAGAAACGTAATGAAACATATGCGTTGATGAACCCATTGATTTCAATGGGAAACGCATTAAAAACTCATGTCATTTTCTGCAAATGCAAAACCCATGCGTTTCTGCAAATGCAGCCCAAAACAAGGCTGGACACATTTTGGGCTCCGTTTGCAAAGATGCGTGCATCCTGCGTTTGCAGAAAATGACATGCGTTTTTACTTGTGTTTCCAATGCGTTTCCCATTGAAATCAATGGGCACGTTTTTGCATGCATTTGCAATGCCTTTTTGGCACACATGGTGTCAAAAATGGATTGCAAGTCAAACGGAATAAAAATGCAGATGTGAAAAGGCCCGATGTGCCGCCTTCATTAAATCTCCGCTCGCTGTGTGTCTAAAGACACTGCTGACATCTGCGGTTTTGATGCATTTTTTTTCTGTAGGTCTCTATGTGGAGTATGATAAAAGCTCTGGTAAAAAAAAATTAAGCAGAGAATTAAAGCTTTTGGCTGGAAACACACTATCCTACTTACATGCGAGTCTTCGGACAACATTCGGATCAGTGACCCTTAACGGCCTCAGCTCTGGACGGGAGTGTGATGTTGCACAAAAACACAAGCAGCTGACACTCCCGTCCAGAGAAGGAGAGGCCTTCAGGGTCACTGATCCAAATCTCGTCCGAGAGACTCGCATGTGAGACGGATACTGTGTTTCCACCCTTTCTGCCACATTAGTAAAGCATTAGAAAATCCTGATTCATATATTCATCAAAAACCCATCAAACTAGGGGAAAAACCCACAGCAAACATAATAATCAGAGAAGGATGAAAACATTCAGAAAAAAGCAGTAGAATAAATGCAGCATTTTCACTACATGTAAACACGGCATTGGTGTTACATTTTATTACATTTTTTTATGGGTTTAATAGAGAAAAATAATCAATCAAACCCAGGGCCGGTTTTAGACCAAGTGGGGCCCTGGGCGAGATTGAGAGTGGGGCCCCAAACTATGAAATAAAAATAGTACCCATACAGTTGTGTTAAATCAACCCAATTACCGTAAAACAAATCTAAACCATGTGAATCTACACTATATGTTTTATTAAATAACTAGAAACAGTGAAGTGCAACTTTTTTTACAATAATTGTATGACAAGAAAACACCAAATGGAACTCCAGTAGCCGGCATATAAAATATGCTGCATGTAATGTTAAAAAAAAAAATAAAATAAAATATAGATATATATATATATATATATATATATATATATACATACATATATATATATATAACTGGAAAGCAAAAATAAAGCAAAAAAAATAATTAAAAAAAGAGCATATTTATGATGAATGCAGAGACACTATGAGGAATGTATAAAAAATACATTCATTACATATTGTACATACTAGCACAGTGCATAACAAGTAAGCAAGCAACACCCACCCATGCACAATGCAAATGGAGATGTAACAGCAAACAAAATAATGAAGTATATAGAACAACATAATAATATACATGTAAAGTACAACTCCATACGCATACCACACATCCACAAGTAACACCACAAATGTCCATGCTGTGCTCCAGAACTCATGTGAGCTTCGTAGTGTAGTGCAGGGGAGCCGCGGCCATCTTGGGCTTTCACTGCTGAAATTCGAGTGAGAATTTCGCCAGTGTGTTCTCTCCCTAAGTCCCACTGATTCTGGAATTTTGTCCAGATGATCACTCAGGGGGGACTAACATCTATCAGACATTTATGGTATGTCTTGTGGATATTGCTGAATTGTGCAATATGGAAATATTGGAATACCCTTTTAATACAAATAAGAATTAAAACTGGAAAAAAATAGAAAATGTTTAAGGCCAAAGAACAATGTAGTAAAGACCAACAAGATAATTTTGCTTTATATAACAGCTAGAGCAATGCATTTTACAAGCAAACCTTCCTGGCTTTTGCAGCGGCAAAGTCTTCAATCACTTTTGTGAAGTCCAGACTTCTGCAAATATCCCTCTCAATTGCAATCTCCGCTAGTCCATTTAAGCGATCTTGTGACATTGATGATCTTAAATAATTTTTGATTAATTTCAAATGGGAGAAACTTCTCTCTCCTGAAGCTACTGTTACGGGAACACTCAAAGGGATGCGCGATGCCACACTGAGGTTTGGGTAGAGATCCAATAGGTCTGAACAGTAAATATAATTAAGCATGTCGAGCGGTGAATGGGACACATCATCATCCATGCTCCTTATTTCTGAACATATTTCAAAATTCAGGTCATTGGCATCAATGTCGCCCATTTCTTCAGAGAAACGTTTGCAGCAGTTTTCAAGTCTTTGCTCATCTTTAGCAGCTTTCATTTCTTTTTATTAAATAGGAAACCAAAAAGGTGGTAAAAATCATTTACTTGGGAAAACCTCTCATTTATGCTCACAATGGCGGCATCAATCAGGGGTAGAAAAAAGACCCTTTCCACCTTTTTCTCTGGAGTGCTGCTTTCTTCATCCATGTGCTCATAGTCAAACATTCTTCTCCTTTTTTGTCTTCTTCTGACGGGCAACGAAAACTCAATATCTGCTTCTTCAGTTATGCCCTTGGCAGTGGAATAGGCTGATTCAAACCCGTCTTTTCTGTAATCTTGCAAAAAGCACAGAACTGACGTAATTTCCTTCTTAAGTATGTCCATGCCAACCTTCGGATTCTGAAATATCTTGCTTGCACGATTAATATGGAATAAGGCTGTGGTCACAGTTTTTTTAGTGCCTTTTAAAAACGCATGCTTTTTTACATGCGTTTTTCATGTCAGCATGAGTTTTTTAAGGTCTCTGATGGCTCCCTGCGTTTTTGGCTGCGTTTTTGAATCTGCACATAAAAATAGTGCTTGCAGTATTTTTTTGAGCGTTTTGAAAAACGCATGCGTTTTTGTAGAAAACGCATGCGTTTTTATAACATGGGTTCCTATGGAAAACGCATGCAAAAACGCATGTACAGTTAGCACCTTTTAGTGCCATTCAAAAACGCATGCGTTTCCCATAGGAGCCCATGTTAAAAAACGCATGCGTTTTTGGAAACGCATGCGTTTTTTTAACATGGGCTCCTATGGAAAACGCATGCGTTTTTGAATGGCACTAATTGTACATGCGTTTTTGCATGCGTTTTCCATAAGGCCCCTTATTAAAAAACGCATGCGTTTTTGGATATGCTCCAAAAACGCATGGGACAGTCACACATGCTTTTTGGCTATTAGGGCATGCGTTTTTTAACATGGGGGCCTATGGGTGCGTTTTTTACATGCGTTTTTGAAAACGCAGGTCTCCAAAAATGCATGTGAAAAATGCTACTGTGACCCCAGCCTAAAACATCATACCAGACAACAATGCATATGATAAATTGACCTGAAGAAATTTCATTGGAAAGACTCTTGGCCTCTGCAGCTTTTACATCATCTTTCTTGGATGCAGCATAGACAACAAGTTCTTCCAAGGCAGAGCAAACATCACCTAAGTGGTAGCGGAGAACTTTTACACTGTCAATCCGACATTCCCAACGAGTATCAGAAAGGGGTTTTACAGTTAAGTTAGGAACATTTTTCTTTAAAATTGCCCAGCGCTGTGTTGATGAACTGAAGATTGTGTAAATTTCTTGTAATACTCCAAAAAAGGTGACAGAGAGGACTGATGATTTAGCAGCATCTACAATGACTAAATTCAGAGAATGGCTACTGCAGGGCATGTACAATGCTTTTTTGTTAATAGACAAAATTCTTGATTGTACGCCCTATTTCTTCCCTTTCATGTTACTGCCATTGTCATAACTTTGGCCTCTGCAGTCATCTATGTTGATTTGTAGCTCCTGTAGGTGTTGTAAAAACACGTTGCAAAATGCCTCTCCTGTAGTTTCTTCAACTGCAAGGAAACCTGCAAAGTATTCAGACACTGACGCACCGACTGACAGTTCACATTGTACAATGCGAATTGTAACCGACAATTGTTCTACATGACTTGTGTCCGGCGTGCAATCCATGATGACTCCATAGTATTTTGAACTGCAGATTCTCTGTGTTACCACTTTTAGTATTTGTTTTACCCATTTGTTTAATAAGTTCATTTTGGATGTCCTTACTCAGGTAGTGGTCTTTGATTTTTTTATTCTGTATGTTCGTTCATAGTTGGATCATAATTAGCAAGAAACTCCACTTAACCAAGAAAATTGCCGTTACTTGGATGGTGCAGTTTATCTGTACTTCCACGTAACGCTAAGTGCCGTTCAGCTAAATAACAAATAATGTGTATAACTCTGCAGAGGATAGACCTCCAATAAGCTTTTTCCTCTTCGATCTGCTGCATGTTGGCACTGTCAACATTTTTTTGCCCACATATGTCTTTTTTTAAATTATGCCAATAACAGGCTGCAGTTTTCGGAGTGGTTCTGTTATCTGCAATGCGGGAACCAGATTGCTCAGGATGTGTAATCCTGAGCAATCCGGTTCCCGCATATACTTTGCTTATCCTGGCCGGGATAAACAAAGTGTTCTGTGTTTTGTTAAACTTGTAATTTAATAAATAAATGTTCCTATAATGTCTCTAGGGGGTGCCCACTCCCCCTAGAGACCTTCCACCCACTCAGGTGGGCATATAATGCAGGAATCAGTTATGTACAACAGCTGACTCCTGTGAGCTGCTGTACAGTTTTATGAATGAAAGCGCCAAGCTCCTCAGAGCAGCGCGCATACTATAGCTATTGCTATAGTATGTGCGCCGCTGTCTGAGGTCCTGAAGCCATTTACAGTACATCTATGGGCAACGCTGCCCATAGATCTACTGCAAATGGCTTCAGGACCTCGGACAGCACTCATATTATAGCTACAATAGCTATAGTATGCGCGCTGCTCTGAGGAGCCCGACGCTTTCATTCATAAAACTGTACAGCAGCTGACAGGAGTCAGCTGTTGTACATAACTGATTCCTGCATTATATGCCCACCTGAGTGGGTGGAAGGTCTCTAGGGGGAGTGGGCACCCCCTAGAGACATTATAGAAACATTGATTTATTAAATTACAAGTTTAACAAAACACAGAACACTTTGCTTATCCCGGCCAGGATAAGCAAATTATATGCGGGAACCGGATTGCTCAGGATTACACATGCTGAGCAATCTGGTTCAGATTGCAGATAACAGAACCACTCCGAAAACTGCAGCCTGTATGATTTTTCACGCAGGCTGCAGAGCCGGAGACGGAAATAGGATTGGTTGTGAAGCAATCTGGTTTTTAGCATAGGCTCCTATGAGGAGCGATCCGGTTTTGAGCTTTTTAAAAGCTCAAAACCGGATTAGGTTTTAAAAAAAAATCCGGATGTGTGACGCTAGCCTTACAAAAACAGAAAAACTCAAATTTTTTACAATTAGAAAGAAATGTACATTTTTTGCAGTTTTTATTTTATTACATTTTTAGTAATTTTGTATGAATAAATCAAGCTGATTATTTACTCCCCTCCAGAATACAGATACATACTAATGCACTGCCATTTACAGATATATCTCTATGTACCTGTATAATCTGCTTCTTAGTTTCCTGCTTGCATTGTAGGTCAATATTTAATATCCTCCAATTTCTCTATGTGTCAGTAGTGGCTCATTGGTAGAGCTGTTTCCTGTGGCCAAAAGATTTGGAAATTGTGGACTTGGACAGACCAGTGAAGAAAATTGTTTATTTAATTTATATGCAGAGAGATAGCAGTCCCACCTCCGATGAGAGGTGAGAGGAAGTCAAGATAGAACCCTAGCTACAGGGACAATGTCTGTATACGGATGGTTTGGTGCTATGCATGTGCCTGAGTATACACCTTGGTATGAATGGCCTCTAATAGGTACCTTGCACTGGACTATGTTGATGCCAATAGTACAAATCTAAGGCAGTATAGCACAGTAGCTGTTCATAAAGCTAATTATACGACATACAATGCTTTCCTTTCTGTAGTGAAATGAAAATGTCAGAAATAGTTTTCTGGCGCGCAAACACAATAGCAGGAATAACTGAGTTCTAACACATAATACAAACAGTAGGATGCATTTTCCACTGCTCTTGCTCTGCAGCTGAGATTTCCCTTACTGTACATCAAATGAAATTTAAGTTGCTCTGAAGAATCGAGGTTTTGTTTCTTTGAATTTTTGTGTCTGTAGTAAATTGACAATAATGTTTCCATATCTTGGCTGACTCAGAAGAACATCCAACAACATTAGACCAATGTACTCTCATAGCACAAGAGAATAATAGCTGAATAAATAGAGTTTGCCTCTCGAAATGTCTAAAATACAAAAGCAAAATCAAATAACTTAGTTGTATATTAACCAGCGTGTGCTTGAGCCCAGCTGTATGGGCTTTTGATGGCACATTCTGTTGGGGAATTGAGTATAAAAAATTTGGATTTGCCAGCTTTCTGGTATTCTGAAGGTTTATTACAATTATATGAAGCAGAGTGTTTTAAAAGGAAGAAAGCTACTTCAAGTAAGTAAGTGCCAAAGAATATATAAAGCACATGCTTCATACTGTGCCTATTTTGTGTGTTTAAAAGCTCCTACATGTAAAAAGACAGTAAAATTCCTCAAGGAAAAGCTTTTACCAGATCAAAAGTGACCAGTTTTGCTCACATTTTGCAAACCACAATTTTTGAGTATTTCTTTTTTTTATTGCTTTTTGTAATCTATCATGTAGTCACAGAGATACAGTGGGCACGGAAAGTATTCAGACCCCTTAACATTTTTCACTCTTTGTTTAATTGCAGCCTTTTGTAAATTCAAAAAAGTTCATTTTTTTCTCATTAATGTACACTCTGCACCCCATCTTGACTGAAAATGGTCATATGTATTCAGACATTTTGCTCAGTATTGAGCAGAAGCACCCTTTTGAGCTAGTACAGCCATGAGTCTTCTTTAGAATGATGCAACAAGTTTTTCACACCTGGATTTGGAGATCCTCTGCCATTGTTCCTTCCAGATCCTCTCCAGTTCCATCAGGTTGGATGGTGAATGTTGGTACACAGCGATTTACAGGTCTCTCCAGAGATGCTCAATTGGGTTTAGAGAAGTAATGGGAGTATAGGTGTGTCACGGTCCGCGCTGCTCCAAGGCACAAAAAACTCACCAATGAGTCAGAGATTTAACAATCAGATTTCCATCTTGTTATTTCCTTCCTCCAACGCGTTTCGGCGCCGAAACGCGTTGGAGGAAGGAAATAAAAGGATGGAAATCTGATTGATGAATCTCTGACTCATTCGTGAGTTTTTTGTGCCTTGGAGCAGCACGGACCGTGACACACCTATACTCCCATTACTTCTCTGGATATCACCACTGGTCAGTGGTAGGTGGAGGTCTTGCAGCAGCTTGGAGTATTTTGTCGCCTTCAAACCATTTGTGGGGATCACAACTGTACCAGGTGAGTGGCTCCATAACACCACTCTGATACTTTTAGTGTCACTAGTGATAGGGCACTATTGCGCCTCTTGTCCCCCACCCTCTTATATTTTTGCAATTGGGTTTAGGTCAGGGCTCTGGATGGGGCAGTCAAGAATGGTCACAGAGTTGTTCTGAAGTCACTCCTTTGATATTTTAGCTGTGTGCTTAGGGTCATTGTCTTGTTGGAAGTTGAACCTTCAGCCAAGTCTAAGGTCCAGAGGTCTCTGGAAGAGGTTTTCATCCAGGATATCTCTGTACTTGGCTGCATTCATGTTTCTTTTCATTGAAACCAGTCATCCTGTCCCTGCAGTTGAAAAACACCCCATAGCATGATGCTGCTGTGGCGCCCCGCAACGAGTGCGTCACAAGAGGGTATTGCAGCCACAAATGCAGCCGCAATATTCTCTGACTCAGCAATGATCCGGTTAACATAGAAACCCAACCCTACATGCATCACCTAGAACAGAGGGCCAATCATAGGTCCTGGGGGGTGGAGTGTTAGGGAAGTGTAGTAGAACACACACAATAATCTAGACAGAACAAGAGAACTTAGTCTAGAACTCGGAGAAGAAGGGTCTAGGACTAGAACTTGGAGAGGAGCGGGGGCTCCGCACCCCGTGCGGGCCCCTGGGCCGTCACCGGTCGGGTGTCAGCACCTGAGGCCTTAACTACATGGATTGGGCATTATCCACACGGGTTCCCAAAAGACTCCCGTGCCCACAACTCACAGCCGGTTCACTGGTACCGAAGCTGGCAGCAGTTCACCTCTGCTATGCGAACCAGAAGCGTGGAGCAGCTTCACAGGAGCACCCCACCACCAGCCAACTTCCAGTCGTCTAACCAGCGGTGTACCCACCGAGGGATCCAAGGCTCCCCAAAACATCCAGGACGTACATCATGGATAGGGCATTGAAGCAGCCTCCCCGTACCCGACCTGGTATTCCTGGGCGACACTGGCAACCAATTAGTTAGAATGGAGGAACACTGCGGATTTCTAAGGGACACCATCACTGCTGAGTCCACCCGGTCTATTACTCAACCACTGTATGCCATGTACTGCCTGCTGGTTACAGTAAAGACCCGTTGCAGAGACTTTCTGTGTCCGTGCTTCCTTATGAACTGTCCGTCCGCACTACAAGGTAACCGCAGCTGCCGCACAACATCTTGAGCAGCTCCAGCCTCCGAGGATCACCGCTCAGCCTGTGGGGAGCGTAACATCTTGCTGCTGTCCATCCCCCGGAGGTTCCGCAGCGTCGGTAGTCCTTACAGAATCTACTCATAGGTGGCGTCACGAATAAATTAAAAACCCCTTTAATCTGTTCCACCAAGACGTCTTCAAACACTTTTGATCTGCACTACACCGGGCCCCACTACCGGCAGGCGCAGTCCACCCGTGACAAGGAGGAAGGAAGCATCGCCTGTCTAAACCGGAGTTCCCGGCCACGGTGAGTCACTGCCATAACCATGTTTCACTGTTGGGATTGTATTGGGCAGTTCATGAGCAGTGCATGGTTTTCTCCACACATACCACTTAGAATTATAACGAAAATGTTTTATCTTCTTTTCATCAGACCAGAAAACCTTATTTCTCATAGTCTGGGAGTACTTCATGTGTTTTTTTGCAAACTCTATGCAGACTTTCATAGGTCTTTCACTGAGGAGAGGCTTCTCTCAGGCCACTCTACCAGAAAAGTCTGACTGGTGGAGGGCTGCAGTGATAGTTGACTTGTGGAACTTTCTCCCATCTCCCTACTACATCTCTGGAGCTCAGCCACAGTGATCGTGGGGTTCTTCTTTACCTCTCTCACCAAGGCTCTTCTCCCACAATTGCTCAGTTTGGCTGGACAGCCAGGTCTAGGAAGATTTCTGGTGGTCCCAAACTTCTTCTATTTAAGGATTATGGAGGCCACTGTGCTCTTAGGAACCTTAAGTACTGCAGAAATTCTTTTATAACCTTGGCCAGATCTGTGCCTTACCACAATTCTGTCTCTGAGCTCCTTGGACAGTTCCTTTGACCTCATAATTCTCATTTGGTCTGACATGCACTGTGAGATGTGAGGTCTTATATAGACAGGTGTTTGCCTTTCCAAATCAAGTCCTATACGTTTAATTAAACATAGCTGGACAGTGAAGGAGTAGAACCATCTCATGGAGGATCACAAGTAAATGGACAACATTTGACTTAAAAATAAATGTCTGAGAAAAGGGTCTGAATACTTATGACCAAGTGATATTTCAGTTTTCCTGTTTTAATAAATTTGCAAATATTTCTACATTTCAGTTTTTTTTAAGTCAAGATATGATGCAGAGTGTACATTAATGAGAAAATAATGAACTTTTTTTGAATTTACCAAATGGTTGCAATGAAACAAAGAGTGGAAAATTTAAAGGGGTCTGAATAATTTCCGCACCCACTTTCCAAGTCTATTTATTAGTGCTAACCTTATGGCCATGTGCACACATTTCGGCGTTTGGTTAGTATTTGAACTCAGTATTTGTAAGCCAGAATCAGTAGTGGGTGTTAAATTAGAAGTGGTCATGTTTTTCTATTATATTTTTCCTCTGATTGTTCCACTTCTGGCTTTGGCTACAATAACTAAAATAAAATACTGACCAAATACTGAGTATGTGAAGGTGGCCTTATAATTTTCCAATTACTGTTCTATTCCCGGTTTTGGCTTTCAAATATTAAAGTGAAAAAACACTTCCCAAATATGTAACATGAATTGTGTTCTTTACAAGGTAGAGATGATCTCCGGATAAGAATGCAGAGCAACCAAAAGGCATAGTTTCATATAATTCTGTAAGCAACAGTGGGAAGAATATGAGAGATATTCTTTTCTGATAATTGGCAATATGAGATTATAGCAATCGACAATATGCTAAACTTGAATACAGATTTTGGTATTGCATTACTGCCATGGGAATACTTGAAAAACAAGAGATACTTTAAGTATTGGCCAATATGATAACCATGACAATAGGAATCTTACTTATTGGGAAACTAATCCTAATATGCCTCCATCAGGATTAAAAATCTAAACATCTTGGGAAAATTGTAGGGATGGGCGAATCTACTCGCTAGGACTTGTTACTCGGCGAGTAGTATGGGACTCGCAGGACTCGGTACTCTGCGAGTTTCCCAGCGATTACTCGCACAGCAACGAGTCCAATGCAAATCAATATCAATCCTAGTTTTGTCAGAGACTCTGACAAAACTAGGATTGCCATTGACTTGCATTGGTCTGATTACTGTGCAAGTAATCGCAGGGAAACTCGCAAAGTAACTGCTGTTACTTTGCGAGCTGAGTCCAGCTGTCTGCTCTGTGCAGGCTGCCGCAGCTCCAGGGTCCTAGAGCCCGCCTTCTCACAGAGATGATGTAGCAGAGCTGAGATTGTTCTCAGTCTGCTCATTCCCTGTGCATAGACATCTATATCTATGCACAGGGATGTAGCAGAGAGGACATCGCGTTTTGGACTACGTCGGACGGAAGAGGATTTTTTTAATTAAAGATGGAGTCCCTAATGGCTTTTTTTTTTATTTCTAATAAAAATTTTTCTCTATGTTGTGTTTTTTAACCCTTTATTGGAGATTCTTATTGGCCGGGTCAAACGTGGCCTGACATTAAGAATCTCGGGCTTAATACCAGCTTGTATAACAAAGCTGGTATTAACCCCTTTATTACCCAGCGTGCCACCGCCACCAGGGCCGCTGGAAGAGCGGGGTTCAGTGCCAGAGCATGGCGCTTCAATGAACGCGCCATCTTCTGGGGCGGCTGCGGGCTGCAATTTGCAGCGGGTTGTGCCCAGAAATCTTGGGCATCCCTGCACTGCGGATTCCAGCCCCCAGCTACTTAGCTGTACCTGGCTAGACATAGAAATTGCGCGGAGCCCCAGGCATTTTTTTTTTATTATTTCATGAAATTCATTAAATAATTAAAAAAAAGGGCTCCCCTATATTCTTGTGTCTGGCCAGGTACAAATAGGCACCTGGGGGTTGGGGGCAGCCCGTCACTGCCTGCTGGATCCGGCTGGTTCCAGAAATACGGCAAAGCCCACGTGAAATTTTTTTCTGACAAATCCATAAAACAATGTAAATAAAAGGGACTGCATCTTTATTAACCCCTGGACCATGGGCGAGGCGTTAATAAAGATGCAGTCCCTTTTTTAGGATTGTTTTATTGATTTTTCAGAAAAAAAATTACATGGGCTTCGCCGTATTTCTGGAACCAGCCGGATCCAGCAGGCAGGGACGGGCTGCCCCCAACCCCCTGGTGCCTATTTGCACCTGGCCAGACACAAGAATATAGGGGAGCCCTTTTTTTTATTATTTCATGAATTTCATGAAATAATAAAAAAAAAATGCGTGCGGCTCCGCGCAATTTCTATGTCTAGCCAGGTACAGTTAAGCAGCTGGGGGCTGGAATCCGCAGCGCAGGGAGGCCCAAGCTTTCTGGGCACCCCCCGCTGCAAATTGCAGCCCTCAGCCGCCCCAGAAGATGGCGCGTTCATTGAAGCGCCTTCTTCTGGCGCTGAACCCCGCTCTTCCAGCGGCCCTGGTGGTGGTGGCACGCTGGGTAATAAAGAGGTTAGGGCCAGCTTTGTATTATCAGCTGGCCCTAAGCCCGAAATTTATGGCGGTCACGCCAATATTAGACATGACCGCCATGAATTTCTATTAAATTGTTTTAAAAAAAACACAACACAGAGAAATATTTTTATTAGAAATAAAAAAAAAGTCATTAGGGACTCCATCTTTAATTAAAAAATCCTCTTCCGTCCGACGTAGTCCAAAACGCGATGTCCTCTCTGCTCATCCCTGTGCATAGATATAGATGTCTATGCACAGGGATGAGCAGACTGAGAACAATCTCAGCTCTGCTACACACAGAAAGAGCAGGCAGACTCTAGGACCCTGGAGCTGCGGCAGCCTGCACAGAGCAGACAGCCGGACTCCTTACTGTGCGAGTTTCCCAGCGATTACTTGCACTGTAAACGAGTCCAATGCAAGTCAATGCCAATCCTAGTTTTGTCAGAGTCTCTGACAAAACTAGGATTGCTTCAGGCTGAAGCTTCCGAGACACATCTGCGATTTGTAAATCGCACACTACTCGCTATTACTCGCTTCCCCATTCATTAACATTGGACTCGCTAGACTCGCAACGAGTAGCGAGTCCCGGGCTCGGACTCGCTAGAGTCAAGCGATTCCGAGTAATTTAGGACTCGCCCATCACTAGATAATATGTTCCTGGCTCAATAACAAAATGAACACGCCTTGGCTAAAGGGCATGGTGCTCGTTCAGACAAAGTGTCCGAAAAGATATATAAAAAAAGACTGACCCACACAAACCATAATATATTTTTAGAGTTTTCAGCCAGCAGACCCACGGAAGGAAAATTAGGACCAAACTAAGGGTGGAAGAGGGATTGACCACCAAGGGGTTATTTGCTATTGTGAGGAATTGGCCCAGTTTTGTCTTCTAGGGAGGTAACGCAGTGTTTCATGTTAGAAGAAACTGGGAACCCCTGGAACCATATACCTACCATGTAGCCGACAGCAGCAAGAGCTATCTACCAATGGTAACTGATTTCATCTAATTATATTTCTTTTATTACCACCTGTATTTGCAGATATGACCATTGTATATGTATATCCATTGTGTATATAGTCATGTGTTACTGGGGCTGGATTTTGGCCCAATATAATCCTGTTAAAGGGAACCAAACAGCAGGTTTTAGGGCTATAAAGTGACATCAGAGCCATACAGGCACTGGGATACTGAGTGCAATCATACATTTACTGTAATAATTACATGTATGATTACAGAGAAAAACTGTTATTACACACAGGGAAAACTGTTCAGCACATTAGCATAAGTGCAGAACAGCATCACAATGTAGGGCTGGGTTTCTTTGTATTACTCCCCTGCTTGCTCTATGCCAAACCCTCCCCTCTGTCTCGCATCTCCCTCCCTCCCTGTCAATGTATACCAGGCACAATATGTCTGATATTGTGCATGGAGATAGATTATCACTCCCTCCCTCGCCTACATCTCCGGCTTCTAGTTCTCACTGCTTCTCCTGTCTGTGATCAGTCGCTGGAGTGCAGGGGAAGGCCTCACCCCCACCAGTGTGAGAGACACTAGAAACTGGAGGGGGCAGGGTCTTCTCCTGCACTCCGGAGACGATCACAGACAGGAGAAACAGTGAGAACTAGAAGCCGGAGGTGCAGGTGAGGGAGGGAGGGAGTGATCTCCATGCACAATGTCAGATGTAATGTGCCAGGTATATTGTGACAGGGAGGGAGGGAGAGGGGAGGAAGAGAGGGAGGGTGGAGGGTTTGCCTTCGAGCAAATAAGGGAGTAATGCAGAGGAACCCATCCCCCTGTGCTCACTTGTGCAAATTTGCTGCACTTGTTTCACAATGTTTGATAACAGTTTTCTCTGCAACCATACTTGTAATCATTGATGTAAAGATATGATTGCATTAAGTGTCCCAAAGCCTGTAAGGCACTTGCTTCCCTTAATAGACCTAAAACCTTCTGGTTGGTCTACTTTAATTGACTAAGCTTACAGTCATATGAAAAAGTTTGGGCACCCCTCTTAATCTTACAATTGTTTTTTTGCAACAGCTATTTCAGTGTGATATATGTAATGGACACAGTAATATTTCAGGTTTGAAATGAGGTTTATTGTACTAACCAAAAATGTGAAATATGCATTATTTCAAAAATTGACAGGTGCAAAAGTATGGGAACCCTTCTGATTTTCATGATTTGAATACTCCTAATTACTTTTTACTGACTTACTGAAGCACTAAATTGGTTTGGTAACCTCATTGAGCTTTGTACTTCATAGCCCGGTGTATCCAATTATGAGAAAAGCTATTTCAGGTGTTCACTTGCAAGTTGTTCTCCTAGTTGCATCTTCTCTGAGGAGTGGCATCATGGGCTCCTCAAAACAGCTCTCAAATGATCTGACAAAAAAGATTGTTCTACATAGTTGTTCAGGGAAAGGATACAAAAAGTTGTCTCAGAGATTTAACCTGTCAGTTTTCCACTGTGAGGAACATAGTAAGGAAATGAAAGACCACAGGGACAGTTCTTGTAAAGGCCAGAAGTGGCAGGCCAACAAAAATATCAGAAAGGCAGAAAAGAAAAATGGTGAGAACAGTCAAGAACAATCCACAGACCACCTCCAAAGACTTGCAGCATCAAATTGCTGCAGATGGTGTCACTGTACATCAGTCAACAATATAGCGCACACTGCACAAGGAGAAGCTGTATGGGAGAGTGATGCGAAAGAAGCCGTTTCTGCATGCATGCCACAAACAGAGTCACCTGAGGTATGCAAATGCACATTTGGACAAGCCAGTTTCATTTTGGAAGAAAGTCCTGTGGACTGATGAAATAAAGATTGAGTTGTTTGGTCATACAACAAGGCGTTATGCATGGCGCCACAAAAACACAGCATTCCAAGAAAAACACTTGCTACCCAGTGTCAAATTTGGGGGAGGGTCCATCATGCTTTGGGGCTGTGTGGCCAATGACGGCATCGGGAATTTTGTTAAAGTTGAGGGTCGCATGAATTCCACTCAGTATCAGCAGATTCTTGAGAATAATGTTCAAAAATCAGTGTCAAAGTTGAAGTTACGTCGGGGATGGATCTTTCAGCAAGACAATGATCCAAAACACCGTTCCAAATCTACTCAGGCATTCATGCAGAGGAACAATTACAATGTTCTGGAATGGCCATCCCAGTCTCCAGACCTGAATATCATTGAACATCTGTGGGATGTTTTGAAGCGGGCTTTCCATGCTCGGCGACCATCAAACTTAACTGAACTGGAATTGTTTTGTAAAGAGGAATGGTCAAAAATACCTTCATCCAGGATCCAGGAACTCATTAACAGCTACAGGAAGCGACTAGAGGCTGTTATTTTTGCAAAAGGTGGATCTACTAAATATTAATGTCACTTTTCTGTTTAGGTGCCCATACTTTTGCACCTGTCAATCTTTAAAATAATGCATATTTCACATTTTCGGTTAGCACAATAAACCTGAAATATTACTGTGTCCATCAGTTACTACATATATCCCACTGAAATAGCTGTTGCAAGAAAACAATTTCTGCTTCACTAGAAGTGGTAAAAGCAACTCCCTTCCAGTGCTTCTATGTGCCCATGTGGACAGAAGTTATCTGTGTAAATCAAGGCCAAACAGACCTTACGTATACTCAGGAGGTGAAGAATGTCATGTTTGGTAAAAGTGGAGAGACCGTACCACATAACCCCATAAAAACTCCATAAAAACACCATAAAAACTACCTCAAAATAAAAACCTTTAGAAGAGTAAGGTGGTGGCAACTCCTATGCCAATGTGTAAATCAAATATGTGTCCAAACATGTAACCAAACTGCTGATCACTCGATGGACAAGCTAAATGATTGTTCATAGAGTGAAATGTTCTTTTGTGCAACACAAAAAAATATCATTCTTGTCAGTACAACATCCTGTGTAAACTATGGCAGGATAATTGCACTTAATGATCAAATAACATGGTATAGCACAGTCTTCTCATAGGCTCAGGCTCGGACTGGGCCACCGGTTTAACCGGTTAAAAGTCATGGTGGGCCCCCAGGCATTCTGGCCCCGCCCCCTAGCAACGCCCCCCAACAGGCCCGAACGGAATATCTGCTGCCTGCTGCCTGCCGCCAGTAATGATGACACGGAGCTCAGCGGCTGCAGAGGGAGAGATGATGGAGCAGAACACCGGAGGAGCCGAGGAGCATCGAATACCGGCGGGGCAGGGGAGGAGCAACAGCGAAACACAGACAAGCCTCACCTGCGCTGATTGGTGGGTTGCAGGGTTGGTGGTGGCCGTCAGTGGTGGCGTAATTACAGGGAGATTCGGTGGGTGACAGTCACAGGAATGTTGTGCGGACAGGAGCCGAGGCACGGGAACCGGACACCGGGGCTGTGAGCGGCCTCTGTGCAGCATCACCGCCGGGGCCCGGGCACAGTGCTCCGGTTACTGCATACAGATGATGTCCTGCACTGATCATAGAGGAGGAGGTAATGGTGTCCTGCGGGAGTAACACGGTGTACTGCGTGTTATTTGCACTGCACTGGAGTACACTGGGGGACTGTCTCCCCACAGATAATGTGGAGGAAACACTACGGCCGATGGGGCCCTCAGTCTGAGATGAAGAGAGGACAGCAGAAGGTGCAGTGTGCTGTGCAGCCAGGTTGTGTGTGCAATGTGGTGTGTGCAATGTGTGTGTGTGTGCAATGTGTGTGTGTGCAGTGTGTGTGTGTGTGCAATGTGTGTGTGTGGTGTGTGTGTGCAATGTGTGTGGCTGTGTGTGCAATGTGTGTGTGTGTGCAATGTGTGTGTGCAATGTGTGTGTGTGTGCAATGTGTGTGTGTGCAATGTGTGTGGCTGTGTGTGCAATGTGTGTGTGTGCAATGTGTGTGTGCAATGTGTGTGTGTGCAATGTGTGTGGCTGTGTGTGCAATGTGTGTGTGTGCAGTGTGTGTGTGTGCAGTGTGTGTGCAACGTGTGTGTGCAATGTGTGTGTGTGGCAATGTGTGGTGTGTGCAGTGTGTGTGCAATGTGTGTGTGTGCAATGTGTGTATGCAGTGTGTGTGCAATGTGTGTGTGTGCAATGTGTGTGTGTGTGCAATGTGTGTGGCTGTGTGTGCAATGTGTGTGTGTGCAATGTGTATGTGCAATGTGTGTGTGCAATGTGTGTGTGTGCAATGTGTGAGGCTGTGTGTGCAATATGTCTGTGTGTGCAATGTGTGTGTGTGTGCAATGTGTGTGCAGAGACAGAACAGCCGGGAGGATCACAGTGAAAGTAAAATAAATGTAATGTAAATAAAGATAAAGTTGGCTGCACTGTGCTTATGATGGGGGCCTCCAGCCTCTGTCCTCCTGCTCTCACCCCTCCAGCCTCCGTCCTCCTGCCCTCACCCCTCCAGCCTCCGTCCTCCTGCCCTCACCCCTCCAGCCTCCGTCCTCCTGTCCTCACCCCTCCATCCTCCGTCCTCCTGCCCTCACCCCACCAGCCTCTGTCCTCCTGCCTCACCCCACCAGCCTCTGTTCTCCTGCCCTCACCCCAACCAGCCTCTGTCTCCTGCCCTCACCCCACCAGCCTCTGTCCTCCTGCCCTCACCCCACCAGCCTCTGTCCTCCTGCCCTCACCCCACCAGCCTCTGTCCTCCTGCCCTCACCCCACCAGCCTCCGTCATCCTGCGCTCACCCCTCCAGCCTCCGTCCTCCTGCGCTCACCCCCCTAGCCTTCATCCTGGTCTAACCGCCTGCCCACCATATACTGTGCTGCTAACCACTGAACCATCATACTTTGCTAACCACAGAGACATCGCGCAGTGCTAACCACTGAGCCACCGTACAATGCTAACCATGAGCCATCATATACAGTGCTAACCACTGAGCCACCGTACAATGCTAACCATTGAACCAACATATACAGTGCTAACCACTGAGCCACCATATAATGCTAACCACTGAGCCACCGTATACAGTACTATACCACTGAGCCACCGTATACAGTGCTAACCACTGAGCCACCATATACAGTGCTAACCACTGAGCCACCATATACAGTGCTAACCACTGAGCCACCATATACAGTGCTAACCACTGAGCCTCCATATACAATGCTAAGCACTGAGCCACCATAGTAACATAGTAACATAGTAACATAGTTTTTAAGGTTGAAGGAAGACTTTAAGTCCATCTAGTTCAACCCATAGCCTAACATGTTGATCCAGAGGAAGGCAAAAAAAAACCCATGTGGCAACACTAATCTGCACATTGGGGGAAAAAATTCCTTCCTGACTCCAGATACGGCAATCAGACTAATTCCCTGGATCAACGCCCTATCAAGAATCTAGTATGTATAACTGGTAATATTATAGTTTTCAAGAAAGGCATCCAGGCCCTTCTTAAATGTTAGTAGTGACTCACTCATTACAACATCATGTGGCAGAGAGTTCCATAGTCTCACTGCTCTTACAGTAAAGAATCCGCGTCTGTGATTATGATTAAACCTTCTTCCCTCCAGACGTAGAGGATGCCCCCTTGTCCCAGTCTCAGGCCTAAGAGTAAAGAGATCATTAGAAAGGTCTCTGTACTGCCCCCTCATATATTTGTACATTATTATAAGATCACCCCTAAGCCTTCGTTTTTCCAAGCTAAATAACCCCAAGTTTAATAACCTGTCTTGGTATTGCAGACCCCTTAGTCCTCTAATAACTTTTGTCGCTCTTCTCTGGACCCGCTCTAGTTCAGCTATGTCTTTCTTATACACCGGAGACCAGAATTGTACACAGTATTCTAAGTGTGGTCGCACTAGTGACTTGTATAGAGGTAAAATTATGTTCTCCTCATGAGCATCTATGCCTCTTTTAATACATCCCATTATTTTATTTGCCTTTGCAGCAGCTGTCTGACACTGGCCACTAAATGTGAGTTTGTCATCTACCCATACACCCAGGTCTTTTTCAGTGATAGTTTTGCCCAGTGTTTTATAATTAAGCACATAATTATACCCTTTGTTTCCTCTGCCCAAGTGCATGACTTTACATTTATCCCATTAAAGCGCATTTGCCATTTAGCAGCCCAAGCTTCTAGTTTACATAAATCCTCCTGTAATATAAAATTGTCCTCCTCTGTATTGATTACCCTGCAGAGTTTAGTGTCATCTGCAAATATTGAGATTCTACTCTGTATGCCCCTACAAGGTCATTAATAAATATATTAAATAGAAGCGGACCCAACACTGACCCTGTGGTACCCACTGTTAACTGTGACCCATTCTGAGTGTGTTCCATTAATAACCACCCTTTGTTTCCTATCACTAAGCCAGTTCTTAACCCACTTACACATATTTTCCCCTATCCCCATTGCCCTCATTTTATGTATCAACCTTTTGTGTGGCACTGTATCAAAAGCTTTTGAAAAGTCCATATACACCACATCCACTGCATTTCCTTAGTCCAGTCCAGAAACTTACTTCTTCATAGAAGCTTATTAGATTAGTTTGACAGGAACGGTCCCTCGTAAAACCATGTTGATAATGGGTCATGAGGTTATTTTTGTTCAGATACTCCAGTATAGCATCTCTTAGAAAACCCTCTAGGATTTTACCCACAGTAGAGGTTAAGCTTACTGGCCTATAATTTCCAAGTTCAGTTTTTGTCCCCTTTTTGAATATTGGCACCACATTTGCTATACGCCAGTCCTGTGGTACAGACCCTGATATTATGGAATCTTTAAATATTAAAAATAATGGTCTATCTATGACAGTACTTAATTCCTGCAGCACTCTGGGGTGTATCCCATCTGGGCCCGGGGATTTGTCAATTTTAGTGGATTTTTAGACGATGCCGTACTTCCTCTTGGGTTAAGCAGGTGACGTTTAATTGAGAATTTTTGTTATCACTGATCATATTGTCTGTCATGGGATTTTCTTGTGTAAATACTGTTGAAAAAAAGTCATTTAGCATATTTGCTTTTTCCTCATCCTCATCCACCATTTCACCCAGACTATTTTTAAAGGGGCCAACACCATCATTTTTTTAGTTTCTTACTATTTATGTAGTTAAAAAATATTTTGGGATTCTTTTTACTTTCTCTGGCAATGAGTCTCTCTGTCTCAATCTTTGCTGCCTTGATTTGCTTTTTACAAATGTTATTTAATTTTCTGTATTTATTTAATGCTTCATCACTACCTACTTGCTTTAATTCCCTAAATGCTTTCTTTTTGTCACATATTGCACTTTCTTACCGCTTTATTTAGCCATAGTGGTTTCCTCCTATTTCTAGCATGCTTATTCCCATAGGGTATATATTGTGCACAGGTCCTATTCAGGATGCTAATAAACATCTCCCATTTGTGTTGTGTACTTTTATGTCTCAGGACATCGTCCCAGTTTATTGCACTAAGATCATCTCTCAACCGTTGGAAATTTGCCTTCCTGAAGTTTAGTGTCCTTGTGGCCCCTCTACTACACGTCTTAGTAAAGGATACTTGAAAGCTTATTAAGTTATGATCACTATTACCCAAGTGACCTCCAACCCGTATATTTGATATGCGGTCTGGCCTGTTGGTTAATATTAGGTCCAGCAGTGCCCCCCTTCTTGTTGGGTCCTGAACCAGTTGTGAAAGGTAATTGTCTCTTATAGTTTTCAAAAACTTATTACCTTTGCTAGAACTGCAGGTTTCTGATCCCCAATGTATTTCAGGGTAGTTGAAGTCCCCCATAATAATGACTTCTCAGTGAGTCGCTGCTTCATCTATTTGCTTTATGAGGATATTCTCCTCCACTTCCATTATTGTTGGGGACTTATAACAAACCCCTATCAGTAATTTATTATTTTTTCCCCCTCCCCTTATCTCCACCCACAGAGACTCTACATTTCCATTAGATTCACCTATATTATCACGCAGGATGGGTTTTAAGGATGATTTTACGTATAAACATACACCTCCTCCTCGCCTATTTGTACGGTCATTTCTGAACAGACAATAGCCCTGTAAATTAACAGCCCAGTCATGACTCTCGTCCAGCCAAGTCTCCGAAATCCCCACCATGTCATAATTATTTTCCAACAAAATCAATTCTAATTCCTCCATTTTGTTGGTGAGGCTTCTGGCATTAGTGAACATGCACTTTATGCATCTCTCTTTACCTCTATTCCTTCCTACTAGATTGACTGTTCTAACCCCACCCCCCATGCCACCCCCACTTTTATTACTTGTGCCCAGGTTACTGTTTACACTATCTTCCCCTCCTATACAATGAACACCCTCCCCCCCAATCCCTAGTTTAAACACTCCTCCAACCTTCTAGCCATTTTCTCCCCCAGCACAGCTGCACCTCCCCATTGAGGTGCAGCCCGTCCCTAGCATAGAACCTGTAGCCAACAGAGAAGTCGGCCCAGTTCTCCAGGAACCCAAACCCCTCCTTCTACACCAATTCCTGAGCCACTTATTTATCTCCCTAATCTCCGTTGCCTCTCTGGTGTGGCACGTGGTACAGGCAGTATTTCAGAGAAATACTACCTTGGAGGTCCTTGCCTTAAGCTTGCAGCCTAATTCCCTGAAATCATCTTTAAGGACCTTCCACTACCTCTAACTTTGTCATTTGTATATACAGTGCTAACCACTGAGCCACCGTACAGTGCTAACCACTGAGCCACCATATAATGCTAACCACTGAGCCACCGTATACAGTACTAACCACTGAACCACCGTATACAGTGCTAACCACTGAGCCACCATATACAGTGCTAACCACTGAGCCACCATATACAGTGCTAACCACTGAGCCACCATATACAGTGCTAACCACTGAGCCTCCATATACAATGCTAAGCACTGAGCCACCATATACAATGCTAACCACTGAGCCACCATACAATGCTAACCACTGAGCCACTATATACAGTGCTAACCACTGAGCCACCATATACAGTGCTCACCACTGAGCCACCGTATACAGTGCTAACCACAGCCACCGTATACAGTGCTAACCACTGAGCCACCATATACAGTGCTAACTACTGAGCCACCGTACAGTGCTAACCACTGAGCCACCGTACAGTGCTAACCACTGAGCCACCATACAGAGCTAACCACTGAACCACTGTATACAGTGCTAACCACTGAGCCACCGTACTGTGAGTGTATGCCCCTGTGAGTGTATGCCCCTGTGAGTGTATGCCCCCTAAAAATAAGACCAGGTGCAACGTTCGGAGCAAACATATTAATATATTAAATATATTAATCTCGCCCGCCCCTGACGGCCAGAATGAGGAACATACATTATTGGTTTATGGTGGGAAGTGGGGACATATTTACTGTAGGGCCAATCAGGCGACATTATTACTGCTGTAATATAATTTAAATTTTCCATGAGGGGAACCAAAGGGAGGCCTTGTTACTGTGCGAGGCGGCACGATGTCGCTTATTTGGTCGTTTGATGTAGTGTAGAAATCTTGGGAAAAGTGTGGAATGTGCTATGGAAGTGATCAGTTTTATACAGTAGATAACTGTGCTATTTTCTGCAGAGATGAGTCCTGGCTAGAAGACGTGATATTTGTCTGCGACAGGGGAAGAAGAAACCTGAAGATGAATGACTTCACCAAGATACATCTCTGGTGAGTAGGTGTATTACCTATCCACGCACACTATACACTATATACAGAGCTCCTGTGTATAATGTCACTGGTGATCTCTGCATCACCTGTACACTGACACTATATACAGAGCTCATGTGTATAATGTCACTGGTGTTCTCTACATCACCTGTACACTGACACTCTATACAGAGTTCCTGTGTATAATGTCACTGGTGTTCTCTGCATCACCTGTACACTGACACTATATACAGAGTTTCTGTGTATAATGTCACTGATAATCACTGTATTTACACTGACCAAATATACAGAGCTTTTTTTAATCTTCATTATTGTAGTATTATTGGTCACTATTCACACTGAAGAAGAAACAGCTGGGCACCACAGAGTACTGACATGTAGTAGTGGGTCTGGCACCAAACTTGTGGTTTATCAGGTAAGAGGAGGAGGGGAAGGAGCAGAGGACAGCAAACTATTTTGAGCTGGGTGGTGCTTCTATGGGTTGACCGGATTTTATTGGTCACTATGTAGTGGCATTATGTGCTATGGTCATGGTATTGTGTATTTGTCCCTTGAATGTGGAATTATTCAATTACAATATGTCGGTTATATGTGGTCTTATCATGGTGTGGCAGTATTTGATCACAGTTTAGTAGTAATATGTGCTCTGATCACAGTGTGGTGGTATGTCTCCTTTATACGTGGTATTACTGGTCTTGGTATAGTGGATTGTGGTTGATTATTAGTTTTTTTCTGATATCAATAAGGGGAAAATTCTTTATTTCCAGTAGATATTAAAAACTTGGTTGCTTAACCCCTTCCTGTCCTGTGACACAGCAGCAGCGAAATGCACTAACAGAGGTTCTCCAGAGAAAGCAAGTAATTATCTCAACTAAGGCCACGTTCACACAGTGAGTATTTGGTGAGATTTTCACTTCAGTATTTATAAGACAGAAGCAGGAGATGGTGAGAAATGCAGAACATATTACCTCTGATTGCTCCACTCCTGGTTTTGTCTTACAAACACCGAGATAAAAACTCACCAAATACTCAGTGTGTGCACATGACCTAAGGATGTGATAAGGTATTAGTTGGTGGGGGTGCAACTGCTGAATGTGCAGTTTTTATCCCCATTATGTGTCCAAAAATAGAAAAATATCTAGCATAGAGTCTTGAGATCTAGATCCTTAACAATTCATTATATTAGAAAAGTATTAAAAAGCACATTTAAATCAATGTCCTTAAAGACAGTCCTTAGTCATAGGTTTGTTTAGTCCCCATTAGACTGGGGGTGATGTACAGCTCGCCCATGATCCCTTCACTCCCTCAGTGGCTGTGAGCGCTGGGTTTGCCTTTTTCTGTGAGCTCCAATGATAATGAATGGAGCCGCGGTCACATCATTACCGGCCGCTGCAGTTAATAAAAGGGGTAAAAGTGCCACATTCTTCCGACGATGTGGTTTTGATTGGTCGGATTCCACCAATAACTAAGTGATCACCTGCCGAACCTGACGATTGTTGGTAACTTGTTTTCACCAAAGTATCCCTTTAATGTACACTACAGTAATGGTACATCGCAGTAATGGTGAGCGCAGAGTGATGTGCAGGAGTAACCGCTGGAATGGGTATAATGGCTAACGGGTATTTGCATATAGCGGGTGAGTGGGCCCCTGGAGTCAATTTCCCTGGTGGGCCCCAGACACCCCAGTCCGACCCTGCATAGGCTGGGGTCACATTTAAAACGTGAATTGCATTCACCACATCCAGATCCGGATGCGGTGAACGCAATACCGGTCACACACATTTTTTTACAAAAATATGTGCAGAATACCGCACTGCAGTAACCGGATGGCTCAGGATGTGTAATCCTGAGCCATCCGGCAACTGCATAGTTTGCTGATCCCGGCTATTGCCGGCATTAGCAAACTGCTCTTTGTCTTGTAAACATTGTAATTTAATAAACAAAAGGATGGTTGAGGTCTCTAGGGGGGCTTAGTCCCCCCTAGAGACCGGACGCCCACTCAGGTGGGCTACACCTACAATGCCCCCATGCCACGGGCTCCTCCGAGCTCCGTGCATGTTCCCCTACCTCCCCCCCCCGTATCTGTATAGAGGGGTGCCTGCACCCCACGGTTAGAAGTATCCCTAAATGTGGCAGAAGCACACAGCCCCGCCCATGGAGGGATATTGCCAGATCATGAAGAAGCATGTAACTATACAACTAGATTTGTACTGTAATGACTGTGTTTATGCCACATTTAGGGATACTGCACAGCGGATCATAGAACAGCTCTGAAAACTGCAGCCTGCATGATTTTTAACGCAGGCTGCAGTGCCGGAGACGGACACCGGATGGCTTGTGAAGCCATCCAGTGTTTAGCATTGACTCCTATGAGGAGCGTTTCCTGGTCCGGTTTTGAGCTTTTTGAAAGCTCCGGAGGAGCAGGATGGTGGCGGGGGGTTCAGGATGGTGGCAGGGGGGGCAGGATGGTGGTGGGGGGGATCAGGATGGTGGTGGTGGGGATTAGGATGGTGGTGGTGGGGGGCAGGATGTAGCCGGAAGGGCAGGATGGAGGCGGGGGGGCAGGATGGTGATGGTGGGGATCAGGATGGTGGTGGTGGGGATTAGGATGGTGGTGGGGGGGCAGGATGTAGCCAAAAGGGCAGGATGGAGCGAGTGGGGCAGGATGGAGCCGGCGGGGCAGGATGATGGCGAGCGGGGCAGGATTGGAGCGAGTGGGGAAGGATGGAGTCAGAGTTGCAGAAGGGATTCCGGAGGAGCAGGATGGTGGCGGGGGGTTCAGGATGGTGGCAGGGGGGGCAGGATGGAGCCTGTGGGGCAGGATGGTGGTGGGGGGGCAGGATGGAGCTGGTGGGGCAGGATGGTGGCGGGGGGCAGGATGGAGCTGGCGGGGCAGGATGGTGGCGGGGGAGCAGGATGGTGGTGGGCGTGCAGGGTGGAGCCGGCGGGGCAGGATGGATGTGGGGGGGCAGGATGGAGCCGGCGGGGCAGGATGGATTCCATGGGGCAGGATGGAGCTGGATGGGGGGATCAGGATGGTGGAGGGGGGGATCAGGATGGTGGTAGGGGGGCAGGATGGAGCCGGCAGGGCAGGATGGAGCGAGCGGGGCTGGATGGAGCCGGCGGGGCAGGATGGTGGTGAGCGGGGCAGGATGGAGTCGGAGTTGCAGAATGGATCCGGAGGAGCAGGATGGTGGCGGGGGGTTCAGGATGGTGGCAGGGGGGCAGGATGGAGCGAGCGGGGCAGGATGGAGTGGATGGAGCAGGATGGAGCCGGCAGGGCAGGATGGAGCGAGCGGGGCAGGATGGAGCTGGCGGGGCAGGATGGAGCGAGCGGGGCAGGATGGAGTGAGCGAGGCAGAATGGAGCCGGCGGGGCAGGATAGAGCCAGTGGGGCAAGATGGTGGCGAGCGGGGCAGGATGGTGGCGAGCAGGGCAGGATGGTGGTGGGGGGGAAGGATGGTTACAAAGGGGCAGGATGGTGGTGGGGGGGCAGGATGGTAGTGGGGGGTGCAGGATGGAGCTGGTGGGGCAGGATGGATGCGAGGGGGGCAGGATAGAGCCAGTGGGGCAGGATGGTGGCAGGGATGATCAGGATGTTGGGGGGGGGGCAGGATGGAGCCGGTGGGACAGGATTGATGCGGGGGGGCAGGATGAACTCGGTGGGGCAGGATGGATGTGGGGTGGGCGGGATGCAGCCAGCAGGGCAGGTTGGAGCCGGCGAGGCAGGATGGATACGGGGGGGCAGGATGGAGGCTCTTCTCCTGCCCCCTCCGCTGCTCTTGCCCCTCCTCTGCTCCCTGTGGCCCCCCTTCCTCTGCCCCTCTGCTCCCCGCGGTCCGCCACTCCCCCTTCCCCCCCCGCTCCCGCTCCTCCATGGTGATGATAAGAAAAAAAAAAACTGTGAGGATACTTACCCTCCGCTGGCGCGCTCCACCTCCATCTTGTAGCTCCCAGGACAGGACCTGTCGTTGCCTGGGAAACCGATCAGCTGACAGGTCTTCAAGCCAGTATCCTCACTGAGGTTTTTATTTTTTTTTTATTATCACCATGGAGGAGCGGGGGGGGCCACGGAGAGCGGGGTGGCAGAGGTAGGGGGCCTCGGGTAGCGGAAGGGCAGAGGGAGGGAGGGGGGCTGCGGGCAGCGGTAGGAGCAGCGGAGGAGGGCAGGAAGAGCGGGGAGCAGAGCAGGAGGAGCGGGGGGGGGCTGTGGGCTGCAAATAGGCACGAAATTCGAACTTTGTATTCTCGCGCCTATTTGCATAGTCTGGCCTCCGGCGGGCGCCAATGAGCGACCTGTGTCTGGCGCGCGATTTCGGCGACAAACACACTCAAAAAACCTTTACACAATTATATAGTATATACAGTTAGGGCCAGAAATATTTGGACAGTGACACAATCTTCGCGAGTTGGGCTCTGCATGCCACCACATTGGATTTGAAATGAAACCTCTACAACAGAATTCAAGTGCAGATTGTAACGTTCAATTTGAAGGGTTGAACAAAAATATCTGATAGAAAATGTAGGAATTGTACACATTTCTTTACAAACACTCCACATTTTAGGAGGTCAAAAGTAATTGGACAAATAAACATAACCCAAACAAAATATTGTTATTTTCAATATTTTGTTGCGAATCCTTTGGAGGCAATCACTGCCTTAAGTCTGGAACCCATGGACATCACCAAACGCTGGGTTTCCTCCTTCTTAATGCTTTGCCAGGCCTTTACAGCCGCAGCCTTCAGGTCTTGCTTGTTTGTGGGTCTTTCCGTCTTAAGTCTGGATTTGAGCAAGTGAAATGCATGCTCAATTGGGTTAAGATCTGGTGATTGACTTGGCCATTGCAGAATGTTCCACTTTTTTGCACTCATGAACTCCTGGGTAGCTTTGGCTGTATGCTTGGGGTCATTGTCCATCTGTACTATGAAGCGCCATCCAATCAACTTTGCAGCATTTGGCTGAATCTGGGCTGAAAGTATATCCCGGTACACTTCAGAATTCATCCGGCTACTCTTGTCTGCTGTTATGGCATCAATAAACACAAGTGACCCAGTGCCATTGAAAGCCATGCATGCCCATTCCATCACGTTGCCTCCACCATGTTTTACAGAGGATGTGGTGTGCCTTGGATCAAGTGCCGTTCCCTTTCTTCTCCAAACTTTTTTCTTCCCATCATTCTGGTACAGGTTGATCTTTGTCTCATCTGTCCATAGAATACTTTTCCAGAACTGAGCTGGCTTCTTGAGGTGTTTTTCAGCAAATGTAACTCTGGCCTGTCTATTTTTGGAATTGATGAATGGTTTGCATCTAGATGTGAACCCTTTGTATTTACTGTCATGGATTTACTGTACTTAGAGACAGATACACCTACTTCACTGAGAGTGTTCTGGACTTCAGTTGATGTTGTGAACGGGTTCTTCTTCACCAAATAAAGTATGCGGCGCAGCGGCGATCATCCACCACTGTTGTCATCCGTGGACGCCCAGGCCTTTTACAGTTCCCAAGCTCACCAGTCAATTCCTTTTTTCTCAGAATGTACCCAACTGTTGATTTTGCTACTCCAAGCATGTCTGCTATCTCTCTGATGGATTTTTTCTTTTTTTTCAGCCTCAGGATGTTCTGCTTCACCTCAATTGAGAGTTCCTTTGACCGCATGTTGTCTGGTCACAGCAACAGCTTCCAAATGCAAAACCACACACCTGGAATCCACCCCTGACCTTTTAACTACTTCATTGATTACGAGGGAGACGCCTTCAGAGATAATTGCAGCCCTTAGAGTCCATTGTCCAATTACTTTTGGTCCCTTGAAAAAGAGGAGGCTATGCATTACAGAGCTATGATTTCTAAACCCTTTCTCCGATTTGGATGTGGAAACTCTCATATTGCAGCTGGGAGTGTGCACTTTCAGCCCATATTATATATAAATTGTATTTCTGAACATGTTTTTGTAAACAGCTAAAATAACAAAACTTGTGTCACTGTCCAAATATTTCTGGCCCTAACTGTATATATATATATATATATATAGAGAGAGAGAGAGAGAGAGAGAGAGAGCTATATATATGGCAGTAACCAAAAGTTTAGCACTTTTATTAAAAGTATGATTACTTCTATCTAGTTGTTGTGATGCCATTTTTGTGGTGACGAATTGAAAGTGTATCAAGTTGTCTTCATGTCATCATGCAAGGCCTTAATTTTATGCTTTGGAGTCGAAGAATGAGTAGAATGCTTTTGATATGTCTTATAATTGGAGAAAAATGAATGATACAAGTTTTGCACACTATTTATTGAGTACATAGAGAGTAATTCATTGTTTAGAGTGCCATAACTTAGAATTTTGTAGCATAACCTCTTGCATTAATTACTGCACCACACCGATGGGGCATTGAAGTCACAAGGGTATTCAACACATCTTGAGGGATCCTGCTCCATTTCATTTACAAATCTATAACCATTTAATCTTTATTGCTATGGGTACAGGGTCCCAACTCGTCACCCTAACTCTTCCTAAAAGTGATCTATACAGATAAATTGGGTGATTGGCTTGGCACTTGCAACAGTTTACTTTGCCCTGCAATGTTTGATAAATCTGGATGTGTCCTTAAGATCATTGTCTTGCTGGAATTTCCAGACCCTGCCTACTTTGATTTTACCATGTGACAGCATTACATTCTCCAGTATGTCCTCATACAGTTGTGGCCAAAAGTATTGACACCTCTGCAATTCTGTCACATAATACTCAGTATCTTCCTGAAAATGATTGAAATCACAACTTCTTTGGTATTATTATCTTCATTTAATTTGTCTTCATTGAAAAAACACAAAAATAATTGTCCTAAAGCCAAATTGGATATAAATCCACTCCAAACATAAAAAAGGGGGTTAACAAAAGTATTGGCACTGTTAGAAAAATCATGTGATGCTTCTCTAATTTGTGTAATTAACAGCACCTGTAACTTACCTGTGGCACCTAACAGGTGTTGGCAATAACTAAATCACACTTGCAGCCAGTTGACATGTATTAAAGTTGACTCAACCTCTGTCCTGTGTCCTTTTGTGTACCACATTGAGCATGGAGAAAAGAAAGAAGACCAAAGAACTGTCTGAGGACTTGAGAAACCAAATTGTGAGGAAGCATGAGCAATCTCAAGGCTACAAGTCCATCTTCAAAGACCTGAATGTTCCTGTCTACCGTGTGCAGTGTCATCAAGAAGATTAAAGCCCATGGCATTGTGGCTAACCTTCCTAGATGTGGACGGAAAAGAAAAATTGACGACAGGTTTCAACGCCAGATTGTACGGATGGTAGATAAACAACCTCGACTAACATCCAAACAATTCAAGCTGCCCTGCAGTCCGAGGGTACAACAGTGTCAACCTGTACTATCCATCGGCGTCTGAATGAAAAGGGACTGTATGGTAGGATACCAAGGAAGACCCCACTTCTTACCTCGAGACATAAAAAAGCCAGGCTGGAGTTTGCCAAAACTTACCTGAGAAAGCCTAAAACATTTTAGAAGAATGTTCTTTGGTCAGATGAGATAAAAGTAGAGCTTTTTGGGCAAATGCATCAACATAGAGTTTACAGGAGAAAAAAAGAGGCATTCAAAGAAAAGAACACGGTCCCTACAGTCAAACATGGCAGAGGTTCCCTGATGTTTTGGGGTTGCTTTGCTGCCTCTGACACTGGACTGCTTGACCATGTGCATGGCATTATGAAGTCTGAAGACTACCAACAAATTTTGCAGCATAATGTAGGGCCCAGTGTGAGAAAGCTGGGTCTCTCTCAGAGGTCATGGGTCTTTCAGCAGGACAATGACCCAAAACACACTTCAAAAAGCACTAGAAAATGGTTTGAGAGAAAGCACTGGAGACTTCTAAGGTGGCCAGCAATGAGTCCAGACCTGAATCCCATAGAACACCTGTGGAGAAATCTAAATATGGAACCCTTCAAATATCAGGGACTTGGAGCAGTTTCCCAAAGAAGAATGGTCTAAAATTCCAGCAGAGCATTGTAAGAAACTCATTGATGGGTTACCAGAAGCGGTTGGTCGCAGTTATTTTGGCTAAAAGTTGTGCAACCAAGTATTAGGCTGAGGGTGCCAATACTTTTGTCTGGCCCATTTTTGGAGTTTTGTGTGAAATGATCAATGTTTTGCTTTTTGCTTCATTCTCTTTTGTGTTTTTTCATTAAAGACAAATTAAATGAAGATAATAATACCAAAGAATTTGTGATTGCAATCATTTTCAGGAAGAAACTGAGTATTATCTGCCAGAATTGCAGGGGTGTCAATACTTTTGGCCACAACTGTACATGGTAGCATTTATATTTCCATAATTTCTATGCTGAGAGCCAATGGCAGTTGCAGTAAAGCAGCAACAAACCATGACATTGCATTTACCATGTTTCACTCCAGGTGTTTTTGTACCGTACATCATTACATTTTCTAATTGGACAATATATATAGGGATTGCCACCATTATCAAACAAATTGAAATTGGACCACAACACTTTTGACCAATCTGTCTCTTTCCATTGGCTGTGTTTTTTTGGTAAACTGAAGTTGGACCTTCCAGGTTTTCTGCAGAGATGAAAGGCTTTTTTGGCTGGCACTTGTGCATTCAAACCTACTACTCTTAGCCATCACACCACAGGTTGGTGACTAATTTTGACCCCATATGTTTTATTTATTTGACAATTGAATGGAGATGAGCAATTTTTTCCTGAACTTGTTTGCCATTTTCAAATTATGCACAAACAATACAGATTCACTTTGTAATTGGAAAGACGAGCAATTTAATAAAAAATCGACCAACACGGCTTTGTTCGATAAGTGATCAGATATAATAAAGCATTTCTGCATTTAAGTGATGCTTTTCTTCTAACATCTGACTGGGTAGGATTGCAGGTAGAACATATCTGATGATGGAAGGGGTGGGGAGAGGTCAGATGAACATTGGATTCCTTTTTTTTGGCACTTTCTGTACGGATGTTCTGGGCCAGCAGCCAAGCCGGGCACATAAAACAACCACAAGTTGAAAACACAAAGTCTTATGTCATAGGCTGGCTTTTGTCATTAGCTGCCTACATTACATGTCCTGTGGGATAAAAGAAGCAGCCATTTCCGTTGTTGCCATTTTCAGAATGTAATTGTTAGGGACAGTGTTGCTGCTGCTCTATCTTGCTCCACCTTTGCAACACTAAAAGGTAGCTAGCTGCTCAATCACTTTTTAGATAGAATAGAAGGGTGAGAGGGTCCATCCAGACATAAGTATTTTTGCTGAGAACAAGTGTGATTACCAAATCTGTGTGCATTACTAAGGTCACATTTTTACCATACATCAAGTGATTGAGAAATGTTTGTGTTTTCCCTAAAAAGTCTGTGTTTGGCCTCAGACAAGTGTTGAAATTTGTATGTATGTAAACTGGGTTACATACAGTGGGGTAAGGAATAAATGGCACAACTAGGAACTTGCCAGATATACCAATGAAGAAGTACATAGGCAAATTTACATGAAGAATAGCAATAAGAAAAAATAAACAGAGAATTATCACTCAATTATAAAAAAAAAATTGCCTAAAGGATATGAAGGGAAAAGGGGTGGGTTGAATTGAGGAAGGAGGGGCAGGAGTGGAGGAGTGTGCATAGCGGTAAAACCAGTATATTGCTAATTATGTGTTGTCTGTTTCTCTTGTAATGATGTTTATTCTTTTGGAAGTGGCTTTAATACTTTATGTTAGGTTGTTTGTAACAGCTCAGCTTTGAGATATATTAAATAGGTTGGCCTAGAGGTGGGCTTATAATGGTGAGATGAATTAGTAACGAGAAGGGGAGTGAGTAGTAAACATAAACAAATTTAAACTATTAAACAAATTTAAATGAAATATAAATATATGTAAAACAAATTAAACTATTTAAAGAGACTTTATTATGGAGTATGTTATGTATTTGTTAGTATTGCTGGGTTGATTTCTGCAGACCATGCCTCCAAATTGTTATTATTAGCTTTATGCATTTCTTCAAACACTATCCCTCTTATTTTGTATGTCTCGTAAGTACAGTATGTAGTCCCGTGGGATACAAAATTATGGTGAGTATAATTGTCAATCAAGGCTTATGACTGGGTAATTTTGAATGCATTAGGACACAGGTATGGGCAGGTCTGGTGAAAAAATATATGTCCATGCTTTCCATTTCATGTTATATTTCCTGCTCTGGATGTTGCGAATAGCAAAGTTATATTTGAAAGTGTTATGGAGTGATATTTTCTCCATGACCTCACAAATTGTGGGTAGTAGTAGTTGCTTCCATTTGGCTGCAAGTAAAGTTTTGGCTACCATCAGTATATGACATGTTATGTGCCTATGATCTTTTGAGAAGCAGTCTTGTCCAATTAGAAGTAGGGCAATTTCTGATGAGAGAGTAAAGTTAGCTTTTGTGATTTGATTTATAATGGATTTGATGTCTACCCAGACGTTTTTCAAAACTGGACAGTTCCAGAGTATATGTGACAGGCCGCCAACTCCTCCGAAGTTGCTCCAGGGGGAGTACTCAGGATTTATAGTGTTTAGTTCAGTGGGGTGTAATACCACCTGCACAGGACTTTATATTGTGTTTCTTGAAGTGTGGCATAGAGAGTGATGGAGTTTAGGAGTTCCTTTGCTTTTTGAATTTGCTCTTTTCCCAATTCTTGTTTTAATTCTTTCCTCCATGAAATACTGTTGGCTCCAAAGGGCATTTCTAGATCTTCGTTAGCTGCTTGATATATAAGGCTAGTTTCCGACATAGCAGTGATTTGGGGATGTTTAAGCTTATTAACTAGGTTTAGTGGAAGTTCGAAATTGGCCTTATTGTTTCTCAGTTTTTCCTTAATACGCATCCATGCTAAGCTTTCTTGGTCAGGTAGGTTGAATTTCTTTTGGAGGATGTTAAATGTGATAGAAGGTTATTCTCCAAGATATCCAAGATGTATCTGATACCTTTGTTTATTCAGAAAGTAGCTTTGAATTTAGGCACAATAAGCTCCAGGATTTCCAGATCGATCCACAAGGGGCTAGATGGGCTGAAGATTCCCTTAGACTTTTTAAGGAAAAATTTCCTGGCAAGTATGGTGGCTCTGGTAGTTGCCTCTTTGGGTAGTTGCATATTAGAGTTGCTTAAGTGGGAATTATCAAGGGCTTGAGAGATTTAGTTTTGAGATTTTGTTGTTCAATAAGTGCCCATGCCATTTTTTTGTATTCATCTAGCCATCTTTGACTAAGTTGAATTATGCTTGCGTATCGTAGGCATGTAGATTTAGAAGTCCTAGTCCTCCTCTTTTTTTGCCTTTCTCCACAATCATCCTGGCCACCCATGGCCTTTTCCCCACTCCATATGAAAGTGGCAAGTTGTATTTGATATTTTTGTAACCATGTTTTTGGTACATTAATAGGAATAGACGTAACTACAATTAAAAACCTGGGCAGGATCAGCATTTTGTATGCTACAATCTTCTCCATCCAAGTTACCTCCACTTTAACAAATGATAATAGTTTTTTTTAAGCTTTTTGTATGTCATATTTGTTGATAACGGTTTAGTTAGGGTTATTCCCAAATAGGACAGTTTTTTTCCTCCTATGAAAATGTGGTTTCTGTTTTTAGCATTTACTGTAATTCATCATCTAAATTATATCTTAGGGGTTGGGTTTTAGAGATATTAATTTTGTATAAAGAAACTGCAAATGTATCTAGTGTGGATAATAGTTGTCTGGAGGAGTTAGG
Source organism: Allobates femoralis (assembly GCA_033576535.1). Classification (NCBI taxonomy): domain Eukaryota; kingdom Metazoa; phylum Chordata; class Amphibia; order Anura; family Aromobatidae; genus Allobates; species Allobates femoralis. The sequence continues at coordinate 358,287,749 of JARQOC010000002.1, forward strand.
GGATCTGTAAGTGTAATTAAAATGTCATCAGCAAATAATGACACCTTATATTGTCTAAAGTTAGATGGTATACCCTTAATTTTACAATCGGTTTGGATACTCTTTGCAAGTGGTTCTATGAAGAAATCAAACAAGGTAGGGAACAATGGGCAACCCTGTCTGGTTCCATTGGAGAGAGTGAATCTGTTTGACAGGGTGTTGTTTGTAAGTATATGTGCAGTTAGGGAGGTATATAGGGCCATTATTGAATTTACAATGTCTCCTTGAAATCCAAATCTGATGAGTGTTTGAAACAGGAAACCCCAATGCACCCTGTAGAACGCCTCCTCGGCATCCATAGCATCGACCAGTGCAGGGGATTTTTCCTTTTTCAGATGGGCCATCAAGTTAATAGCTCTTCTGGTTGCGTCGGAGGTATTTCATCTGGAGATAACAACACAAAGCAATAACTGATCTCAGGGAGACCAGTCCAAGAAAACACTGCGGGCAGCTGGCTAAAGCGCTCAACACAGTGAATTCCTATGCGCATTGCCCCCTGGGAATTACAAATGTACAAATAAAGTCTGTAGAGCCTCGTTTAGGAGTCGCAACAACCCAAAACAGCTGTCTGTAGATGGATACCTGGCCTTGGTATTCCCTTGTCATATCTTTATGCTCTTAAAGAGCTGGATATTGACTCAAAAGGCCACTTAATATGGTGGATATGGTGGTCTCCTCAAAGAGCCACCCCATGGCAAGGTCCTTCCCTGGAGGGATATCTAGCTAGTCCTGTGTTGAGACTCCTAAACAAGGCTCCACAGACTTTATTTGCATATTTGTTAATCCCAGGGGAAAATACCTAAGTATTCACTGTGTTGAGCACTTTAGTGTTTTCTTGGACTGGTCTCCCTGAGATCAGTGATTGCTTTGTGTTGTTGGTCTACTAGGCATTGCTCCCACCTAGCCAAAATCCTACTCCACACTGATGAGGGGCTACACCCCGAAACAGCTCTCTGTGGAGGGATACCTTGCCTTGGTATTCCCTTGTCATATCTTTAAGGTTGTAAAGAGCTGGATATTGACTCAAAAGGCCACTTAATATGGTGGTTATGGTGGTCTCATCAAAGAGCCACCACATGGCTAGGTTCTTCTGGAGATAAATCCCACCTGGTCTTGATTTATCAATTTGGGGGTCACCTTTTGCAACCTAGTTGCTATGGTTTTTGCTATGATTTTGGTGTCAGAATTTAACAGGGATATGGGTCTAAAACTTGAAACATTATTTGGATCCCCTTTGTCTTTTGGTAATACTGTGATTGTAGCTTCTAACATTTCAGGAGGTAGAGTTTTAGTAGAAGCTGCTTCATTTGCTAACCTAGTTAGGTGTGGGATTAGGATCTGATTAAAGTTTTTAGAATATTCATTAAGTATACCGTCGGTTTACATTAGTGATCTAATTGTTGTGTGTAATTGATTGTCAAATACTTCATTTTCCCATAAAGAGGCTGTGTTTGGCCTCAAACCATAGATTTCAAAATTCTTGACTTTCCCCTAAAAAGGATTTTTTGGCCTCAAACCAGTGAATGCTAAATCCTTCAGTTTCCCATAAAAGGCAATGTATTGCCTCAATCCAGTGATTGCCAAATCCTTCAGTTCCCCCTAAAAATGCTATCTTTGGCTTTACACCAGTGATTGCTAAATTCTATGGATTTAATGCTACATGAATCAGTCACCAAGCAGGATTTTTACAAGTACAGATGTACAGAGCTTTTAAGGTTATTGAAGGGTGTAGACAGATGACCCAAGAGGCCAGATTTGGAAAAGGGCAGAATGGGAATACTTAGATAAGTGAGGTGAGGTGATAGTCTAAAGAGATGTGTTTTTAGGGCCCACTTAAAAATATGGGCATTTGAAATCAATTGAATTATTCTTGGTAGTCCATTCCAGAAAATTGGTGCTGCTTGTGAAAAGTCTTTTAGACAAGAGTGGGAGGTTCGGATTTTAGATTTTGTCAGTCTTAGGTCACTTGCGGAACAGAGGGCACATGTAGGGCGATAAAGATGGAGGAGATGTAGGGTGGTGCAGAAGTATGTAGGGCTTTGTGGGTGATAGTGATAATTTTATATTGTACTCTGTAAAGGATGAGCAATCAGTGCATTGACTGGCACAGGATAGAGGCATTGGTGAAGCAGTTGGAGGGAATATAATCCTGGCTGCTGCATTCAGGATGGATTGGAGAGGAGATAGTTCAAATAAAGAGGGAGACCGATCATTAGAGAATTGCAATATTCCAGACGAGAGTGAATAAGGGCAACAGTTGGAGTTTTTGCAGAGTTAACAGTAAGAAAGGGTCAAATTTTAAAGATATTTTTGAAGTGTAAGTGAACAAGCAAGCTAGTGATCGGATGTGGGGAGTGAAGAAAATATCTGAGTTAAGTATAATCCTAAAACAGCGGGTGTGCTGCTGAGGCCTCAAACCAATGATTGCCAAATTTTTTAGTGTCCCATAAAAAGGCTGTGTTGTGCCTCAAACCAGTGATTGCCAAATCCTTCATTTTCTCCTAAAAAGGCTTATTTTGGTCTCAAAGAAATGATTGCAAAATATTTTTTTCCCCTAAAAGGCTTTTTTCCCTCAAACCAGAGATTGCCAAGACCTTCAGTTTCCCCTAAAAAGGTTTTTATAGCCTCAAACTAGTGATTGCCAAATCCTTGTTTCCCTTCAAAATGCTGTTTGGCCTCAAACCAGTGATTGCCAAATCCTTTGGTTCCCCTAAAAAGGTTGTGTGTGGTCTCAAACCAACGATTGCCAAATCCTTCAGTTTCTCCTAAAATTGTCACACCCATGACTACCAGTCAGTGGAGTTTCCCAAACACATTGTTACTACCTTAGATGATCTCACTGTTTGAGAGAAAATCTATATCTGGTGCTGCCCTCTGTGACCACAATACCCTGGAGAGTGGTCAGGTGGTGTAAGGCAACTAACATTATTACGGATTTTGCTGAGGTCTACCCCCTAGTCAGAGCAGTGATGATGTCAGAAACCTTTCTTGACTTCACCACTGTTGCTGGGTATCATGGTCATGGAGGGTTTAGCCAGACCTGGATCTTCACACGAGCAGTGAGGTCACGTTAGTTTACTGACGTCAGAACCCATGAGAAAATCCAGGGCTCGCGCTGACTGGCAGTGACTTCTGAAGCCTCATTCTGAGAACTTTCTCAGAATGTGACTCCATAGGATTCAATGAGCATCATGAGACGTTAGCTTTTGGATTTTCGGCAGAACTTCCAGGATTTTTGTTATTTAACAACTGATGAATGAGTGCATTTGAGGGAGTCTTTATTCCCTATTGGATTGCCATCAGAGCTTTGTATGAGCATTTTAAATCTCTGAAAATTTACAGCTGACATCAACCCCATTAACTATTACCCCCAATTTAATAGCACACAAAGATCATCCAAACTATGAAATCAGATGGGGACTTTTTTTAAAGTCTGTATTCGAGTCTGAGCCTTGAATATTCTGTGTTTGGTATAAACCCCCAAACTTTATAGCTCGAGTTCGCTCATCTCTATTAATTACTTGTTTTTAAAACCATGTCTAAAATAATTTTGAAAAACAGAAAAGTGAGAAGAGGCTCAACAAAACACTAATTTAGATTTGTTTTGCTGTGCCCATACCTTATTAATTATTTTTTTCCTTACTGTACCTCATAGAGCAGATGATATTAATTCAATTCAATATTAATTCAAAACCAAAATCTTCTCCCATCAAAAATTCCTTCATTGTCTATCTATGATTTGTGCTGTTGCTCTGGAGTAAAGAAAAGACTACAGATGGTGTGAAATCTAGCGTTTATAAATTGTTTGAAGGAGTTTTACACAAAAACCTATTTATTTGAATGGCCAAGATGTAATGCTGTACTTCCCTATAGTGAGTAAGGCTAGTTTCACGCCTCTGGTGTGTTCACCTCAGTCAGAAAACAGAAGCATTTGCATGCGGCAGTGTGTCTGAAAGCGCATACAACCACAGCTGTCGGATGCCTGATCCGGCCGAGGAGAGGGTGGGGTAAAATTTAATAATACTTGTTGTGGACATGCTAATACTATGTGGACACCTGGGGATGCGCTGCATGAGTAGCTGTTGACTTTTGCCAGCTGACCGGCGACATCGACCCACAGAACTGTCAAATGTGGCATAGAAGCGCAATCTACACCTATTCTGAAAGTTCTCTACGAGCAGACATGTCAAATATGTTGTAGGAGCATGACCTACACCGCATTTTACAGGTCTGTGCAAAGAGAAATTTCAAAATACACTTAGATAACGCTTGACCGAGGAAGAGAAGTCCCAGCCTGCCACTAAAAGCCAATGGGACTTCAAACGCTGATTATAATAAAAAAGTGGTTTTAAACCACTTGTAGAGAGGTGCCCACATATTATTAGCATACCCAGAATAATTTTTTTTAATACTTATGAACAATAACATAGGGCAAGATCCCTTTTTATGTGGTGGGGTTACATGCTCCTGAAGTGCAGGAACTACTCTGGGCATGCTCAGTGGGATAAAACATATCCGGATGGATGGATCTGCCCCATCCAGATCTGTCCAACATTAAAATACTTTATATTTGCAGCCACATTGGAATGCATCTGGATGCATCAGGATTTTTGACAAATTCAGAAACCACAACATTAGGCAGCTGGGAAGAAGGTCAAAACAATGCAGTGGTATGGATCCACCGAAGCAAAGATGCCAATACATGTGCTTGCAGCCCCATTTTAAGGATAGGGATACATGCCTAATTAGGAGGCTTCAGGATGTGGACGGATTACAAGGCAAGTCAAAAAAATGCAAGTGTGAAACCACCCCAATTCACCAATATTCTCTTTTTCAGTAAAATTCTGCAGTAAATAATATTGCATATACAATGACCTAATAAAAAAATTATTGTACAGAAATCAGACTTGCAGACGCCTTCGCAGTGTCTTGCGGACGGCAACCGCAAGCCGAGCGCAAACACCGCGGGTCCCTATGTTTAACATGGGGACTCACGGTGATGCGCTCGGCTGCGGATTGCCGTGAGCACTCATTCACTTCCGTGTGTGATTTGTACGTATGCGGATGCTTGCGTACAAATCACACATTCTTGTCCACACCCTGAACACGACATAAATATAGAGACGCGCGGTGTCTGCGCTCGGCTTGCGGTCACCATCCGCAAGACGCTGTGGTGGTGTCCTCAAGTGTGAAGGTAGCCATAGCAAGAATACATTTCTTTCTTTAAGAAAATAGGAGCATTTTGAATGATCTTATACTAGTTGATATATACTGTGCATATTTTTAAACTTCACATCACAGAAATTAGTGCTTTGAGAATACCTAAAAGAACAGATATAACAAAAATGAAAAGCTTTTATAGATTATCAAGAAGGAGGTAACCACAGGGAGTAGAGATAAGACATATCTTGACATGGACAGAAATAGCTTACTACCTACAGCCTTGATTCTCAGCGCTGAGTGCTATGGCAACTCTCTTTGCATTGTTATACAATTATATGCTTTCACATATTACACACAAAAAAACAAACAGAACTAGCTCTTGAAACCTAAACAGCTAAAAAGGTTTACAAATCAAAAGTTCTAATTATGTACCACATGCCAGAATGATAATGCAATAAGGCACTCTATTATGGAACGCCATCTGATGCTAACAGCCAAAGGCAGCAATTAGCTAATCCTTCGAGTCGTTTGCTATGCAAATTAAATTATTGTAATTGTGCAAGGTTTTCCATTTATTACATTAGCATCAGGTTTTATCAGTCCATCTGCACTGTGAGTTTGTTTGGGGCCCTTTTAGATAACAGGTACAGGTTTGGTATTGCAATTACATAAATTAAATTAGCCTGAAAAGATAAATAATTCTGCACAAGGCAAGTTATGAAAATAAGTTCACATATGTCTTAAAGGTACAGTTTTTAATTTTTCAAAATATGATGCCTTAAGCTATTGAAATGAGCATAACTTTAGCAGATGCTTTGATATCTACTTAATCCCGGACAGCCTTCCAATAAAGCAATAGTTTTTATTACAAGTAATCAAGTTACCTAAACCTCCTTACTAACAAGCAGCAATAGCACATACTTATTCTTACTATGAAGACTCACCATTGTTCTCCTTTCCCATGATTCATATGACCTGGTTCACTTTCCACCTTGCAAAGAATAAAAGAAGCAACCTATAGAACTATGAGATAAAATTCAATGGAATTTATTCCATGGCACATTTATTGTACTGCCACAAAGTTAATGTAATAATGTTTTGCTAATTCCTCTGCAAAATCCACATTTTACATCAAAAATTGTGTACCAAACTTTATTACAATTTTGAAGTAAATATCATCCTTTTCATTGCAGAGACTAAAATACACAATAAAATGTAGATTTGGTGGATTTTAGGTTCAATTTGTTACTACTCTGATATGCTGTTGATTTTCTGGCTTTAAAGAAATAGGACAGGCAATTATTAGAATACAGTGGCTAGAAAATATACACACCTCTATTAATATGCCAGGATTTTGTCATGTAAAAAAAAATTACACCAAGAAGAATCATTTCAGACCTTCTCATCCTTTAATGTCAACCATAATCTATACAACTCAATTGAAAAACAACCCAAATTTTAAACTAATGTAGTTGCATACATTTTCACACAATTAGGCTGGACTCAGACTGCCGTATGACTTGTGCAATGATTGCATCAAAATGCCCAGACTTGCCAGCGGCTCCCCTAACCTGAGAGGACATCTGTATAGAAATACATAAAACTCACATACTCAGGTCAGGAGAGCTGATTGCCAATACAGGCAGTGCAATGTGATCCTCGTATAATTCATACAGTAGTAAGGCTCTGGGATTAAACTAATACTCTGTTGAAGTACCCTTTTGATATCATATTGGCATTCAGTCTTTTTGTGTATGAGTTTACCAGCATGGCACATCTAAGATTGATAATTGTTGCCCATTTTTCTTTGCAGTAGCACTCCAAATATATCAGAGCATCTCCTGCATATGTCTTCATCAGGTCAACCCACAGATATTTTATTTGATTCAGGTCTGGACTCCAAATGGGCCATTCGAAAACTTTGATCTTCTTCTGGCAAAGTCATTCTTTTGCTGATTTGAAGGTATACTTCTGTTCTTTGTTATGCTTAATCCTGCTGTTCTGTTTGGTCAAAAATGACGGAATCTGAAGTTTTTTGTTTCATTTGTTTATGAACAGCTATGTTCACATATAGTATAATGATGCAACAGGTATTTAAATAAAACACTTAAATTAGTTAAAATTCCAGACTTTAACCCCTTCCCGACATAGGACGTTGTACAACGTCCTGTGTTTCGGCCCGTTCCCGACACAGGACATTGTACAACGTCCTGGCGTGTTTAGGCTGGTGCAGCTCCGGTGATTGTTTTAGAAAAAAAACACCGGAGCTGCAGCTAGCCAGGGACCTCTACTACCCCTTCCTGACACCCCCCTGCCCAGGACCCCTCCGATCGGCAGTGTACAAGTGAAACTGCCGATCGGAGCGATTCAGACAGATTCACCCCTCCAGATCTGATTGGAGCTCTCCAATCAGATCTGGAGAGAACGATCGGCGGGTGCCCTCCCCCCACTCAGCCCCCTCACGCTCCCAGACACATTAGGGCCCCCCTTCTCTCCCATGCGACCCCCACCCCGAATCATATTTATCTGCCGGCGGGCTGCACCGCACCCGCCGGCCATTATCTAATGCTCCAGCCCCCTCCTGTGTCCTGTCCCATCTCTGTCCAGCCCCCCCTGTGTCCTGTCCCGCCCCCCTGTGTCCAGCCCCCTCCGTGTCCGGCCTGCACCCCCATACCAGTCCCCGTCATCCACCCGCCCTCCTTCTTCTATAGTTTTTATGCCGGCGGGCTCATGCGCCTGCCGGTCAAGCTGCAGGGCCCCCTCCCCCCTGCTTGTACCCCAACACCCCAAAGCCCCGCTCATCTTTTCCGGCAGGCTGCACGCGCCGGTGCACCCGCCCGCACCGTCGGCCTCCTCTGCAGTCTCCGGTGTGGCCCCTCCTCTTCTCAGGGGCTCCTCCCCCTCATTGGTGAGTAAGTATGAATGAATGAATGAATGAATAGATGGATGGGTGGATGGATGGACGGATGGATGGGTGAATGGATGGATGTGTGCGTGCTTGGATGTGCGTGCGTGGATGTGTGTGTGCGTGGATGTGTGTGTGGATGTGCGTGCATGGATGTGCGTGTGTGGATGTCAGCGTGCATGCGTGTATGTGTGCGTGCGTGGATGTTAGCGTGCATGAATGTCAGCGTGCGTGCGTGGATGTGCGTAAGTGGATGTGTGCGTGGATGTGTGCGTGGATGTGTGCGTGGATGTGTGCGTGGATGTGTGCGTGGATGTGCGTGGATGTGTGCGTGGATGTGTGTGTGGATGTGTGTGTGGATGTGCATGGATGTGGATGTGCGTGGATGTCAGCATGCGTGCGTGGATGTGTGCGTGCGTGGATGTATGCGTGTGTGGATGTCAGCATGCGTGGATGTGCGTGCGTGGATGTGCATGTGTGGATGTGCGTGCGTGGATGTGAATGTGTGTGCGTGGATGTCAGCGTGCGTGAATGTGAGCGTGCGTGCATGGATGTGCGTAAGTGGATGTGTGCGTGGATGTGTGCGTGGATGTGCGTGGATGTGTGCGTGGATGTGTGTGTGGATGTGTGTGTGGATGAGCGTGGATGTGGATGTGCGTGGATGTCAGCATGCGTGCGTGGATGTGTGCGTGCGTGGATGTATGCGTGCGTGGATGTCAGCATGCGTGGATGTGTGCATGCGTGGATGTCAGCGTGCGTGGATGTCAGCATGCGTGGATGTGCGTGTGTGGATGTGCATGCGTGGATGTGCGTGTGTGGATGTGAATGTGCGTGCGTGGATGTCAGCGTAAGTGCGTGGATGTCAGCGTGCGTGCGTGGATGTGTGCATGCGTGGATGTCAGCGTGCGTGGATGTCAGCATGCGTGGCTGTGCGTGTGTGGATGTGCATGCGTGGATGTGCGTGTGTGGATGTGAATGTGCGTGCGTGGATGTCAGCGTAAGTGCGTGGATGTCAGCGTGCGTGCGTGGATCTGTGCGTGCGTGGATGTGCGTGTGTGGATGTGGATGTGCGTGCGTGGATGTGCGTGCGTGGTTGTGTGCGTGCGTGGATGATGGGTGCATAGGTGGATGGATGGGTACAACAAGGGATCAAGTGTCCTCTTGTTATAGTCTCTGGGATCATAGTCATGGTGCACTGTATAACAGATCATTGTCATACAGTGCACCATAACTCTGACCCCCGAAACTGTAGGAAGAGGACACTTGATCCCTTGCTGCAGTCTCTGGATTGAGAAGAGGCGATTGAGCATCGTGGGACCTTCATTGTGGACTACGTCGGAGGCGATCGAGCGTCGAGGGACCTTTATTGTGGACTACGTTGGATCTTTATAATAAAGATGGAGTCCGAATTTTATTTGTGTTTTTTTTTCAAATAAAAAGATTTTTCTATGTGTGTATTTTCTGACTATTTACCAGAGATTCCTTATGGCGGGTCTAACATTGACCCTATATTATGAATCTTAGGCTTAGTGCCAGCTGCCAATAAAAAGCTGGCATTAACCCCTTTATTACCCAGTTTGCCACCGGCACCAGGGCAACTGGAAGTTTCTGGGTACAGCGCCAGAAAATGGCGCTTCAATGAATGCGCCATTTTCTTGAGCAGCTGCGGGCTGCAATTCGCAGCATGGGAGGCCCAGAACGCTTGGGCCTCTCCATACTGCGGATTCCAGCCCCCAGCTGCCTAGTTGTACCTGGCTGGACCAAAAATATGGCGGAGCCCCACGTCATTTTTTTTTCTAGAATTAGTTCTCGAAAAAAAAAAAAGGGCTTTGCTGTATTTTTGGTTGCCAGCCAGGTACAATGAGGCAGCTGGGGGTTGCTGGCAGTCCGTATCTGCCAAGTTGTACCTGGCTGGACCAAAAATATGGCGGAGCCCCACGCCATTTTTATTTCTAGAATTAGTCCTAGAAAAAAAATAAAATTGGGCTTCGCTGTATTTAGATGCATAGTGAACACTTTTTCCAATAGTTAGCGGACACCATGTCGCGTATGGAGAGCCCCTCTGTGCTTAAACATTGGAGCTCCCCCACAAGTGACCCCATTTTGGAAACTAGACCACCCAATTAACATATCTAGATGCATAGTGAGCACTTTGAACCCCCATGTGCTTCACAAATTGATCCGTAAAAATGAAAAAAGAAAATTTGTGTGAAAAAAAAAGTACTTTTTCCTACTTATGGATCAATTTGTGAAGCACCTGGGGGTTCAAAGTGCTCACTATGCATCTAGATGCATTACTTGGGGGGTCTAGTTTCCAAAATGAGGTCACTTGTGGGGGAGCTTCAATGCTTAGGCACACATGGGCTCTCCATACGCGACATGGTGTCCGCTAATAATTCCAATTGTTAGCGGACACCATGTTGGGTACGGAGAGCCCCTGTGTGCCTACACATTGGAGCTCCCCCACAACTGACCCCATTTTGGAAACTAGACCTCCCAGGGAACTTATCTAGATGGGTTGTGAGCATTTTGAACCCCCAGATGCTTCACAAATTCATCTGTAATATTAAATAAGTACTTTTTTTTTCCACAAAAATTTCCTTTTTTCATTTTTACAGATTATTTTGTGACGCACCGGGGTGTTCAAAATGCTCACCACCCATCTAGATAAGTTCCCTGGGAGGGTCTAATTTCCAAAATGTGGTCACTTGTGGGGGAGCTCCAATGTTTAGGCACACAGGGGCTCTCCAAACGCAACATGGTGTCCGCTAACAATTGAAGCAAATTTTTCAAATTGTTAGCGGACACCATGTCACGTTTAGAGAGCCCCTGTGTGCCTACACATTGGAGCTCCCCCACAAGTGACCCCATTTTGGAAACTAGACCCCCAGGGAACTTATCTAGATGGGTGTTGGGCATTTTGAAACCCCAGGTGCTTCACAAATTCATCCATAAAAATGAAAAAGTACTCTTTTTTTTCCATTAAAATTTTCATTTTTCATTTTTACAGATTAAGTTGTGAAGCAGTAGGGCATTCAAAATGCTCACCACCCATCTAGATAAGGTCCACTACTGACTACAGACCTCTCCCTGAGGAAGCTGTGTGGGCGAAACATATGTAGGGGACATAGGACCTACTCCCTCTCTCCCTCTGGTTGCTCTCCCGCAGTTTTTGACCTTATAGGTATGATCCTGGTACATTTCACTATGTTCAGCTATTACTATGCCTGATGTTGCTGTTATCTTTACTTGGGTAAAAACTTTGTATGTATAAAACAGTCCTATACCTGGCTTGGGGAACCAGTTAAGGTGGAAATCTCTTTACCTGATTGGTGCACTTTATTTATTTATATGTGGTTCCCCACAGTATTGGTACTATTATAATACCTCCTGTCTGTACATTGTAAAACCCATATTGTCAGCAGTCAAGTACAGCTGTTCTATTTTTTGGTCATAACATGCTGGTTTGAGTTGCATCTCAGAACTGCTGTCTTGTCACTTTTTATCACACTTTTTACACGATTCAATAAAAGAAAAAAACTTTTACTGCAATATACTCCATGTTTCCTCCAGTTTATTAAATGCTGTTTGTATGGAGATTGTGCAAACTACCCCCTGATGGGTGATATGTTCGCCAGGGGTGCTAATATATAATGCCTTTCAAGGTTACATATCTAATTAAGTTTCCTGAGGGGTCTAGTTTCCAAAATGGGGTCACTTGTGGGAGAGCTCCAATGTTTAGGCACACAGGGGCTCTCCAAACTCAACATGGTGTCCGCTAACAATTTGACTGAAAAATTAGCTCAAATTGTTAGCAGACACCACGTCGCGTTTGGAGAGCCCCTGTGTGCCTAAACATTAAAGCTCCCCTGCAAGTGACCCCATTTTGGAAACTAGAGCCCCCAGGGAACTTATCTAGATGGGTGGTGAACATTTTGAACCCCCAGGTGCTTCACAAATTCATCCGTAAAAATGAAAAAGTACTTTTTTTTTCCACAAAAATTTTCTTTTAGCCTAAATTGTTTCATTTTCACATAAGGAACAGGATAAAATGGATCCTAAAATTTGTTGGGCAATTTCTCCTGAGTACACTGATATCTCATATGTGGTCATAAACCACTGTTTGGGCACACAGCAGGGCTCAAAAGGGAAGGAGTGCCATTTGATTTTTTTGAATGAAAAATTAGCTCCAAAAGTCAAATTGCACTCTTTCCCTTCTGAGCCCTGCCGTGCGCCCAAACAGTGGTTTATGACCACATATGAGATATCGATGTACTCAGAAGAAATATCCCAACAATTTTTAGGATCCATTTTATCCTGTTGCCCATGTGAAAATGAAAGAATTGAGGCTAAAGGAACATTTTTTTTGGAAAAATTAAAATGACCATTTTTCCTTCCAATTTGCTTTAGTTCCCGTGAAGCACCTGAAGGGTTAATAATCTTCTTGAATGTAGATTTGAGTAGCTTCAGGGGTGCAGTTTTTGGAATGGTGTCACTTTTGGGTGTTTTCTGTCATTTACACCCCTCAAAGGGTCTTCAAATGTGATGTGGTCACAAAAAAAAATGGTTTTGTAAATTTTACTGGAAAAATGAAAAATTGCTGATGAACTTTGAACCCTTATAACGTCCGAACAAAAGATTTTTTTTTTCCAAAATTGTGCTAATGTAAAGTAGACATGTGGGAAATGTTATTTATTAACTATTTTATGTCACATAACTCTCTGGTTTAGCAGATTTGAAAATTGTAAAATGTTCAAAGTTTTTGCCAAATTTTTATTTTTTCACAAATAATCGCAAAAATTATCGACCTAAATTTAATACTAACATGAAGCCCAATATGTCACGAAAAAACAATCTCAGAATCACTAGGATCCATTGAAGTGTTCCAGAGATATTACCTTATAAAGGGACACTGGTCAGAATTGACAAAAATGGCCTGGTCATTAGGGTCAAAATAGGCCCCGGGGTGAAGGGGTTAAAAGTTCTGGTAAAAAATAACCCGAACATTATAAATGTATAGTAGACCTGACAAGAACAGCAGGGTTGAAGGTGAAATTCTCTTCAACATTTTAGCAGGCGCCTGAAGGTTTCTATGAAAAATTGTCTAGTATTTGGGACTATTCATAGTTTTTTCCACCTTAGCTAAGCATCCAGTACTTGCAGGCCCAAAGCATAATGCTTTCTCCACCATTCTCACTGCTGGTATGGTGTTCTTTTGGTGATGTGGATTGTTGACTTTGTGCCAAATAAACTTTTGGAATAATGTGTTTGGAAAATGTGCATACATTTTACCCTGGTTTGTGTTATACATTTTAAAAACAGCCTTGGACCAGTTAAGACTTGTACCATATTTCACTGTCATGGACTGTGTTCGTAGTGTTTTAATAGTGCCAGTATATCCCTGGAATTTCCAGGGACAATGTGTTGTCGGTCCGCGCTGCCACAAATGACTCAAATCAAAATTTCACTCTGTACATTTATTAAGACCATCCAACGCGTTTCGGAGCCTTCTGTGCTCCTTCATCAGGGAGTGTATCACATTGTCCCTGGAAATTTATGGAATTTGACCACATAGCACATGGAGGTGTGGGTCCGGCAGCAGCCGCCAGTGCATACTTTTTATACTGGTTGTGTGTAACACAACTATACAAGGTGAGCAGTGACAATTACGGCTCTGAAGCCGCCGATCGTTTAAAAAGATAAGACCCTATCTGCTCTTGCTTCACTTTTTTAGTTTCATTGAGTATATCCCTGGAGTTAGCAATCCTTTGAGTTCACATAAATGAAATACAGTTAGGATCATAAATATTTGGACAATTATGAAATCTTTGTGATTTTCATACTGCATGCCACTATTCTTTATTTAAAATTATAATGAGATGCAATTGACGTGTAGACTTTCAGGTTTAATTACAGGGGCTGAAAAATATATCTGTGAAAGGGTTAAGAATTGCAACCATTTTTCTACAACGCCTCTTCATTTAACGGGCTCACAAGTAAATTGACAAAGTAACTTTATGATTAAAAATGTTAATTTTTAATGCTTTGTAAAGAATTTCTTGCAGGCAGTGACTGCCTGAAGTCTAGAAGGCATAGACATCACCAAACACTGGGTCTCAACCTTTGTGATGCTTTGCCGGGACTTTATTGCATCAGACTGTAGTTGTTGCTTGTTGGTGGATCTTTCTAGTTAACTCTTGTCTCAGGCATGTGGAGTACATGCTCGATGTGGTTGAGATTTGGTGATTGCACTTTAACCTCATATTGTTTATATAACTGTATATTGAATATGTTCTTGTAAACAGCTAAAATTGAAAAGGTTGTGTCACTATTCAAACATTTTTGGTCTTAACTTTGAATCAACCAAATTATTAGGTATATTTTAAACACTCATACAGTTCCTATGGTTTGTTTTGTATTTAACATTTGTAATCAACTTCCTATAACTATTCTAGTGAAGATTGTGTGGGAAAAATAACTAAGACAAGTGCACATTAGTGATGGGCGAATCCTAAATTACTCGGAATCGCTTGACTCTAGCGAGTCCGAGCCCAGGACTCGCTACTCGTTGCGAGTCTAGCGAGTCCAATGTTAATGAATGGGGAAGCGAGTAATAGCGAGTAGTGTGCGATTTACAAATCACAGATGTGTCTCGGAAGCTTCAGCCTGAAGCAATCCTAGTTTTGCCATTGATTTGCATTGGACTCGTTTACTGTGCAAGTAATCGCTGGGAAACTCGCACAGATAAGAGTCCTGTCTGCTCTGTGTGCTGGCTGCCGCAGCTCCAGGGTCCTAGAGCCCGCCTGCTGCCTGATGTAGCAGAGCTGAGATTGCTCTCAGTCTGCTCATTCCCTGTGCATAGACATCTATATCTATGCACAGGGATGAGCAGAGAGGACATCGCGTTTTGGACTGCTTCGGCCGGAAGAGGATTTTTTTAATTAAAGATGGAGTCCCTAATGGCTTTTTTTTTTATTTCTAATAAAAAATTTTCTCTGTGTTGTGTTTTTTTTAAAACAATTTAATAGAAATTCATGGCGGTCATGTCTAATATTGGCGTGACCGCCATAAATTTTGGGCTTAGGGCCAGCTGATAATACAAAGCTGGCCCTAACCTCTTTATTACCCAGCGTGCCACCGCCACCAGGGCCGCTGGAAGAGCGGGGTTCAGCGCCAGAGGATGGCGCTTCAATGAACGCGCCATCTTCTGGGGCGGCTGCGGGCTGCAATTTGCAGCGGGAGGTGCCCAGAAAGCTTGGGCATCCCTGCGCTGTGGATTCCAGCCCCCAGCTGCTTAGCTGTACCTGGCTAGACATA
The DNA here is from genome assembly GCA_033576535.1 of Allobates femoralis. Classification (NCBI taxonomy): domain Eukaryota; kingdom Metazoa; phylum Chordata; class Amphibia; order Anura; family Aromobatidae; genus Allobates; species Allobates femoralis. The sequence continues at coordinate 358,303,173 of JARQOC010000002.1, forward strand.
GAAATTGCACGGAGCCCCACGCATTTTTTTTTAATTATTTCATGAAATTCATGAAATAATAAAAAAAAAAAGGGCTCCCCTATATTCTTGTGTCTGGCCAGGTACAAATAGGCACCTGGGGGTTGGGGGAAGCCCGTCGCTG